>JAUPFT010000016.1:24247198-24667198 GCA_036936625.1 Parnassius smintheus behrii | reverse complement strand
TCACCCTGTCTTACACCTCTCTGCAGTTGGATAGGTTTCGAACTCTGGTTCTGTACTCGGATAGCCATCGTAGCCCTACTGTACAAACACTTCAGCACTTCGATGTACCGACAGTCAACTCGGCACCGCTGAAGGGACTGTAGCACCGCCCAAATTTCGACGGAATCAAAGGCTTTCTCATAGTCCACATATGCCAGGCAAAGTGGCAGATTGTACTCTTCGGTCTTCTGTACAATCTGCCGCAGGGTATGTATGTGGTCTATGGTGCTAAAGATTTTTCGGAAATCGGCTTGTTCGGGAGGCTGGAAGTCGTCGAGTCTGCGTGCGAGACGATTCGTGATGACTCTCGAAAATAGCATGTAGACGCGGCTCAGAAGGGAAATCGGTCTGTAGTTCTTCAAGAGAGCGTTGTCGCCTTTCTTAAAGAACAAAACCACCGCGCTTCTGCTCCACGCCTCCGGAGTAGTGCCACCATGGAGGACGGAATTGAAGAGCTTCTAAAGGACTTCAAGTACCGGTGTTCCACCCGCTTTCAGAAGCTCGGCTGTAATTCCATCCTCGCTCGGGGCCTTGCCGTTTTTAAGGTGGTGGAGAGCCATTCTAATCTCGCTCAGACTGACGTCCGGGATATCATCGGAATAGTGTCGGATAAGACTTGCTCTTGGATCGTTACTCACACTTGCGTGTGGCTCCAACGATGATGTGTACAGCTGCCCATAGAACCTCTCAATCTCACTCAGAATCTCAGGTGTCCCGGAAACGATGTTGCCACACTCAGTCTTCAGCTTTGACAGTTGGCTCTTTCTGGCAGACAGATCTCTGGCAAAGACTTTGGAGCCCTGGTTCCGCTCGATCGCTTCTTTAATACGAGAAGTATTAAAGTTGCGTAAGTCTCGCCGCATGCATTTGGAGATCTGTCTGTTCAGTTGCCTGTATGCTGTCAAATCTGTTGACGATTGCAGCCTCATCTCCCGTCTAACCGCCATGAGAATTGATGAGTTAGTAATAATACAAATCTTAAAACTAATTTTAGTAAAACTTAAAACTATTTACCTAATTTTAAAACTATATATAAGACAGGCCCGATTAGTCAGCACGTGCAACATATGACAATGGTTCGGGTACTGACCTCAAACCTGTCAGAAAATGCCCTCAGAATACCATTGCAACAGGCCCGCACCCTACGCACCAGGGATGTGCATCGTTTACGCATGGTGGTGTAGAAACAATCCACACGCGCATCCGCGAACATACCCGGCGCATTACAATAACGAGGCAGACCCAACAGCACCCTGAATGCATTACATAACACGCATTTAATCTGTAGCTTGTAACGAAGACACGAAACGGCAACGTCGCGGCTGCATTCAGCCAATCCGATCGTTTATCTTATCGTTTGCTGTGCTCTGATTGGCTCATTTAAATCGGATCTACATTTTCCGTAACCATCGCAAGGTGGATTTGTATATCGGATCAACTTCGGCCAACGCTAGCAAATAGTCTCGTGAGTGCAGATGGTGATCCACATTAGTTACCGGAGATGCATATTGGATCAACAAAAGGCGCCGGATCAACATGCGTTTTCGGATCAACAAAGTGCTCGCGTGAAGTCGCGTCTGATCAACATTTACCGTAAAGAGATCTCTATATATATATATATATATATATATATATATATATATATATATATATATATATATATATCTATATATATATATATATATATAAATATTACATATATATTTTATATATATATTACAGAGCATGGCAACTTTTTCTATTAAATGAGAAATGATCTACTACCCCCTACCATCCTGTGGGTGTCGTAAGAGGCGCCAGAAAGAAAGAAATCAGGATGTGGACAGTAGCATCTTCTTAATAACGACAAAAAAACTGCCGGCGCCAACCCGCTTGCGAAGCGTGGAAACTATGGCAAATATCCCCCCTTTATAATTCATCAGAATGTAATTTGTATCTAAATGTAATTTCAAAATAAAAACCGAGCACAGCTCGGTCATCCGGGTACTGGCTTATTAAGTGCCGTAAATACAATTAAAATAGTGTTTTGTAACACGGCAATTGCCGTCCTCAGAAGGTGAATTGCTGCGATAAACAAATTTATATGAAGTCATTTCCACACGCATCAGACTCGTCAATATAAAACACATCAAGGTGACTATTGAATAAAACTATTATTTACGGATTTTATCGCGTTTAATTACTTTAATTTATTTTTATTATTATCCCGACGTTTCGGGTGCTTTACAGCGCCCATGGTCACGGGGGGGACCATGGGCGCTGTAAAGCACCCGAAACGTCGTAATAATGATAAAAATAAATTAAAGTAATTAAACGCGATAAAATCCGTAAATAATAGTTTTATTCAATGTGTAGTGTTCGCGTAAATTTAAGAAATCATCAAGGTGACTATCCAACTGGTGCTGTTTGATCCGGTGCACTGAAATCATCATACTTATGAGGGAAACTAAGGAATACTTTTTCGGCGCGATCCGGATGAAGCCAGAACCATAAAAGAGCGACCCTAAGAGAGTTGCAATCTCTTCAACCATTCCATGAGTGCATGCCACGGCTCTAAGAAGAGCACGACCGTAGAGGAAATTAATCAAGAAGGCGACACCATACAGAGGTGCTCCGCCTCTGACAAACCAGATCACGGTGCCAATCAGGTGAAATGTATTGTATGATAGAACAATCTTAGTGAGGCCTAAACCCAGCGGACCGCCACTCAAAATAAGGGCTATCCAATTTATAGCAGCCCTCATGCTGAATATTACCGATGGATCCTTCATCATCCTGGCGGACTCTCAAAAACCTAATAATGACACACGTTAATGCCCTCGCCTTGCGAAATAAGGTAATTTAAAACCTAGAAATGCTTCTAAATGACAGAGCCACGCTGCAGCTCTATCATGGTTGTAGTTCGAATGTGTCCGCTCAACCGAGATAGGACCACGCTCTCACAGAGTACCAGCATAAGATAGAAGCTCAATGCTGCTGTTTTTTGTATGGTGAGACCCCTTTTACAGGATAAAAGGTATTTCATCTTAATCCTCAGGTGTCACCCCTGTGCATTTGCATCAAGATTTTTTTTTGAGGATAAATGTAGATGTTTATGGGCCACAGCACCCACTTACCATCAGGTGAACTGTGTGCTCGTAGGTTATTCTTATTCTGTACAAAAAAAATATGGCAACACAGAAATAGCATAAAAAAAGAAGATTGCACGTCCGAAAAAAAAACAATGGATGCTTTTGTCATGACAGCCATAGGTAAAAAAAGCGGAGATCAGCACGAAGACTGCAGCACAGAAAAAATTACCCCCTTCCTTCTGGACAAAACACTGGTAGCGAAGCTCCGATCAGCCCTGCAAACGTTTCAAAACAGGAAACGCCCGGCTGCGACCAGATCGGAGTTGATGCACTCAAACTGGCGGGCAATGCCTTCCTTGAAACCTATAAACCGATAGCACACTGGCAAAGACTACATGAAGGCGGATCCCTATACACCGATCGCTTTGATGAACTTATAAGTAAGTTGTGTGAAAGACGTATCCTCCCTGGACTGAGGGAGAAGATGTACAAGATTTTTTTTTAATAGAATAGGGTGACAAACGAGCACACAGTCCACCTGATGGTAAGTGGTTGCTGCGGCCCATAGACATCTACATCTATCTTCCATTACAAATCAAAATGCAGATGCGTTGTCACCCGTGAGGACTGAGATGGAATGCCTCATTTCCAGTAAAAACGGTCTCCGGTTCTCTACACTCACCATACGAAATGCAGCAGCATTAAGCTACTATTTCACGCTGGTATTCTGTGAGAGCGTGGTCCTTCCCCAGTCGAGCCGACCCATTCGTGCTACAACTATACTATTAATATAATTGCAGCATGGCTCTACCACGTAAAAATGTATGGTAATGTAGACCTCATTTCAACATGGCGAGACTAGAGCGAGGGGCACGGGTACACAGATCATGGGCACCAGCAAATTAATCACGGATGCGCTACAAGCGAAGGAAAGCGTGGCATCCGCAGATACGCAAAGCAAGGCGTTCGACGCCGCAGTCGTTGAGACGCTAAAGATTGCAGCAGCACTCAACAAAGTTATCAAAATTTTGAAAATTACCTAAGCTACCGCGCGCTTCATGGTGGGTCCAAGACTACGTTCTCACTGCAAATTCACCTGTATGTATGCGATATATGGGACGAGAGAGATCGCATCAGTGTCTTGAAACTATCGCAATATGCCGATGACCTCTGTATACTTAACCGTGTGACTGAGCTGGAAGAAGCGACGAAATATGCAGAGACGTAAAAACCATCACAGACTACTACAAAAAATAAGGATTTAGGTATAACGTCGACAGGACGGAGTGCATCGTGTTCACTAACTGTACGAGACACAAACCTATGGTAAAGGTAGAGAGAGACAGAGACAAGAACGACTCCACCGTACTACAAGTAAGTTAAAAATTTGGGAGTGATCTTTGATCGCTTTATGACTATGAAACCACATACTGGCTAGGTCGTTAAGAAGTCCGAGGAGCGCTGGGCTCGATTATCGAATATCACGCGAAAACAGATTTAATAATATATCATCAGCAACTGTCATTTGGCTGCTCGCGTGATACACCCAGTCGAGTCTTCAAAGGATCGAGATACAGTATTGCATGTCACTGAAAGCTGCAACACAATTCTACAGACTTGTCTACAACACTGCTCTGGCATATTCCAGGCTGGGATCCGTGGCACATCCTCGCCCACGATCTGAATGAAGATATGCTAAGAAAGCTGGCTGTTCTACAATTTAATCCTCTTCTTACAAATATTGGGATAGGTGTAACAGGCAAAAACAAGAGGCTTCTGCTCAGAAAATAAGTGAAAAAAAAAAACAGGCAACATACGAGTATATGTACTAATTGTTTTATATAGAGTAACTTATAAAAAATTAGATAACATAATAAAAAGTAGATCAGTGATCTACTTCTTAGACTTAAGCAGGCTGATACATTCTCGTAGCTCTCACACTAGGACCAGAGGTGAAAACTGGTGAAATAAACTATTTCTGATTGTAATTGTTTTTTTTTCTCGGATGCCCTACATTGGGCACAGGTAAGTTAGGACAAGAACGTGACTCTGTGTTAGCACAGTATATTTGTAAAATGTATATAATTATCTTCTACGCGGTTATTAGCAACCGACAATATAGAATATTCTAATTCTAAAGAAGAATCTTTACAAAAATTTCATGAATGCTAATTTGGCGTGGCGTGGTAGAAATAATTTTGCTGGCGGTGCCTCTTTCATTCATATTTATTAAAGGATAATAAAATATAATGGAACATTAATGAGTCCAATTAAATTCTTCATAGGATTAATTATTTGTTTTCAATCAATTCCTTATGAACGTACCGAAATCAAAACGCTCAACTACTAATTTATATTTATTTAATAATGCTTTATTTGCACAGCAAGTATAAAAAGGCGGACTTAATGCAACAAGGCATTCCCTACCAGTCTACCTCCAGGCTAAGCAGAGAATATGTTGTATATATCTATCGTATTATAAACATAATTACACATTTTGCTTAATATCGCCTGTTTTATGGACTCATTCAAGCACTTATAAAATATTTGAAATAAAAACAGGAAAGAGAAACAGTTAGAATTAAGGATATAAAAAATGTTAATACACAAACTACTCCTTTAACGCCACAAAATGATTCCAGAGATAGCGTTAGTACGATGTCTTGCTCGTGGCTGCACGTACACTGCTCGGTAGCTCGTACCACAATCTTACCGCATGGGAAGTAAAAGATTTATACAAAAAGCTAGTGTGGCAGAGGGGTACATGGAGATTAGACTTTTACGCAGAACGGAGACAACGATTATGGGTATCGCCCTGATACTGAAATTTGCATTACGGATATTCAGGGATACAGCGTACAGTACAGATGGTTCCTCACCGTGTGGTAGCGGCGTTAAATATGCCATAGGACATCGTAGAAAAGAAGTGGCCCTGAGTTCCCGGCACCACTTTAATGTGGTAGGGGTGCGAAGAATCTCCGGGAGGAAAACCGGTTATGAGATTCGCCACCCGTCATGTTCTGTTTCGAGGGGCTAAAAGTGGATTGCAAAGGCCCGTCTGGCTACGTTTAAGGTATGTGGAACAATGAATGATAAGATGGATGAAGTATGCGATATAATGTATGATAGAGGAATAGATATGTTATATGAGACGAAACGGAAAGGAAAGGATGTCGCTACACACAGTACGTATACCGCATACTGGTCTGGTGTAGACGTGACCGGGCGGGCATGCCAGGGAGTAGGTATCATCCTTTCGGAAAGAATGGGTTAATGTGTGAAAGAGTATGAATGTGTAAGCGCGAGACTGCTATGGATATAAGTTGTTTCTGCTCGGGGTCTATGCCCCAGACATGTATAAGTCGACGTATATCCGAGAGCAGTATTGGGAGTTGGTAAAGATGGTGTTAATAAAGTGTAAGGGAAATGAAAATATTGTTATGCTAGGAGATTTTAAAGAAAGGGTTGGGGTGAAGAGGCTTGGTTATGAAAGGATATTGGGAATGTTTGGTGATGAAAGTATGAGAATAGTGAAAGCCTCTTCACCATATATGTGGAAAATATTATATTTTTCTGACTAACACTTTTATCGTCATAAAAAGATTCACATGTATGCTAAGTAAAACGATACGTGAAATAATAATATAAGGGGAGTTGGTCGAGCAAGTGGATGATTTTGTATATTTGGGATGTGTATTCAGCAGGGATGGGAGATATGATAAGGATATAGAACGACGAGTGAACGCAGGCAATAAAGTAAATGGGGCTCTAAAAAATTCAGAATGTGTCAATAAAGGCACGTATGAAAATTTAAAATGCTGCGGTAGCCCACACATTAACGTATGGTAGTGAAACTTGGGTAGGCAGAAGAAGCACGAGAGTAGAATAAACGCAGGTAGAAATGCGGTCGTTAAGGAGTATGTTAGGGCTGAATCTGAATGACAGGGTGAGAAATTGTGTGGTAAGAGAAGAGTGTGGCTTGTAAGATGGTGCTGTGACCAGAATTAGGTAAGGAATGATTCTGTGTTTTGGTCATGTAAAAAGAATGAATGAAAAAAGAGTGATAAAGCAAATTTATGTCGCAGAAGAGTTGGAAAGGAACTAAAGTTTATCGACCAAATTAGTAGTAGTAGTAGTAATTAGTAAATTAGGAGTACCTTCAACCGAAAAGCAAGTTGTAACGCCCAAACAGTCATGACCCACGTTCACTTCAATCCCTTTTCCTTTAAAAACCTACTCAAAGCTTATTAATTGGAACTATTTTCCATCATATTAGCAGTCTTTTCTTGTATCTATTCTACTTTCCTCAACTGTTACCATCTTGTATCTTTATTTTCGTTTATTTTTTAAATAATTTTTATAATATTTATGTACACCTCACTCATTGCTAGCCATCCATGGTGAGCAATTACATTCCTAAGGAGGTTGTCTGAAGAAATCGAATTCAAAGCTATGAAACCGCTTATTTTGCCTTCTTTATTCATTTCATTCTGTTTTTCGATGTGCTTTTATCTCCTTTTTTCCCTTAGGGGTAGAGAATCAAAAAATTACTAAGCACCTGTATGAAGCCTAAGCACCTGTAAAATCATGATCATAATAGTGTTATTAAATCAATCAATCTATCATTCTTAATTTTAACCCTTTAAGAGTATTTGTCAAAAATAATAAAACATTCTCTTTACTAATTTGAACACTCAATAAACCCTCCCTTCACTCGGAGAGTTTAAAAAAAATCGCAATATACGCATTTTATTTACAAAGTATTATATGTTTAGAGACAACCGTTAAATAAAAAAACATTCATATACCAAGCCTGGGTTGATGCATCAGCGTCCCGGGATGTAAACACCAGCGCTCTAAAAAAGAAGTATAATTCCGCCTCTAGGTCCTTCAAAAGAGTCATTGCCAAGGCAAAGTCAGAGCACATAGGCAGAATTGGCGAGAAACTAGTTCGCCTTCCTTCTGGAACCCGTGCATTCTGGTCTCTCGCCAAGGCTGTCCAGGGGAATTTCTGTCAGCCATCTCTTCCATCTCTGCACAGGGAGGACGACTCACTGGCCGATACTGCAAAGGAGAAAGCCGATCTTCTAGGCTCTTTCTTTGCATCTAACTCGACTCTCGATGACGGGGGGAGTACGCCGCCGACCATCCCGCGGTGTGAGTGCTCCATGCCGGAAGTGCAGTTCACACAGCGCTCGGTTCGCAAAGCACTCCTCTCCCTGGATATCCACAAGTCGAGTGGGCCTGACGGAATCCCCCCAATTGTGCTGAGGACGTGTGCTCCAGAGTTGGCACCGGTTTTAACGCGTCTATTCCGGTACTCCTACTCCCTAGGCGTAGTCCCAAAATCATGGAAGACGGCTTTCGTCCACCCGATCCCTAAAAAAGGCGACCGCTCAGACCCGTCCAACTACCGGCCAATCGCCATCACCTCCTTGTTCTCCAAAACAATGGAGTCCATTGTAAACTGCCAGCTCATGAGGTACCTTGAGGATCACCAGCTGATTAGTGACCGCCAATACGGTTTTCGCCGTGGTAGGTCAGCTGGTGATCTTCTGGTCTACCTAACTCACAGATGGGTGGAGGCAGTAGAGTCCAAGGGGAAGGCATTGGCCGTTAGTTTGGACATTACGAAGGCCTTCGATCGGGTTTGGCACAAAGCGCTTCTTTCGAAGCTCCCTTCCTATGGGCTTCCCGAGAAATTGTGCGATTGGATCACCAGCTTTCTTGCAGATCGAAGCATCAAGGTCGTTGTAGACGGTGCAAGCTCCGATTGCAAGCCTATTAATGCTGGTGTTCCACAGGGCTGCGTGCTATCGCCGACGCTGTTTCTTATGCATATCAATGATATGTTGCATACCCGTAACATTCATTGCTATGCGGATGACAGCACTGGTGATGCTCTTTACACCGGCCGAGCCTATATTTCTCGGGAAAACGTCTCCAAGTGCCGGGACAAACTTGTGTCTGAAGTCGAGTCTTTGCTGAACAGAGTCTCGGATTGGGGACGACTAAATCTAGTCCAGTTTAACCCCCAGAAGACACAAGTTTGCGCGTTAACCGCTAAAAAGAACCCCTTTGTCGTATCCCCTCAGTTTCAAGGCACTCCCCTTGTTGCCTCAGCCAGTATCGGAATCCTCGGCGTCGACATATCGAGTGACGTGCAGTTTCGTGGTCACTTGGAAGGGAAGGCCAAATTGGCCTCTAAAAAGCTTGGCGTGCTCAGCAGAGCGGGACAGTATTTCATGCCGGCACACCGCCTGCAAATTTACAAGGCGCAGGTTCGGCCGCACATGGAATACTGTTCTCATCTCTGGGCTGGGGCTCCCCAGTACCAGCTCCTTCCACTTGACCGCATCCAGCGCAGAGCGGCTCGAATCGTCGACGACCAAGTGCTTTCCGATCGGCTCGATTCACTGGCGCTGCGAAGAGATGTTGCATCTCTTTGCGTATTTTATCGCATCTATCACGGGGAGTGCTCTGAGGAATTGTTCGGATTAATCCCAGCCGCCAAATTTCGTGAACGCACTACACGGCAAACGTCCCGATACCATCCACACCATCTGGATGCTTGGCGGTCCACCACTGTACGTTTCACAAGGAGTTTTCTTCCACGTACAACCTCTCTGTGGAATAGTTTACCACCGGCGATTTTTCCGGACCGATACGACCTGGGGACCTTCAAGAAAAGAGCTTACTCCTTTCTAAAGGGCCGGCAACGCACCCGCAATTCTCCTGGTGTTGCGGTTGATCATGGGCGGCGGTAGTCACTTAACATCAGGTGAGCCGCAAGCTCGTTTGCCCCCTCTTCTATAAAAAAAAAAAAAAAAAAGTTGGAACACCCTATTTCACCCTGTTAAGGGTTGCATTTTCCAAAACTATTTCTTAGTGGATGCCTATGTAATAAAACGAGCCTATTGTACCAGTTTTATACTTCTACATCTCGTGGTTTGGGTTATTCGTATTAATATAATATTTTTCATACAAAAGTTGCACCCTCGTTTTAAGACCCGAAGGGTAGATTTTTTAAGAAGTTAAAAATGCGAATTTTATTATGTTCGATTCCAAAGTATATGTACCAATTGCAAATATGAACAACCCCTGGCCCTACAGTAAGGGTCTATTTTAAAATATCACTTAATCCAACATTTTTTATTTTATTTAGGGAATACCTTGTAAATTCAAATTCAAAGTTTTAAAATTTAGTAAGTTTCGAGTCAATCACCCCATAAAGAAGTTTCATTCAAATTGAAAAACCCTTTCACACTCCACGACATGGGGATGAATTTTATAAAATCCTTTCATAGTCATCCAATACTATCTATTCATACTTAGGAAATAAAGTTAAGCTGTATTGGAACTTCGATTATAATACTGAAAGTGGATTGAATATCCGAATTAGTAAGTGATTTCTTTTGAGAAGCTTCATGTGATCAAGGCATTATATATTTCTTTATGTCTTAATATCTTCATAAATGTATCGCTATGAAGTTGACCGTGTTTTCATGAATGACATTCTAATTTAAATGATGATGTTAAGTGGACATGAAGAAAAAAGTGCTCCTCATTTTCTCTCTACATTATACCTGTTTTGGTTAATTGCCCATGTTTGGATCAAACGTTGCGAAAAATCACTTCAAATTTCCGGAAGCCCTCAACTGGGTCAAAAGTAATTTCAATGATACAAAATGTAAACAAAAATACAGATATATTTATAATGTGTCCAAACCTGTACCTAACCAAAACATTTTTTTAAATAAAATTCTCTAAATTTTTAGAAGGAAATCACTATACATGTTAAAATATATCAGCATTTTTTCGATGTATCTGGGATTAGCACAAAAGGACCAAAATTTTGCTGCAGTGTATGATAATATAATTACTAGTCTGGCCACAAACATGTTACAACTTAAAAAGTTTTCTTTTTTCTGAATTCAAACCTTGTATGCTTTATTTTTGCTTATGAAGTGTAACCATTACCAAAAAGAGGGCAAAAGTGCCAAAAACCGTAGAAAAATTTCGTGAATTACTTGTTAATAAGAAATTTTTGTATACTTAAAATAATAACATGTAATAATAAAAGATATAAATAACACGGTATCATTAAAATTATCACGCAGTATTACTCTGATTTATGGTTCTTTTATAAATTATTTTCAAAGCTACAAATACATTAGTTTTACTACTAAAACAACTATTACAAATAAAATACATTAATTAAAAAAATACTACATTAATTTTAGAATACATCTATAGACTTTAGTATTTTAAGCATACATTGCTATTTTCATCTTACCTCAGAGCAGATTGTGTCAAACCTTAAGTACATCTCGATTTAGACATCTATCATTTATCAACAAGCACCTTGCTTCAATGTTGTTATTTTTTGTCACACATCCACACATTACTGTTTCATTGTAGTGTAAACAGTTCACAATATTAATAGAATTCCTGTTTGATATTGGTGGTGAAAAAGTACAAACAAACGCGATATAATAACAAAATCATTAACCACCTAACTCTTCACTTTATTTATAATATACTATCAATTTGGAACCCTGAACGAAGTAAAATAAAATAAGTTATTTCAAATGAGAATTAACCAATTCGTTTTTTTTTCATGAATAACCATCGTTTTTGTTAAAAAAAACATTAACAAAAATTAATGATAAATAAATTATATCAATTATTTTGGTATTTAGATGTGCTAAATACCAAAATGATAGATATAATTATAAAAACAACAACAAGTGTAAATATTAATGTTCTTACATGTTTATATAAAATAAAGAAAAATGATTGGGTCAAGAATCACGATATAAATGTTTATAGCATGTATAATAAATTTTCAATAGAACGTAAAGGTCTTTGAATGTGCTTACAAGCTTTCCTCACTATTTTTAATCTGATTGGTATTTTTTTCTACTATACGACGGTGAAATTTTCTAAAACTTTGAGAACTTTACCATTTAGCTCTCTTTAGAATTTATTAAATAGGTTTCCTATCTAAAATAATGTATGTGAGGGTAAAACACAAAGTTTTATACTATAACTATTAAAAAATATCAAACAAGCCTTGGAAATAATTAGGAACACTTCGAAAAATGAAATTAAATAAGACTAACCACACTACACAATGCTAAAATTGACTAAAATATTTACTATATAATATCAACTGACAAAATGGCGTCAATGAAGCAGAGCCCTTTGACCCTTTAATATTTATTTGACTGATGAAGAGCTATCGCATCACAGAGTCATCTATGCAAACAAGGCCGTAGTTTTTGAGTTATAGGATAGTGACCATATTCAGACAGGATGACCAGCTGGTAGGGCGATTTTGTTTCCACTTTGCGACATTAACATTTTCTAAAAGTTTGAAAACTTCACCATTTATCTCTCCCTAGAATTTATTCAATAGGTTTCCTATCTAAAATACTTTTAGATGCTACTGCTGGTAAGGAGATTTTTTATATCTTTCTTTAACTCCTCATCTCTGTGGCTTTAATTTTATATGCCGCACTGGGCACAAACTTTTTTAGGGATGTTGTTTGATTAACCATCCAGATACTAATTGCAAGTGTCTGGTTGTTACATATCTGTTGAGGCTCCTGAGGTTGAAGATGGGTCTCACACCCCTATTCTGCCTTTTGACCAATAAAATCTTCTAATATACAAATTCTAATTATGGATTAAAATATTTTTATGGCCAGTGTGCCAGTTATTTCGACGTGTGCCTAAACTGTGTGGGTGGCTGGATTCGAACGTATTCTATATGGCGTTTACACGCATCGACATGCGCGACTTCGGTCGATGTTTGTGCTTCCAGTTATTTTGCTGTGGATTCATTTCCCAACTTAACTTTCTACTTCGAGGGCAGCGCTTTAGTTGGTAGGCTGTGTATGAAACCGTCTGCCTCAAAAAGAGGGGGAGACATTTCTTTTTGAAAGCGAGGCCTTTGCATCCGGTATTTTTATATTAATATTGTAACCTTGTTGTATAGTAATATTGTGAACCTTTTCCAAGTGGGAAGGGACTAATTAACAGGAAATTAATGTGTACCTGATACAAGTAGCATAGAGACGATTTATTTTTTTGTTCTTAATTTTTCCTGTTCTGTTCCTTCCTTCGTAAACGGGGATTTTAGCCTAAAATAAACACAACGTAAAAACGGATCCTAACTAAGACGATCACGCCATAAATATTACAAACAGCCTATAACTTTAACTTTAGAAAGACCCTTGAAAAAGATCAATATTTTGTTAACCTATGGTATCTATACATTGGTTATAGCATATTGAATTAAAAAAAAATAATTTAAATCGATTCAGAAATGTCAGTGAAATAGGTATATAAATAACTAAAAACTTGTCTCCTGTATGGGAGACTTCATCCCATACAAGAGTTCCCTTTAATTATAAAATATAATTTTATATTATTATATTTTTAGCGAATATAGCAATACAAACTCTGTGAGCATTTCAAGTGTCTACTTGTTGCCATTATTAATATCGGGCAAAAAAGCAAAAAAAAAAATACGTTTCTAATAGGTGAGTACCCTTTAATTTTTAATTCATTTTTAATATTTATCGTTTTAGCGGCAACAGAAATATACTATCTGTGAAAGAATCGGCTGTCTACTTGTTACGGATCACGAAATACAGCCCGCTAACAGATTAACGGGTTGGTTACCCCTCGGGTACGAATCCTTAAAAACATACCCTTCAGGCATAGTACCTTTGTCCTTTTTTTAAAGTCGGTTAAAAACTAGTATTCATCAAGCAGCAAAGTGTTTTGAATGTTAATTTGTACAGCTATATTATAACTTTTGCTTTTCTTAAACTGCCTATAACCAGCAATGATTAAAAAAAATACTATCAACTACAAAATAACTAATAATTTTCTATTTACTTCATAATAAAATTTAAGTTTATTTCATAAACTAAGCTTTTAAACAAAGCTTTTATATTATATTAAGAAAATATTCGGTACTTAAAAAAAAATCTAAACGTTCTATAGTACGAGGATTATGAATAAATAAGGGACTTAAAATATTTGAACGTTTTCTGAGCACTATTAAAATTTTTGTATGAATAGAAAACTGACTCTGTGGGCTACAACGCGAAGGTAAAAAGACGAATATGCTGCTTTTGTTAGATATTAGTTATTATAATATATATATATATATATATATATATATATATATATATATATATATATATATATATATATATATATATATATATATATATATATATATATATAATAAATTTATAGTAAGAAACATTTTTATAAGAAAGCTTTTGTTTAAATGCTCTAAAAAGAAGAAAATTCATCTGATACCCATATCATGGCAGCCCACTATATAAAATTTACTAGCGGATAGCCGCTCGCTTCGCTGACCGCACAATAATATTTTGTTGTGAAACCTAGATATAAAATATCAAGATTTTTTTTGATGGGACTATTATAAACTCTATTCTTAGTGAGCGTCTACATTGCGAAATGAGAAACTATTATAAATTTCAAGCTGTTTGTTGTTTGATGTTGGTCCTTATAGCAGAACCTCTGAAGGACTTCAGCACTATCTATGCCCAATGAGCCTAATAATGTCTCTTTCGAATCTCAAATTATATCCAACCTACTTTACGAGCGGCAATAAAACAATAAATTTAGTAGGCTTCTTTGTCGCTGTTCACGCAGATTCTCAAGAACAAGGCCGAAGCCGCCCGCGCTCTCAATCCGCGCTTTCAGTTACCTGTGATTAGCTGTGGCGTGACGTCGCGTCACCGTCGTATTGTTTATATTTTAGCGTATATATCGTAAATAATGTGTACCAATACTCTAATGTCAAGTATGTAACAATGACGAGATTTAGTGTCATGTCGGGTGAAAACTTAGACGGTGCCACGAATCGATATTTAATCGTGTTGGAATTTACAACATGCACAATGAGTACTGGTGGAGTTGCCAAAACCCACACAAAATCATAGAACATGCTCATCGAGTTCATTTCAGTGTAAGTGTTTGGGCGGCAATAATTAACGACCTAACATTATTGGTCCAATATTGTCCAATATTATTTAGTATCGTATCTGTAAATTTACGTTCCCATTGACGCAATGTTGAAAAACGTTCGTTTGAGCCATCTACAGGAAATGTACTTCCAGTATGATGAATAACCAGCTCATTACGAACGATATGTGCGTGCATATCTGGACAACCAGTTTGGTGATAGGTGAATAGGTCGTAGTGGAACTGCGAACTAGCCTGCGAGATCACCAGACCTAACAACTCTAGACTTTTATTTGTGGGTCGAACTAAAACGATTAGTGCACACGCAAGGAGCACAAAGTGTTAGTGACTTAAAATAGCGTATAATAGACGCCTTTAATGTGATAAAAATTGATAGAAATATGCTTCGAAGTTGAACAAACAATTTAAAAAAGGAATTGTATGAATTCGTATTGATATTTGCGGCATATGATTATCACATTACACTTCTGAAATGGTTATTTGAAAGGGTCACTATGCTCCCTTCATCTTGGTTAGGCTCACGCCTCAGCTCAGTCCCGGGGCTGCAGAATATCTGGCTTTCTTGTTGTTTTATATTACAACTTAACTAAATAAGTGTTTGTATTTTTTACATTCAAATAAATACAGGCAACTTGTAAGTGCGTGACACAAACACGGCACAAAAATGTAGCATTCGAAAAAGGTACCCTTTCTGACCGCACAATTATCCTATACCTTTATATATATATATATATATATATATATCTGGGGGCACGGCAGTGCCCACGCCAAGTCGAGCAAAAAAAAATATATATATAATCGGAATCTTGGAAACGGCTCCAACGATTTTCTTAAAATTTAGTGTCCAGGGATTTTCGGGGGCAATAAATCGATCTAGCTAGGATTTATTTTTAGAAAATATTTTTGTCCGTCTTTTCAGGCATTGAAAAATGGCTACAATATAAGAAGGTAAATTTTGACACTGTGTTAATGATCGTAATAGTTCAAGTGGATATCGAGCGGCGGCGAAATCTTAATGCCTTGGTTTGCGTCCCGTCTTTGGTCCGATTTTTTTTCCTTTTTTTTAAAGTTACCTTCTTTTGTGATAAAATCTATTATTTCGAGCCCCTTTTTTTTAGTATTTTTTAAAAATACGAAAATTTTAATTCAACTAATTGCACTAATGATTTTTTATTCAAATAACCAGTTCAGTTTTTTCTATTATGTCAATAAGATCAAAAAATATCATTCATCAGTATATAATTTGTATCTAAATGTAATATCAAAATAAAAACCGAACACAGCTCCGTCATCCGGGTACTATTTATTTATATCCTTGGCTTTGGCTATATCTGCCGTTGTATTGGTTAGTGAGGCATATGCATTGACCTCACCGGTTAGCTAGTGGGAAGAGAATCTAAGGGCTACGAACTATAGTGTGACCGTGCTGACCAAGTAATTAGTGGTGATGTATTACACCTACATCACGTATTTAGGAGCGGCAGTCAGTCAGTCAAACCAAAAACTTTTTATGGCCGATGTACCGATATTATTCGACGTGTGGACTTACCTTGTGACGTACATTTGCTGTGGCAGGATTTGGTAGTGCTATGTATAACATTAACACTCTTTGAAATACGCGGTTTTTTTTACGCGGTTTCAGTCATAATTTGTAATTAAGCACTACCAAGATAACAAGCTCTCTTTTAGTGGTTCGCCAGTAACTTTGCCGTAAACTTAGGTGCAGTCCCCAACTTCACGACCCTCTTCGAGGAAGCGTGTTGTTTAGGTTGTCGACAACTTGCTAGTGCCCCCAACAACTACCGGTATAGGTGTGATGTGCACGTTACGCATGGCCATTGTTTTGGACACGTTCATTATAAACCCATCCGGTGAGAGACATTATTAGGCTCATTGGGCATAGATAGTGCTGAAGTCCTTGAGAGATTCTGATATAAGGACTATTCGTTAGAATATCGAAGGTGAGTGATGTACTCGCCTTTGACGTTAATATCGCACCTTTCTCAGTATAGTAACATGAAAACGTCTTCATCAAAGCGTCAATCTATCTATCATACGCCATTGGCAACAAACTTTTACGTTAAGTAAAAATAGCACCAAAGTATCAAAATAAACTGCTAAGTTATATAAATTTGCATTTGGATGAGACTTTCTGATCACTCTTAGCTTCAATTCAGTCCAAAAATAATAATTCACAGTGAATTCAAATTCATGTCAGCTGGGCAATTATCGGTGGTAATGAAATGAAATAAATAGTCTCATATTATATCGTTTTTGAAAAGTGCCTTCATCAAATTTATTGCGGCCTTTATGACATGTAAATAATGATGATTTACACTGGGTATCTTAAGATAAGCCCTTTAGCCTTTGAGCCACATAAGTAAAACGAAATTCTGAAATGTGAATAATTATGATTAGTGCGCTGAACATTGCGCACTGGGTTACGGCCTTTTAGGTTAGGACTTTGTCTTTCTTCCAAGCGGTTAAACTTTTCCTCAACCGTGAAAATCTTCTCACTGATAAACAGGGTTTTCTTAGATCGTTCGTATTTAACAGCTCCATTTACGTAGTTTCTCATTCAAATAATGGATATATCTGCGACTGTAACCTTATACCTTTGAGATTATTCTTCTCAGCAACCTGTTCACAGAAAACCGCGATATGTTTGAGAGCCAGTTTGTTTCAAAATAACAGTACAATTATAATCTAACCAATATTATAAATATAGTATAATTTATGTATTAGTGTTTGACAGTAATTAATATACGTTTTGCCTTCAAAGGGCAAATAGCCCTACCATTTTGCACACTCCATATACGGAGCAAATTCCACGCGAACGATGCTGCTAGTTCTAGTTCTAGTGCTAGTTCTCAATTAAAGAAGTTCTTGTTTAAAACACGGATTTACAATTGAATGAAATAAAATTTTGGGATAAGAAATATCACAATGCCAAACATTTTTAAGAAGCACTTAATGATGATAATAAATCCTGGAATTCTAAGATATTCATAGCGGCGCCTACATTGGGATGTTTTACCATAATCGCCTCTATCTAATAATTAAAAATATAATAACAATACCACACTAGTGGATACTGGTGATGTACAAAAAGCTACTTTTTACTAGTGTGGTTAGCTCAAGTTAAATAATAATCATATAAAATATATTTGAAATTAAATGAAAACTTTATTTTTCTACCTAGTTTTTAAGTCATTAACATTATACTATCAATAAAAGTATTAATTGCGACCCATAATAAGCAAAGAATGTATAATATATACATATATAATTGAGAAGGAAACTCAGCCTTCGTAAACGTTCAACTAAGAAACAGAAGGGAGGAATCGAGGCTTCTCTCGATCCGGCCTCCTATCACGCCTACGTTGGGTTCGGGAACAACGTATGTGATCTCCTCAACGGAGTAACACACAAAGGCGATAACCTCTTCCTTTTCAGAAAATAGGTTCAGGTGGGGATTACGGGTCTTCCGAAGTCTTCCCGGTCCCAACGCCTTAATTCTTCGATGTGGACTATATAATTTTGAGGGACGAATTTCTTGGGAATAACACAGCAATTATCTTCAAACCGTTCCGTGAGAGAGTAATCACTTTTCCCTATCACTTCCCTACACTTTTTCTTCTTATTGACTGCTGGTCTTGCACTTTTTCCGAAGTTTCTCCGAACTTTCCCGAAACTTCCCCGAACGAATTGCAAGAAAACTCGTTTACTCAGCTACCCCTGAGCTATACGCGAAAGTGAGCCGCGCCATTTGTGCGCTCGCGCTACTTAATTACATCAATTTGTACTATCACTCTCTCACGATTTTCTTAATAATTTATTTTGTATAAGACATACATTTATACAATTTACTTATAAAGATAGCACAAAAAATATATTTACTACGATATACATTACATTTTTATATCACAAAAAACCTTTTATTTGCAATTACCAGTCCGTACTGGTTTACATAATGATTTCTTATATTTACGCGAACACTACACATTGAAATAATACTCGTTTTTACGGAATTTATCGCGTATATTTGACTTTTTAATACCCGACGTTTCGAGAGCTTTACAGCACCCATGGTCACGGGAAGGACTGAGATGTTTAACGTCCAGATGTCATAGTTAACCGCGGTTACCATAGATTAAAAAAAGAACAAAAGTTAAATTTTAATCTATGGTAACCGCGGTTAACTATGACATCTGGACGTTAAACATCTCAGTCCTTCCCGTGACCATGGGTGCTGTAAAGCTCTCGAAACGTCGGGTATTAAAAAGTTAAATATACGCGATAAATTCCGAAAAAACGAGTATTATTTCAAAAACCTTTTATTTATTTAACAAAATATGCCTATTTTACTCACATGTTCAAAGTTGGAATTTCTTAAATATTTAACATAGAAAGTTAAAACAATGTTTTTCACTTGAAATTATACATATCTTAACTAATACAATAGTTTAATTTACATTTTCTCTATTCATTTCACTATTAAAACACTTTTAAATTTCTTATACAAAACTATCATTATTTCACTTGTTCACAGGAATTTTCACATAAAAATAACACAAAATTCACCTTTTTTACACGTACAATTAATCTGAAATGTTTTACAAGTCATTTTTACATAAATTGCTGAAATTACAAATATTTAAATTTTTACATATTTGGCCTCCTAAGTACGTGGCTAGCGTGCGTCTATGATCTCACACTATTTGAACAACTAACTTTTGCACGGCTATCGACTATCAGTAAAAATGGAAAGTCTAATATCAACAATACTAGGTGAATAAATGCTTCTACACAATTCCCAAACTGTAGGAAACTATTTCTAATCAGATTCTTATCAGTTATCATGTCTCTTATCAGATAACATAGACAAAATATTTCATGAATCAATACATTGAAAATAGGCATTTGTTTTCAAACAAAACATATCAAACTCATATAAGACAATACTTATGCAATTAATTTCCATTAATTCTACTTATGCACAGCGATCATCTCGACCGGGGAACAAATCCGGTCTCGAATTTATTTTAATATTCCTTTAAATTAACATTATTGGAAAGATGATTTCAACCGGGGAACAAATCCGGTAACATAATTTATATCTTAAAAATTCCCTATATGAATTTATTAAGAAAATATTACTAAGAAAACGATAAACTATTCAGGCCTGGGAGTCGAACCCAAGACCTTCATATCATTAATTCGATATTTCTTTAAGATTCAACTAAGCATTTTCTTGTCGGAATATTGTCGCTCGACAATTTGTTTTTTAGAAGCTATTCGTAATCGGTTAACTAATAAATTGAAATATTCTTATAGGCGCGTCGCCAACAATAATATATATGAAAGATGACGTCCTGAGTGACATATATCATCTATCAACGCAAAGCCACGCAAGTAGTTCGCACTATACGTAGAAATCTGAAATTATTGAGGGTCAATAAGGGCATCAAAATTATGAAACTTTTTACTTGTACAGGACAATTGACTCGAAACTTACAGAAAGTACCCTTTATATAAAAAAGAATACAATTTTGCGATTATTGAAAAAAATGCAGGTGGGAGAAAATGTGCTTACGTTTGTATGGATAAAAATAATATTTTTTTTTAATTTATAAATTAAAGCAAATACTCTTGATTAAAAATACTAAAGTATTCATTTTTAATTGTTCTTTTAAAAAATTACCCTCTGTGATTCGCTCATTTGTACAACAGAATCCATAGCCATGTATCTAAGGAACTTTTTGAATCTTATTACTAAAAAGGAAATCCTACAAACGAAGAACTTATTCATTGAATAAGTAATATTTTAATCTATTAACACAATAAAGTGTTTAACACAGTGAAATGCTTTAGATAAATCACGGAATAATTATTGTGCGTGTCCTCCCGATCATTATAAATGTGATGATGAATGTTGCGACATCAGGTATGGAGCGCTTGTTAATAAAACCAAAATGATGATCATTTTAACAATTTATGCTAAAGAAAGAAATCTGGTATAAATCAACTTCTCATATACTTAGCTTAATACTTATTATTATATACTTAGCGCCGCCGGTAATAAAGATACATTTATCAAATAGCCCGGGTCGTTATAGTCCACCAGACCAGACTTAATAAAACTGGAACTACATATCTTACCGTTTTTCATTAAACCAGGAAATATGCCTTTGTCAACAATGGCTTTAAATATAATAGCTAAATATAAAACAGAATGTGAATGTGAGTCTTCGTTTTTACTTTCAATCATATATATGTTGAAAATATCTCACGGGGATCAACATGTCTTAAATTAAATGTTTTTCTACAAGCTATATTAACATTGCGATCTTAATATTGATACGCAACTTGAGTATGAAGCTACTTCCTTGTTTAATTCAACTAATCCGTGATTAATACATAACAAAAATTATTACGATGTATTTTTACTTTATAGGTTTATTTAGTTATAAATTTCTAAACTGCTTTAATTTTAATGTCTGCAGATTGGATTTTGCGGCTTACGAAATTTGATTTAGCTATTCGATTTTCTAAATGTTTATGTATATTTTTATCATATTCTTTAAATTGCTTAGAATGTAGGTAAGTTCTATCTGTTCTTATAAAGAATGTTAAATTTCTTTCTGTTACCCCTAAAGACACCCACGGTATTGCAGACGTAGTGAATTCTGTTACCTCGCCACTACACTTTAACAGAAGGAGGCTTTTTACGTGGTGTAACTGCACCGCAGTTGTATTATGGTTGTAGCATGCATGGGTCAGCTAGATCGGGGATCGGGGACGGCATTGGACTTTTGACAGGCTGTAATAATTGAATAGAAAACAGAAGATGAAGTACATTGTAAGATAGATTCGATGTTTTCCACATTACAATGGAATTGGTCGTTAAAAATCTGTCGCGTATTTGTTATACCCGCGTGCTAAGTATATTAGATTTAGTATAATTATTAAAATGTTAACATTAATTATATAATTAATTTCTTATTAGTATATATATATAGATTAGTCATAGCTACGTAGCTTAAGAAATACGCGTTCGCCTTAAAATTTCATGGTACACGAGCAAGCTACTTGCTGCACCCATGAAATTATTAATGCAAATTTAAGTTACGTGAGAATATCATACGTTCCTGAAAAAATTAAAACTATTTCGAATTCGTTAGAAAACCGCCAACATGCGTTGGGGCAGGAACATCCAGAACTTCCAGATTGCCAGTGTCTAACATTTTCTGTAGTGTTTAATTTTTTATTTAACTAACATTCTTTGATATTCAGCGAAATGGCTGTCAGTTGCCAGAGGCGGGAATCGTACCAACTCAAACGTAAAAGAATAAAACCCTGTTTTCTCAAACGAAAATTAATAGTGCTAATAGTATGGATCAAAGATCACCTTCAAGTTATGTCGTGAATTTTAGTAAGAATACGTCATACATTAAATCATATTATGTTAATGAAATGGTATTAAAATTTTTGTACGTGCATGTAATATTGATTACATCTTATAAATTATTGTCACATATTTGTTTATACATACTTAATATAGAAATACACAACATTCATATTAGGGAACAATATTTAAAAAACTTATTAGATAGACCCAAAGAAGTGTGAAGGAAACTATATATACTACTATTTTTGTCTAAAATTAGGTAATCAGATATATGGATAATACAATATGCTAATAATTATCTAAAATTTTTAAAGGAATATGCTCCATAGAAAACAAAATTAAGATGGCTTCTAATTAAGTAAGAATGTCGTGGAGTGTAATCAATATCAAAACAGGCAAGGCAACCGAGCAACTCAGATTTCCAATTAAATCGTAACAATAAGTTTGCTAAATCAAATTAAGAAGCTGTTGTTGCTGTTGTGAATTTCTTATGACATTTCTGTTTTGACAAAAAAATCTCTGAATTCTTTTCCTACTTTCGTTAAACATACAATAAAAAAAATGTAAAGTCTACGAAATGTTTAAAAGAAGTATTGATTTTTTTATTCGTTCTACTTATATTTATTGTTAGAACCGATTTAGTAAAAAAACATCCCAAGCAGGCGTTTAATTTTAATCCTCAGGGGTGACAATGCATCTGTAGTCTTTTTTGTTCAAAGAGGGTTGTAGTTGACTATGCGGTGAAATAGTCACTTACCATCAGATATAACTTCGTTTCTGTAAGTTAATTTGTCTCCTAAGTTTTATAAAAAAAAACACACAAATGACTTAGTGGTTTTAGTCATTAGAACTAAGATAGTATATCCCACAGACTGTTATTATTCTTGCTCATAACACCATTCAAATCGCAACCCAATAGTAGATACACGGCCGCTTTAACGCAAAATTAGGTAAGGGGCTTAGAAACCTAGTCTATTAAAAAAGTTCTTCTATTAGGCGAGAAAAATGAATTGGGAATCCCGATTCGTTTTTACCGATTTTTTTATATCCCGATGTATCCCAATTTGGGATACATCGGAAAATAAAAAAATCTTGCCGAGTTATCGTTCTGAAATGCCGCCTTTGACTTAGGATCGTGATACCAGGCCCAGTGAAGTTTCTGATGTTATCTCAGATGTAATACCAAGGGAACGAAAAGAAGCCACGTTAAGCTTTTGTGACCTTAGGTGACTAACGTCACCCTAAGGCTGAATAAACTACGTTTGGCGGCAATATTTAAATTCATTCATTACAATCTAAAAAAAATCAACTATTCAATATACCTAAGTTCCTGCCATAGATTGTCTATTGTGGAAATATTGGCCATAGTTGCCACGCTTGGCAAACGCAGTTTTTTTATTATTTTGAGCTTGTATCAGGAAAATGCTGCTCCATTTTTTTATAGAATAAGGGTGACAAACGAGCACACGGTCCACCTGATGGTAAGTGGATGCTGTGGCCCACAGACATCTACATTTAACGTAGATTAAGAATCAAAATGTAGATGCATTGTCACCCATGAGGACTATGATGGAATGCCTCGATTCCAGTAAAACGGGTGTCCGGTTCTCTACACTCACCATAAGAAACACAGCAGCATCAAGCTGCTATTTTACGCTGGTATTCTGTGAGAGTGTGGTTCTTCCTCGGTTGAGTCGGCCCATTCATGCTGCGACACAACCATAACAGCTGCAGCGTGGCTCTACCACGTTCACGTTAAATGTTGAAGATAACATTAAGAGAAATTACGAGTAGAGTCCCCAAAATTCAATTATTACTAAAGCATACAGCTTTAAGAATTCACTACTTTTCAAAACCTCAAAATACGTTGCGTTATTTAAAGATAGGAAAATAATAAATACTCTACCATAAATAATATTAATTAGTTCCTTAAAGTTTCTAGGACCTTCTTCTACCAAAAGTTTGGCATGTATTATATCCGAAAAAAGTTATTATACCTGGGAAAGAAAAACTCGTTTCTTGTACATGATGGAACAATACACAAACAGATAGCATCATCATCATGACAACCCTTAATAAATCCGCTTCTGAACATATATAGGCATTCCTAAATGAATACCACAAAGCACGGTCCTGAGCCATTTACATCCATTAAATCCCTGCATCTCTTACCAGATCATCACTCTACAATAGATAAATAGATAGACACTTAGCAGAGTGGTAATAATAGGACTTCGTACTTGTCTACTACATATACCTAGTCCGGCTATAAGTTCTATTACAAATGAAAATGCATTTTTTTAATGAAATAATGAAATATTACTAAAACTTATATGTACATATTTAGTAAAGTCTCAAAAATAAAAACAATATTCTATTACAAAATGACCACATTTGGTTTTTATACAAGCCTTTAATCTGTCTGGCCACGAATCTTATGGACTAATGCACTGTTTCCATGGGAAATTTCGCCACTGCTTGCTCCAGAGATTTTTTAAGAGATTCAATATCGCCATGTCGTTTAGAGCAAGCCATGTCCTCTAAAACTGACCGTAATTCGTAGTCTAAAGGGTTGTAGTCTAAGGGTCTGGGCTAGATGAGGATCCGTCTTCAGCTCTTATAAAGAGTGCCCAACTACTACTACTATTCTAGTTCGTTCCTCGTGACCAGGTGCAGAGTCCTGCTCGAAAGTTCACGGTACATCTTTCAAAAGGGAATTGCTGACAGGTTTCACAATACGATCCAAGACTATCTCTTGTAACACTTTGGCTGAAGTTTTCACTCCTTTTTCATCCAAATGTAGCTTTGTGATGCCTAGATAAGACACGCCACACCAAACCATCACTGGCGCTGGATGATGACCACATTAGACCTTTCCGACCTCTTGAACAGCTTCTTTTGAACTACGAGCGTACACTTTAACATTTTGCTTATTGTAGTGCTCTTCAATCGAGAAAACTTTTTATCTGAAAATAGGATATTTCTGTGGACTTCACCTGCTTGTCGCGACAGAAGGCGTTTTTATGGATCATCTCTTTATAATTTTAAAGATTGATTTAGGGCATGTCCTGTATATCGACGATAAGCACCGAGCCTCAGGTCTTGTTTTATGATACGCGACAGAATCCTAGCGGGAATCTTCATTTCTCGCTATAAGATTTTTTGCTACCTAATGGGATTTCGACGAATTCTGGCTATAACAGCATTAACAGCCTTTGAGATTCTAACAGCACGCGGCCGCCCCGATCATTTATGGTCTTCGGTAGAGAAAGTGTTGTTGTATCTGTTAATCGTACGTTATATGAACATACGGCTGATATCAAGCTTTCGAAGTGTCTGGAATATGACCGACATCTTCTCCAACTTTGTGAAAGGCGATCACCGCAATCCTACTTTCTTTAACACCTCATTCCATATTGTATTTTCATAATGAACACGATAAAATATGTGAAATCGAAAGAACTTTTAAAAATAATGAACGCGTTCCAAATTCAAAATAATTAAAAAGTTGGAAAAAAAAGAAAAGTTTTTTGTAACAGTATGTATGGTCAGACTAGTTATATCTATATTTTATTTGAGATAAGGCAGAATTTTCGTGTTTTAATTTCTATGCAGCTGCCAGTAAAGTGGATTAACTTACTTTACTAGGACACTGCGTACTTTATTGAAAAGCAGATAGACCTAAATAGCCGGTCAAACGAAATAAAGATTATATTCTGGTGCTGTGAGATAAGGCAGTATATCTTTTGAAATGTACTGTCTCTGTTAGTCCAACTCTCATTTCTGTTTTTCATGCCACTGGTACCACTTTTTTTTCGTGGTAAAGTAATGTTGCAGCTATATTAGTATAGTTGTAGCACGAATGAGTCTGCTCGACCGGAGAAGCTTAACGTTGCTGTTTTGTATAGTAAGTGTTGAAAACCGAAGACTCCTTTCTGCTGGAAACGGGGCATTCCTTCTTAGTACTCACGAGTGACAGCGCATCACCATTTTAATTCGTAGGAGCCACTTACCATCAGGTGGACTGTGTGCTCGTTTGTCACACTATTCTACAAAAACATGCAACTGACCAATTTACTCACAAACGTATTCACTTATTAATTTATAATTTATATCCATCGCAATTCCGTCACGTAAAGCCGACAAATAACTGGTAAATTAACATAACCGTCATTTTGTATCATGTGTAATTATAAATAAGCAATAAACGAAAATGAAATAACGAAAATAAAAACGAAATTAATATTAATGTAAGCATGCTAAATTTAAAAAAAATATTAATATAGCTTTGAATATCGTGAACTTAGGTATGGAGCAAAACCATTAATTGGCTTCGATCATGATATAAATTCTACAAACTACAAATCGAGTTTGTAATAATGTATAAGACTGAATACAAATTAAATTATTAAGAATTTACTCAAAATTACTAATAACTAGACTACGTTAAAACTAAAAATTAAACATTTAAAAGTAACTGACAAACATAGAGTTGTAAAATATTACACTCTGAGACAGAGAGATAAAAATGAGAAAACGAGAAATACTTCCACATGATTGATGTATTTTCAAAAACACTACAATATATATGTAAATACCTTGGCCTTATAATTGACTCAAAGTTTAACTGGAGCTCATTGAACATGTGTGTAATAAGTTGCGTCAGTTTCTAGCCAATATAAAATTGTTACATTCTCTTCAAAGTAAGACAGTAAGTTATGCTTTACAAATCTCTGGCTCTGAACCTTATATTCAGTATGGCTTGTCCGGCTAAGGTCGGACCTACAAATAATTAAAAACAGATCTATGATCTTCAATTTAGTATTCTTAAAAATATTATATCCTCAAATATACGTGTGATTTTTAAACATTGTAAAATCTTAGGAATTTATGAGTAAATTAAATTCATGTTATTAAAACAATATTTCTTTTGCGATAGTACAAATTCATATACGTGGAACAACATGTACGTAGCGCATTTAATAAATAACTTACCTTTCGATGTACGGTAAAATGTATCACAACAAAACATCAGAACTAAACTCAAACGCTTTTTCCTATCTAAATTATAATTATAAATATATTTCTACTTACTCAATACTAATGAACCTGCCTAGTTCTTACTTTTACCTTGCTACTACTAACTTTAACTAAGTTGTTAACTTACCTTCTTAGCCTTTATATTCTTACTATACCTTCTACCTACTCACATACCAACTTTCTTAGAATGAGTTTTGTACATAATATGCTGACTTAAACTTAATTATTCAGTATCTAGTCAAACCTCATTGGTTTTGAGATATTAATTAGACTATATCTGTTATATATATATATATATATATATATATATATATATATATATATATATATATATATATATATATATATATATATATATATGGCTTCTAATAAGCTAACGGAGGGTTGCATTTTGCAAACGTACACACCTGATGGCAAATAGATGATGTAGCACATAAACATCTCCATCTATTCTCTATTAAGAATCAAAATGCAGATTCGTTGCCACCCCTAAAGACTAAGATGAAATTTCTCGTTTCCAGTAAAAACGGTCTCCGGTTCCATACACTCACCATACGAAACACAACAGCATTATTGAACTGCTATTTAACGCTGGTATTCTGTGAAAGCGATATCCTTCCCCGTTCGAGCCGACCGACCCATTCATGCTGCAACCATAATATATAGTTGCAGCTTGGCTCTACCACGTATAAATGCTGTTAAGTTTTTAATAACAGTCAGTCTTTGTCGGCTAATATTCGGTATATATAAACGGATTTTTATGAAACTTGACGTACTGATAGAGAGCAATGCCAGAAGGGATCTAGGATTTATATATATATATATATATATATATATATATATATATATATATATATATATATATATATATATATTAAACGTATGATATATATTAAACGTATGCTAAATATTATGACATTATTTCATTCAACAAAATAGACATTAACAGATCCTATCCACACGGAGCCGGAGCGGATCGCTAGTTAATCTATAAATTTAATAATGTGGGTATAATTCATATACATACGAGTACATACATTAACAATCATTTCTGTCACCCAGAGGGGTAGGCTGAGACTACAGACTTCCATTTGGCACGATCCTGACACACCTTAATCGCCTCCTCCACATCCATATACCTACGCATACATGCTCGTCAGTCAAGGGTACTACCTAATTTGGCCCGTTTTCAATATATCGCCAATTTGGTCGATAAACTTTCGCCTAGGATGTCCCTTTCCGACCCTGACGTTCACTTCTGCAACATAAATTTTCTTTGTCACTCTCTTTTATGCTATGTTCTCGATTATTGAAAACCTATCATTATCAGGTCAGGTCTGGAGGACCTGATTTAAAGGTTCCTTTATAAGTATTAATCGCGTTGAAACTTGTCTTTTATTTTTAAATTGGCAATAATAGCGTCATCTCTCTTTTAATAAAAATAGTGGTAATTTGTTTACGACATAAATTTTTATATGTGCATTACTTTCTGAATGTTATAATGCCAAACTTTTTCATAAAAAGTAGTCTCTAATTATAAGTTTTAATAGTTTAAAGCGCTGTGGGTATGCGCGGTTGAATCCGACCGCTTGAATTTTGACGGAATAGCGCCGCAGTCGAATTCGACCTCTTAGGGATTAAAGGGTTAACCACGAATCTTATATATTTTTTTTAAATATATAAGCTATATATAGCTTATATAGTTTTTTTATATAGGACAATCTTATATGTGTTAAAATATTGATAAAAAATCACTTGATATTGCTTTTTTACATTTCTCGTATTACTACCTTATATTTCATGCCATATTACGTTTTTATTTATCAAAATTGGAGTATTATTTAGTACATAGGTTACAAAAGTTATTTTTGGAAGTATTAATATGATGACATCCTATTTCTAATAAGTCTAATGGAACCTGATAACATGAGTCAGATAATTGAGACCACGCAAACGATTTTTATGAATAAAATATGACTGACTTAATTCCACGTGGAGCGAGATCTGCGGGCTTCCCTGTTGACGAAACGTATCGTCAAGTACATCCACCCGCACTTTCTTGGATTTCAGAGACCCGATGGTGAACAATAGTCTTAACTGAAAGTTTGCAAAACCGCTCTTTATCAGGAAATGTATGTTTTGATGACACGGTAAATAACTCCTAGAATCGCCTCTATCCGGCTCGAAGGTCCAAGTTCGTAAGGTTTATTATATATTATAAATTAATTTTGAATTAATATAATTAAATTAAATATACTTAATATCATTAAATTTTATATACTTCTACAAAGGTTGTCGTTAAACCATAGTAACAAAAATTGCGTTAAAAGATGCGTGAGCGCTTTGATGCTGGGCGTAGTAGCTGACTCACTGCCCGCGTCGTCTGGTTCAAATTCGAGCGATTAAAATGCCGTGATGCTCCCGCATCTAAAGTCCCGCACCTCGGATGACGTGTTGAATTACATGAATAAACAGTTCTACTGCTAGGCGCAGGCCTCTCATTTCTACGAGGGTATTATGGCAATATATATGGATTATCCAATTATAGGGTGGCGGCCTACTAATGACTTCGAATTTTTTTGATCTCAGATATACAGGTTTCTCACAAAGTTTTCCTTCACCGCCGAGAACTGCAGTACAGTACTGTGATATTTAGAGCAAGCACTTAGTACCTGAGATACCACGGCATGTCATGTCATGTCATTTAAATTTTTTGTCCCAATTCGCATAAAATGAAACACCAACAACTTTGTAATGACAATTAACAACGCGCCTTGCAGGCGAGGTTTGAAGGGGGTCAGAGACTGAAGACTTTTTCGCATTACTTTAAGACCGAAAACGTCAAAACAATTATCTATTCTTCTTCTTTATTATTATCAGATCATAATAGTCTGGTGCAAGATATTGACCTCTCCTATAGTTGGCAAACAGTTTGATGATCGCAATGCAAGTCATCTAGCACCTTCGACATTTCTGTACATAGCCGGTCTATATATATATTATATATATTATATATATATATATATATATATATATATATATATATATATATATATATATATATATATATATAATATCTGGCTCTGACGTAACTAATATAGTTATACTGCCATATAGCAAAAACTATTAGGTTTTTATCTTTCCCGCAGTCGTCTCTTACTACACCCCTGTAACGTAACAGGATATGTATTCATTTACGTCACCACTACAATGCAAACAAATTATCGTTCAAGAAACCAAATGTTTTTATAAATTAGAATAACTGTTAATCTTTTCTTTAGTTTCTTTTTCATATTGTCCCAGTGAGAATATCTACGTTACTTTTTTTTTTTAAATTATGTTAATAAAATTAAATGACAACCTCGGTAGCTATCCGTGCAATTTATCGGTTTTATGATGAAATTATTATTAATATCTATGGTATTACCTAGTATTTGAGTTGTAACAGTAGTATAGTCTATAAAATGTAATGAATTAAACCCAAACAAACAAATCTTCAAAGTCAATAATTTTAAGAAATTAATTTAAGAAAACAGCATTACATTACACTATACTAAACTAGTATTATAATAAATAACACTAGTATTATAATAAATTATTTATTATATGCATCGAACGTGCTGCATTTTCATTGAAACTTCCGATTTACGATTACTACTTTTCTTAGTATTTATATATTGCCCTGAATTGGCGAGGAATTTATGAGCCAAACGCGTTTAGTTTAATTCTCTCGGGGGAAAACTCCTCATTCGACGATATTTATTTATTTTTAAACAAGAAATTTTAAAACTTGTCAGACTTCAAACATTTATTCGATTACTAGCAAGATTTTGACTAGTTAAACATATTTTTAATATGTCGTTACCGTCACAGCCTGTTAAAGTCCACTGTTGAACGTAGGACTCCTCTATAGATTTTCTTATAGGGCAATATTACTTATAACAAATAATTAGGGAACACAGTCTTAGGGAAACTGGAACATAATACTTTCTTCATAAGGGGTTTCTGAAAAACTTTGAACAAAAGTGCGAACTAGAAAATGCTCATAGCATTAACTTAGAGAACGAGACGATGAGCCTTTGTAATTTATAGAATAGAGTTGCGATATTCCGAGTGGATTGAAGGCTTTCAGGAATTGTGTCACGTGCTACAATTAAAGAGTATATAAATCATTACGTTTAGCTAAGATAGTATGTGCGTAACTAGTTAAATAAGCGGTTATAGGAGAGTGCGCTTTCGACACTGTTTTATCATTTCTCAGATTAATATAACAAATTACGCAATTAATGAAAGATAGTAAGTAAAAAAAATCTTAATGAAGATTTTATAGTGCGTTGTTTACCAGCCTTCTTTTCTGGTCGTAGAAGGAAAACTAAAATGTGGTGAGATGTGGGAGTAAATAATTTCGGTGATAAATGTAAATTTTTTTTTAGATGTCATTTTTACATTTTTGCCATAAAGTTACTACGAACACTAATTTTATTATCTTATCTATCTTTATTTACCTTGTTTTTTAAGTATCAATTAATTTTTTATACTTTTATTAATGATCGAAGTCATTTAATGCCGATTGCTGAAATTTCCCTATACCTTTGTCAGGCATAAAAAAAATCAAGTCATAAATTGACTGAATTCAATATATACATAACGTTCGTTTTAATTCACAATGAAAAGGAAAACTGTGCATTTAAAATAATTGTAAGAAAAATCTGTACTGCAGCGTCTGCTTAGCGTAAATAACTTTGTTTGATATTTAAAATAAATCCAAACTTTCTCTCCAACTACTTACTTAAATAAAATTCACTATATAAACAATTAATTCTAATCTAAACTAAACTTAACTAGGGCTATTGCAAATCCATACAGTTAAAAATCGAGCAAAGTAAGAAATAAAAAATCCAGGACGTTAGATACTCGTATTACGACTTGAAAAGAAAGAAGACAATAGTTTTTATAGTAATTACCTCAGAGTAATTACTAGCATAGAGTGAATCCTAACATAAGATCAAAATTCTTATAGCTTAACTTTTTATATATGTGTATGAGTTTATGAGTATGAGTTTTTAGACATGGTACAAAATAAGATAGCTTTATTATTTTTACTTTCTTTCTTTTAAAAGATTTTTGCCGTTTTTCTATTCCATAGACACCTCTATCATGTGCCATTAGCGAAACAAATAACGTCGATAAATCCATTTAGTCTATGACTAAATGTAGGAACCTGGTTAAATGGAATCTCGAGTGAACAGAATTATTTTCCATTAGCCAGGTTATCTCATTCAATTTCATGATTTTTGAAATATGTTTCATATGTATTCAATTTATGAAATATTTAGATTCAGTCACTCTGATATGTGTGGAATTCGTGTGTAAATACTATATGTGGCATGCAGTCTCAATAGCAGAGGTATATGCAGTGCTATTCAATTATAGAGATAGTCATTGAATCTATTGTAAGATACAGTATTTATGTATTATTATATATATGTATTTATATTCAAAAAATATCTAGTATAATTCACTACTTGTTTATTAACCTACTTTAACAGTTTTAAATAGCTGACTGGTAAAAAGATAATTCGATGTAAAAATAACCTTTTACACAAAAAAATAAGAATTCATAAAATGTTTGCAGGATTATTACTTTAGCGTACACAATATTAGCAGCCTCGTCATTTAGAATATATCATTTATTGTGTTGTTGATCCTTGTGTGCCTTTTCCTTCGGCACGTTTCAAATTAACGACTCGGTTAGCATTCTGAATACATTTAGACAGAACATTTTTATTATTTAATCCCGCATTATTAATGCTGGTATTTGAGAGAAACTTAGCTTAGGTCGGATTCTTGTAATAGCTACATATTGATGTTTTTATTACATTACTCGAACTACAAAATCACGCTCTCTGATCATCTATCGAATGTGAACCGAAAATATTAACTTAAAAATACAAATAATATAAGTTGTTTTTAATTCATGATGATAAAACTCTTCTTTTAATTGGAGCTGGAATTGGAATCATAGATATCACTTAAAACTAAGTTTGTCGCAAACTCATATCCTATTTGGTTAACCATATCTTTATAATTAACCCCTGCGATTCCAAACCAAAATAGGGAACGAAGAGTTAATACACCATATAACTCCCATGGGGCTTTAAAATTCTTGATTCGTGAAGTTGTGATGTACTTTTGATGCCCACAAATACCTGTCTCAATTTTCAAATAAAGATCTGTCTGTCTTCAAAAGATGCAATATCACATCTGACGACTCAGACAAAATTCCCTCAATACCAGTGGCTTATTCTTTATGGTTTTGTTTATACTCTTTGAAAAGAAAGAGAACGATTAATTCACTGATATTTAACTGCAGGCATACTGAAGATGTGGACTATGAAAAAGCCTTTAATTCCGTCGAAATTTGGGCGGTGTTGCAGTCCCTTCAGCGGTGCCAAGTTGACTGTCGGTATATCGAAGTGCTGAAGTGTTTGTACAATAGGGTTACGATGGATATCCGAGTACAGAACCAGAGTACGAAACCTATCCAACTGCAGAGAGGTGTAAGACAGGGTGACGTTATATCCCCGAAACTCTTCACCGCTGCGTTGGAAGACGTTTTCAAGCTACTGGACTGGAAAGGATACGGTATTAACATCAATGGCGAGTACATCACTCACCTTCGATTTGCCGACGATATAGTCCTTATGGCAGAATCGCTGGAGGACTTAAGCACTATGCTCAATGACCTCAATAGTGCCTCCCAACGGATAGGTCTTAAGATGAACATGGACAAAACAAAGATCATGTTTAATGTCCATGTCACACCTATGCCGGAAGTTGTTGGGAGCACTATGCTCGAAGTTGTTGACGAGTACGTTTACCTGGGACAAATAGTCCGACTAGGTAAGTCCAACTTCGACCGAGAGGTCAATCGACGGATTCAACTCGGCTGGGCAGCGTTCGGGAAATTACGACATATCTTCTCGTCAGGTATACCTTAATCTCTAAAAACTAGATTGTACAACCAGTGCGTGTTGCCAGTGATGACTTACGGATCTGAGACGTGGTCCTTCACTGCTGGCCGTATGAAGACGCTCAAGGTCGCTCAGCGAGCTATGGAGAGGGCTATGCTATCTATTGGAGTTTCTCTGCGTGATAGACTCAGAAATGATGATATCCGCAGTAAAACCAGAGTGACCGACATAGCCCAACGGATTAGTAAGCTGAAGTGGCAACGGGCCAGCCATATAGCTCGAAGAACCGATAACCGATGGGGAAGAAAGATTCTCGAGTGGCAGCCTCGTACCGGTAGGCGTAGTGTAGGGCGACCCCCCACTAGATGGAGTGACGACCTGGTAAGATATGCAGGAAGTCGATGGATGCAGGTGGCTCAGGACCGTGCTTTGTGGCATTACTTGGGGGAGGCCTATGTTCAGCAGTGGACTTGTGAAGGGCTGTAATGATGATGTAATGATGATGATGATGATACTGTAGATAGTACCAATCCAGAATGATCTTAGACATGAATACTGTCCGGTAATAATGATGATCATAACATACATATGATATGAAATAAGTAAAATTAGGTTAATATTTCAAGATGTCTAACATGTACTCATCTAATGACCAATTCACCCAACATCTACGAGGGTAGAAAGTAAGAGTTATTAATGTTGTTTTCACTGAACTGCTTTATAATAATCAAAGTATTGCAACAAGAGAACGGTACACAAGCTATAGATTATGATAATGTCTTTTGTTTTAAAAAAATCATATAACCAAAAAAGTTCAAGGGCTTATTTTGTCAACAATATCATGTCTATACAGTAGTAAAATATAATTTAACTTTTGATAAAAAGTACAAACCAGCTTCAATAGGTAACAAGAATGTCATATTAGTATTTAGTGTATTTTTTTAACCCTGGTCACATATTAAATAAAAGATGAAGCATTTGAATCGGTTGAGCTGTATCCACCAAATCGCCGAACTCGCTTAAAAATATATGCATCGAATACAGAAGCCTCTCGTTTTAATCACATCGGGTAAAAATAAACATAATGAAAAATATACTAAAATGTTGGTAGCTTTCGTATTTTGTTACAATATGTCATAAAAGTGAAAGAAGTGAAAAACGAACTGGCAGTCCACTTGATAAGTGGCTACCGTATAGTTACCATAGACACCTGCATCCATCTTCAAAGAATGCTGTAAATATTTTGTACTTACCATCAGATTTTTTTAAATAACTATACTTTTTAATAAATATTACTTTTTGTGGTAATACTTGCAACTATTTATATCTTTAACAGATCGTTGGTGACGTCGATGTAGGTCCGAGAGCATTAAACTACCCTTCGTCGCCATAATGCAGAGGTAAGTAACGAATTTCATTACAATATTAGCCCCGCGGCCGTAAAATTTCGTTTTAACTTTCAATCTCATTTCTGATGTCAATTTAAATCTTGGCACTGGTCATATAATCATATTACGACATCTTCTCTACTTCTGAAATAGTACAAAAGTAAATATAGCTAAATTGACAAAAATTCCATCACCTTATTTCGTCATAGAACCGTAAGATTCAAAAGGTGGTTATGTACAATCTGGTATAGTATACTAGAGGTAAAATGGCCAAGTTAAAGACAGGTAGCATCTAACGTCAAACGCTTGAGATATCTTATAGGTACTGCACTCACCAATCTATAAGCCAACCCTGGCTGAACAATAACTTCTTAGAAGAGAATGCTGAATGTTTGGTAGTAGATTGTTATTTTTATTTTAAAAACGAAAATTAAATCTAGTCTTAAATATGGTTATGCTCACAAAATGAAAAACGAATTTTACCGTCGTGGTTATGATTTTGAAAAAGGAAACAATCTAAACACAGAATGTAATTTGATACATAGATTAAAATAATTGTAAGCTGTTATCTTTTTAACGTCCCGCTGGGTTTTTTGCTGGTTCTTCCCAGGACAGAGGTTTTTTTCCGAACCAGTAGTAAATTTAAAAATGTGAATTTCAATAAGTTACTTAAATTACTTTAGTACTGAATTAAGTACTTTAAGTACGTACCCAAATTAAGTTACTTACTTTAATAACTGACTTTAATCCATATTGAATAAAAAAGTTTCTATTCCTGTTTAATAGATTATAGCCAAAAAAAATATTTTTAACTACGTACTTAATCAGTTGCTGTTATATGTATCAAATTATTTTATACTAAATGTAGTTATTTTACAGATTGCTGCAACGCTTGCGGGAGGTGGACTGGGTCCAAGTGCGACGAGATGCCCATATAACTTTCACGAAACTCATTCGTACCAGAGATCCGAGAGATTCAGAAACTGCTCAAGAACTAACTGTGCCAAGCAAACAACGTTTATCGGTATGCACTTGACGTATGAATCATTTTTAATAAAATAATAGCTAAAGAGAAAACTTTGTACCTTATACCTACCAATAATCAAAGACAATCGCACAAAATAGAGATTGTCGCCAAAGAATTTTAAAAATAAATTTTGCTAACAACATACCTACTGACAGATTGACGGAATGAGTGAATTTTGTATAACTTCAAAGAAATATGATCACAACATTTAAGAGGCGGGACACCCTTAATAACAGAATATGTACGAAAAGGCGCCAAACTACTCTACCAACATCAAGACATGACATAATTTTTTTGAAAAACGGTGCTGACAATGTAGGTGATTTATATAAGTGCTGTAAATGTCTATCCTCGAATAATTTTATCGATATAATGTATATCGATATATTGTTTATCGATAGGTATTTTAATGTAATGAAAGTTACAAATTAAAATGAATTTACAAATTGAAAATGAAAGGTACTATATTCATTTATAAAAAATAAAAGTTGTTACGTGGGTATTGAGTAAAAATGCATGTGAGGATAAGAAATCAATGTATTTTACACACACATACACACAGATTTGTAACTATATCTCTACAATTATTAGGTACAAAATATGAGAAAATAATTATAAAAAAGCAATGCACAATACTAGTGATTAAGTAAGTAAAAAAGAAATGACGACTCCGTCGCGCAGTGGTTAAGCGTTCGGCTGCACCAGTACAGGGCCGGAAATTCGTTCCCGCACCTAACAAGTGTTTCTACGCTATAAAATAAATAGTCTGCGTCTGGATCCTTATTTTTTGCATAAGTTTTTTTGAAGTTAAAAATATTGGTTTCTTTAACACCGATTGAATTAATTTGTTTTTAAGTCTAAAATATACTACTAACTACAAATCGTTAGGGTTCTTAACAATGGTACATAGTACTCGCAGAGATCGTTTACTAATAGTCGCTTTCAAAATTAGCGCTCATTATAGCTATTTTTTGTAGGTGTACCTATAAAAACAAACAATCATTATTTATAATCAGGTAATTACAAATAACATTGAGTTTAGTTATATAATCGAACTTACCAAAATTTGACTTTAGATATCGTCTTTTACTACATGTAAAGGAAATCTAATTAACATACACATAATTGTGGAAGCTTTAAGTCAACTGATGGAACAACAGTTCGTTTTAGTTGGGTTTGAATTCTCGGATTTGCAAAGTTTGTCGCAATTATGTTTTAACAAGTGAAAAGTAGACTCGACGACTTCCAGCCTCCCGAACAAGCCGGTTTCCGAAAAGGTTTTAATACCATAGCCCACATACATACCCTTCGGCAAATTGTACAGAAGTCCGAAGAGTACAATCTGCCACTTTGCCTGGCGTATGTGGACTATGAGAAAGCCTTTGATTCCGTCGAAATTTGGGCGGTGCTACAGTCACTTCAGCGGTGCCAAGTTGACTGTCGGTATATCAAAGTGCTGAAGTGTTTGTACAGTAGGGCTACGATGGCTATCCGAGTACAGAACCAGAGTACGAAACCTATCCAACTGCAGAGAGGTGTAAGACAGGGTGACGTTATTTCCCCGAAACTCTTCACCGCTGCATTGGAAGACGTTTTTAAGCTACTGGACTGGAAAGGATACGGTATTAACATCAATGGCGAGTACATCATTCACCTTCGATTTGCCGACGATATAGTCCTTATGGCAGAATCGCTGGAAGACTTAAGCACTATGCTCAATGACCTCAATAGTGCCTCCCAACGGATAGGTCTTAAGATGAACATGGACAAAACAAAGATCATATTTAATGTCCATGTCACACCTATGCCGGTAGTTGTTGGGAGCACTAAGCTCGAAGTTGTTGACGAGTATGTTTACCTGGGACAAATAGTCCGGCTAGTAAGTAAGTCCAACTTCGACCGAGAGGTCAATCGACGGATTCAACTCGGCTGGGCAGCGTTCAGGAAATTACAACGCATCTTCTCGTCAGGTATACCTCAAAACCTGAAAACTAACTTGTACAACCAGTGCGTGTTGCCGGTGATGACAAATGGAACTGAGACGTGGTCCTTCACTGCTGGCCGTATGAGGACGCTCAAAGTCGCTCAGCGAGCTATGGAGAGGGCTATGCTCGGAGTTTCTCTGCGTGATAAACTTAGAAGTGAGGATGTCCGTAGTAGAACCAGAGTGACAGACATAGCCCAACGGATTAGTAAGCTGAAGTGGCAATGGGCCGGCCATATAGCTCGAAAAACTGACAACCGTTGGGGAAGAAAGGTTCTCGAGTGGCAGCCTCGTACCGGTAGACGAAGTGTAGGGCGACCCCCACTAGATGGAGTGACGACGTGGTAAGACATGCAGGAAGTCGATGGATGCAGGTGGCTCAGGACAGTGCTTTGTGGCATACCTTGGGGGAGGCCTATGTTCAGCAGTGGACTTGTAAAGGGCTGTAATGATGATGATGATGAAGTGAAAAGTGAAAGTGTTGCTGATGTGGTACTTCAGGGTATGGAACTTTTTATACCTTTCTCCGTGGTGCCCATTGGAGGCAAATCTCAGCCATGGTTTGGTACGCTCCTGTAAAATATATAAATACATCATGCTATAAGCAGGAGTGCTAACAAGCCTGGGCTGACGCATCAACGTCCCGGGATGTAAACACCAGCGCTCTAAAAAAGAAGTATAATTTCGCCTCCAGCTCCTTCAAAAGAGTCATTGCCAAGGCAAAGTCAGAGCACATAAGCAGAATTGGCGAGAAACTAGTTCGCCTTCCTTCTGGAACCTGTGCATTCTGGTGTCTCGCCAAAGCTGTCCAGGGGAATTTCTGTCAGCCATATCTTCCATCACTGCACAGGGAGGATGACTCAGTGACCCATACCGCAAAGGAGAAAGCCGATCTTCTAGGCTCTTTCTTTGCGTCCAACTCGACTCTCGATGACGGGGGAGTACGTCGCCAACCATCCCGCGGTGTGAGTGCTCCATACCGAAAGTGCAGTTCACACAGCGCTCGGTTCGCAAAGCACTCCTCACCCTGGACATCCACAAGTCGAGTGGGCCTGACGGAATCCCCTCAATTGTGCTGAGGACGTGTGCTCCAGAGTTGGCACCGGTTTTTACGCGTCTTTTCCGGTACTCCAACTAGGCGTAGTCCCAAAATCATGGAAGACGGCTTTCGTCCACCCGAACCCTAAAAAGGGCGACCGCTCAGACCCGTCCAACTCCCGGCCTATCGCCATCACCTCCTTGTTCTCCAAAACAATGGAGTCCATTGTAAACTGCCAGCTCATGAGGTACCTTGAGGATCACCAGCTGATTAGTGACCGCCAATACGGTTTTCGCTATGGTCGGTCAGCTGGTGATCTTCTGGTCTACCTAACCCACAGATGGGCGGAGGCAGTAGAGTCCAAGGGGGAGGCATTGGCCGTTAGTTTGGACATTGTGAAGGCCTTCGATCGGGTTTGGCACAAAGCGCTTCTTTCGAAGCTCCCTTCCTATGGGCTTTCCGAGAAATTCGATTCAATCACCAGCTTTCTTGCAGATCGGAGCATCAAGGTCATTGTAGACGGTGCAAGCTCCGATTGCAAGCCTATTAATGCTGGTGTTCCACAAGGCTGCGTGGTATCGCCAACGCTGTTTCTTTTGCATATCAATGATATGTTGCAAACCCGTAACATTCATTACTATGCAGATGACAGCACTGGTGATGCTCTTTACACCGGCCGAGCCAATATTTCTCGAGTTTCCGAAAACGTTTCCGAGTGCCGGAACAAACTTGTGACTGAAGTCGAGTCTTTGCTGAACAGAGTCTTGGATTGGGGGCGACTAAATCTAGTCCAGTTTAACCCCCAGAAGACACAAGTTTGCGCATTAACAGCTAAAAAGAACCCCTTTGTCGTATCTCCTCAGTTTCAAGGCACTCCCCTTGTTGCATCAGCCAGTATCGGAATCCTCGGCGTCGACATATCGAGTAACGTGCAGTTTCGTGGTCACTTGAAGAGAAGGCCAAATTGGCCTCTAAAAAGCTTGGTGTGCTCAGCAGAGCATTACAGCATTTTATGCCGGCACACCGCCTGAAACTTTACAAGGCGAGGTTCGGCCGCACATGGAATACTGTTCCCATCTCTGGGCTGGGGCTCCCCAGTGCCAGCTCCTTCTACTCGACCGTATCCAGCGCAGAGCTGCCCGAATCGTAGACGACCGAGTGCTTTCCGATCGGCTCGATTCAATGGCACTGCGAAGAGATGTTGCATCTCTTTGCATTTTCTGGATGCTTGGCGGTCCACCTTAGTACGTTTCAAAAGGAGTTTTCTTCCGCGTACAACGTCTCTGTGGAATAGTTTAACACCGGCGATTTTTCCGGACCGATACGACCTGGGGACCTTCAAGTAAAGAGCTTACTCCTTTCTAAAGGGCCGACAACGCACCTGCAATTCCCCTGGTGTTGCGGTTGATCATGGGCGGCGGTAGTCACTTAACATCAGGTGAGCCGCATGCTCGTTTGCCCCCTCTTCTATAAAAAAAATAACTTTTTAATTAATACATCTGCCAGGTCTTCATTCCCAACGAATTTCACTCATTGCTTAGATCTGAAAAATATATATGAATAAAATTACATATTTATTGAACAAATAGAATTTAAGCAACCCCAATTGATAATATAGTTTCTAAATATAGCTCGTTTCGGAATTCCATCTCATCGAAATATCAGAATTAGGAAACAAAGTTTGTTGGCGTTCGTGTACACAACTATAAAATATATATGGCTAGTCTCCGGTGATACTAACGTCCGTGATCAAAGTTCGGCTTGATCGGCGAATGTCCTCCACATTACTAAAAATAAAGGTCCAAAAATATATTCACGTTTTATGTTATACCAACAAAATTGAAATCACCAGATACCTTTCATCACCTGCGAGAAATATTGCTACGAATAGACTTTTCTTGTTGTTAGTATTTTAGCCTCTTACACCACCTAATTGGCAAGTGTTGTTATGAATATTTGGTTTTTTAAAAAATCTATAAAGGGGCAACTACTACTTTAAAAAAATAAAATCAATCTATTTAATTAAAATAAATACAAATGTAGCCAATTTTTTTTTTCATATTTTAATTTATTTGATTTGACAAAGTCTTTGATAAATATGTTACGACAAGTAAAAGTGTAGCTCGGTATTTCTCGCGTACAATACATTATCTTATTTACAATTCTCTGGTCAAACTACACATCGATTATTTGATAGAAATATGGGGCTCAGCTGTAAAGAATAACTTAAGCCTAATACAAAGAGCTCAAAACAAAGTTATAAAGGTTCAATTCAACTATAACTATCTGACACCAACTCATAAAATATATAATGATACTAAGCTGTTAAATATAAGTCAATCGTACGTTTATCATACATGCATTCTGTGCAAATGGTCCTATTCTACGTGCTCCGAGAACTAGTCATGGTAAAAGAAATCTATTGTTTCAAGGCCAGAATTATACACATTATAAACTTCCTAAAGACATCAAGCAATCGCAGTCAAATGTAAGCTTCAAAAATTAGTAAAATATCATATTATAAAATTTACAAAATAACGGTCTTACTATTAAGTAAAAAAATATTAATAATAATAATCAGTAATTATTTTAAACACATTTAAAAAGGCGCAAATAAAGTATATTTTTTTTTACTCTTCGTTACTAATTCTAATTGATGAGCTGTGGTAGCTCAGATGGTTAGCGCTCGCCGTTTGCGCATCAGGTGGACTGTGTGCTCGTTTGGCTCCCTTATTTTATTTAAAAAAAATAGAGATATCTATGCAATGGCATAACGGCAACAACCTTGTAAAAGAAAGAAGGTGAGAATAATATAGCCATCTTATTTTGTACTATGCAAAACATCATATGTATATTTCAGCTATAAGAATTTCGTTCTTTAGTCCGTATTTTAGGACTCTCTCTATGCTAGTAATTATTCTGAGACCCTGGCTTACTATTCTATTTATGTATCATGTTAATATTATGCCTCACAATAAAAAAATATTTCAATTAATACTTATGTCTTAGATACACACTTTATACCTCATATACATACATAAAATATTGTAATAATTTATTGTTACGTGGTAGAGCCACGCGGCAGCTATATTATAGTTGTAGCACAAATGGGTCGGTTCGAGCGGGGCCGGACCACGGTTTCACAGAACGCGAGCGTAAAATAGCAGCGTTATGCTACTGTGTTTCGTATAATGAGTGTAGAGAATTGGAGACCGTTGTAACTGGAATCGAGTCATTCCATTTTAGTCCTCAGGGGGTGACAACGCATTTGCATCTTAATTCTTAATATGTATGTATGATTCTTAATATTGTATGCGTTAGTTAAATGTAGATGCCAATGGGCCACAGCAACTACTTACCATCAGGTGGACTCTGTGCTCGTTTGTCATCCAATGTTATTAAAAAATATAAAACAAAAATCGACTCTGCGTTAGTCTAGCTAAGGTTTTCTTCGTAACTATACATAACATGTTTCGTTTAGGGGTGCACCATTGAGTATGTACGGTTTAAAAAGTTCAATGACTAGAAAAAACTGGAGCAGGTTACTACAAAAAATGAAAGAATTTATGGTTAGGCATTAATTTAGCCTAAGTAATAGAGAAAATCAATAAGCTGCCAAAATATTACACCTATTTCAACAAAATTTTTAGGTACCATTAGAATTTGACGTACTTTAAATTACATTAAAGAATACTTATAGACGTTGTAGTCAATTTGCTTCGGATGCTAATTCACAAGTAGAAAAACATCACTAAGTATTATCGACAAGGAACTAGTTAACGCTATGGAATTTTATTGTTTATCTAAAAGATGTAATTTAAAGCCAAACATATAAGTAATGACATTTAATGAAATAAGTTACAGATTTTTAAGTGCCTATATTAGCAAATAGTATTAATTTTTTTTATTTAAACTGTAAACCTGTGGAATGTTATCGCACTTCCTTTCTGGTAACGAATTTAATAATAATATAACAATTCTTTATTGAACAGACATTTTACATTATCATTGTTAATAAAAATAAACATAAACCTAAACACTCGCGCCTGTCACACAGAGGAGTAGGCATAGATTACAGACTTCCATTTGGCAAGATCCTGACGCACCTCTCTCGCCTCCTCCACATCTATATACCTACGCATACATGTTCGACGGTTAAGTGTAGTCTTAATTTGGCCCATTTTCAATATATTGCCAATTTGGACGATAAACTTTTACCTAGGACATCCCTTTCCGACTCTGCCGTTCACTTCTGCTACATAAATTTGCTTTGTCACTCTTTCCTCATTCATTCTTTTTACATGACCATATCACCGGAGCATTCCTTTCTTACACAACATCGTCTTGTGAACCACACTCTTCTCTTATCACACATTTTTTTCACACTGTCGCTTAGATTTATCCCTAACATTTTCCTTAACGACCGCATTTCTACTGCGTTTATCTACTTTCATGCTTCTTCTGCCACACTCAACTTTCACTACTATACGTTAAAGTAGGGACTAACACAGCGTTGTGAATTGCCATGCGTGCCTTTTTTGACACATTCTGACTTTCCACTATGGAGTGTAGAGTTCCATTTACTCTATTATAGTTTTTAGTTAGTTAGTATTATAGTTTTTTATTATATTACTAACATGAAATATAACTGAATTACATAACACACACTATTTTTCTCATTCAAAGGTTTAAAATACACTTGAAAATTATGCCAAATTTAGTTCCCGGTACTATCAATCACAGCGCTTCAAATCAGCACAAAAGTTAATTTAGGATAGCCAGTCAAGTGTACCTGTACATATGGAGGTCAGTGGTTTTAGTAGATCTCATTATTTTTATTATATTTGACATGATAAAAGTGTTAAAATCAAAAAAAAATATTACGGTAGTGCGTTCAGTTTTAAATTAGACAATCTCTACACTTTTTATGTTTTGATTGTATTGTTTGTATTTTATATTTTTATATCCAGTTGTACATTTAAAAATTAAATTTTTAAATAAAACGTATGTTATTCTAGATTACACAGCCACTTCTTTAATCATGCCCACTAATGCGTACCTACAACTGACAACTGACAAAAACCGGACACGCCAAAAACCATAGAATACCATAATACACAGTGGAATGGCTGTCAACCTTATTTTGTACGACGATAGGCGTCGCCGGGAGCACACATACAAGCAATTATGTCGTAATGCAATTTAATCATTATTACAAACCCGATTCGCTGTGTTGACAGACGGATTTTAATACATATTTATTTGAAAATAGCGTGCAATTTGGAATTTTCTAAATAATTTGCATGCGAAATTTGGAAACGATTGTTAAATCAAAACACATCTCGTGCTGACATTTATACGTGTGGATTGACGTGTTAGTGGCATTTAGCTACACGGGCTCCGCCCACTCCCCCGTTTTATTATGTATGTATTATAGTATTCTATGCCAAAAATCAAACGGCTAGACAAATCACGTATAAATTTCGCACTAAACTTAGTACAGTGCTAACAAAGTTACGAAAAATAACTGAACTGTAGATATATATCGATAAAATCAAACCCATTCATCAAAACATATAAGGTTCCGGACAAAATCAGAATTATGAAATTCGGCAAGAGTTAAGGTCCAATAACTTACATTTTCAGATGAAGTCTTGTTCTTTGTTGCCGATTTACATTTGATCGATAACTGGGACCAGACTCTTAAGAAAAATTTCTTTGAAATAAAGTAACAAATTGCTATAATTTACGACTGAACCTGCAGTTGGACAAATGACATTATATCACATTCGTATGATTCCCATTGATTGGTCATTTAGATTTAAAAGTACATATTTATTGATTTCTTTAAAAAAAACTAAGAGTCATTTACTATGAACCACTAAGTTTTTTTTAAATAACTTTAAAATATATTATGTATTCAGACATCACTTAAACGTACGCAAACCAATTAAACGTCCTTAGTCCTATTTATTCTAAAAACTAATCCGATGAAATACAAACGTTAAATAAACTTTGAGCTTCGATGAGTGTTATTTTATCAGAAGTCCGCTTGTTTTATTTTCTCAAAGAATCGCCATTGTTTTTATTTACTTTTATTGTGAATTAAATATTTTAGTAGCCTGATAGATAAAGTAGAAATTAGCTAAGTCATTTTTTGAATCTTCTTCTCTAATATGTATCTATTATTATATGATCGAAATACGGTAATAAAGTTATTAAGTTTTCTATTGAGTGGTGTAGTTTTCAATACTACTAGTTCAAGGGTACAACTAAACTGTAGTCTAAATAGTTACATTAAAATCTTCATCCGATATTTTTCCTTAGGGATGAAATTTATTATTCAACACCATATAGGACTCTCCCTAACGTATAAACCTATTTTATAAAAAAATCCTTTATTTAGCTTTAGCCGTTTCCAAGATTGATAAACATAATTTAAAAACATAATATGCATAGAACTTCGTATTAAAATTCTAGTTTTCAGTTAGCCTAAACGTTAAATTTAATAAAATGTATAATCCTAAGCATAGAATACTATAATTGCTGATAGTATTCTATGATCCTAAGGGTATATTTAATAATTTATAACATGGGTACATTTCTAAGGAATATATGCTTTACTCCTAATTATTATATTCAAAGGTAACGAGAGGATTAAATTAATTGACGTTCTGATATAACAGTTTCTTCACTTTATTATACCATCTACGCAGATCTACGTTCTTCCGTTATAATAATTTTCCGTGTTACCTGATCACTACGTGGCGGCTACGAAATGGGGTTCTTATAAAGACTATAGTATATTGTAATTAAATAACTTCGTTGTATATAACTGCCTTATTCTTTTCCAAAAATATTTAAACTTTCATTATAGCAGAACATAAATAGAGATAGATTATAGGGCTTGAGAATGACGATATGATAAAATTATAGGTATGTTTAATATAAAAAATGCAAATAATAGGTCTTGAACCCATGAAATTTTTAATCTGCAGTACTGGCCATTTTTATTTGGTCAAAATTCTAATTTCAAATTAATCTTATTTTAAAAACTAGGATTTCTTTTTTTTTTTCAAAATTAGTCATGGTTTATTGAATAGCGTTGTTTTCATCGCATTTGAATCTTTTTCGACATCATGTTTATGGTAAAAATTCGAGTAATTATGGAATATGAGTACCTACCATCGTAGCAGCAACGCGGCGTAAGCGGCACGCAACGTCTACGACGTTTACGGAGCGATTACTACAAACGAACGCACCACCTATTATTGGTTTGAAACCTGAAAATGAAACCCGTGGCAGTCCAAAAAGTTTGGTCGATAATGACGAATTAAAGGCGATTGTGGATGCCGATGATACTCAATCTACGGCTGAATTAGCAATAGTATTCGACGTTAGCATCAAAATAATATTGGTACATTTGTGTCAAATTGGCAAGGTAAAAAAGCTTGACAAATGGATGCCCCACGAAATCAATGATCGCGCGTCGAGAAGTGCCTTGCACTGCTCAACAGGCACACAAACGATGAACCGCCTTGTTATCTGCGGTTAAAAACGGGTTCTGTTCGACAATCGCAAGCGCTGAGCAAGTTGGTTGGACCCCGGTTCAGCACCTAAACGATGCCTTAAGCGAAAACTTACCTCTAGAAAATTAATGGTTTCACTGTTTCGTGCTCTAGGACTGGTGTGCTCCATCACAGCTTCTTACCAAACGGGATGAGCACTACTGCAGATGTGTACTGTGAAGAACTGAACACGATAATAGAGATGCTTGCACGTCTCCAACCAGCTTTGGTCAATCGCTCGTCCTCGCTGTTCATGCACGACAACGTGAGATTTCATACTGCAAAACAGACGGTCTCCAAGTTACGAGGGCTGGAAGCTCACTGTCATCCGCCGTGCTCACCAGACCTTGCGCAAACAGACTTCTACTTTTTCCACAATTTGGATATCCTTCTTCGGGAAAAAAATAAATACGCGAGAGGCATTTCAAAATGTCTTTGAAGAATTTGTTGCCTCCCGTCCAGCTGATATCTTCAAGGAGGGCATCAATGGCCACTGTTTTGGCAAAGATGCTTCGATTGCATGGGTGATTACTTTGATTAATAAAAATATGGAAAAAAATTACGTTTACCTAATTCATGAAAACGGCAATAATATATATAAAGACTTAATTTTTTATAACACTTCGAATGATTTATAATTAAAATACATAAATACACACGTAGGGCGATATAAATTACTAAATAAATTTAAAAAAATCTCGTAAAAGGAGTTTCGATTAAAAAAGTTTTTTTCCCCACAGCGATGTCTAACCACCATGGACCTCACGTCACTCGGGGTCGGATCTTGCGTCGGCACGGGGATGTACTTAGTGGCCGGTATGGTTGCTCGCAAGTTTGCAGGGCCTGGTGTGGCTCTAAGCTTCATTATCGCAGCACTAGCTAGTATCTTTTCTGGTAAGTTTATAAGACTAACTTTTGTCTTTGGTTTTATTACGTTTCTATTGTTGTGATTTTAACTTGTATCATCTTGTTTCATTGATTTAAATGGCAGTTCATCTGCTTCATAGACTAAAATACAATTTCATTTTCTTAAAAACCTATAAATCTCTAAATAATTCACATGTACTACCCCTTTATAATGAAACAATAAGCAAAGGCCCTTCCTTTACTTTAGAATAAAATTTAAAAATATATATATATCTGTAATTTTTTTATTATATAGAAACCTTTTTTAGTGTTATAATCTCTAAACATCTCATTACTTTTATATAAAAAGTGGTATCCAATAATTTCTTTTACTTTCCATAATTTTCCGATTTTTTTAAAATATTTTGCCAATTTAGTGCACATCTTTAATTGGTGTACGTTTTGTTGAATTGAATTTGAATATAAGTTGCATTGTAAGTTCTTGTTAAATGGAGCAGAGTCATAAGAATGATGAGAAATATTTTATTTTTGGTATAAAATCACATAAACTAATATAAAAATAATTCCTATTATAAATATTCTACTTATAATACTAATATAAATGTTCCTTTATGGTGAAAGAACCTATTGTGAGAAACTAAAACATTTAACGTATGAAATCACGGGTATCTTATTCATATAAGAAACAACTTATTTCGTCATGAAACCAATTGAAATATTAATTTATTATTATTAAAAAGGTATGACGTCCAAAAACTACATGCATTAATATAAAATATAGTAAGCTTCGGACTACTTTTTAAAAAACGACGTCAATATGTCAAAATATTATTTTTATGATTGTTAAAAATATGTTATTGGAATTTACATTTCGTTTTACGGAAAGAACTTTCAAGAATGACCTATCTGACTTGTGCATTACTTTAAAATTTACTCGCACTCACCTGACTGGCGATTGTAGGGTTTAGAGTCGGGCACTCTCATACTGTTATTGTTGCATTCATACTAGCTTATTGGGATTTATGTTTAACATATTTATTGGAGACATTTTTAGAGTCATGTTAAAAGTCTTGTATATTTGATTGACCACAATATTTTTATTTTATATAAAAGATAGGGTGACAAACGAGCGCACAGTCTACCTGATGGTAAGTGGTTGCTGCGGCCCATAGACATCTACATCTATCCTCAATTACAAATCAAAATGCAGATGCGTTGTCACCCGTGAGGACTAAGATGGAATGCCTCGTTTCCAGTAAAAAGGGTATCTGGTTCTCTACACTCACTGTACGAAACACAGCAGCATTAAGCTACTATTTGACGCTTGTATTCTGTGAGAGCGTGATCCTTCCCCGGTCGAGCCGACCCATTCGTGCTACAATTATACTACTAATATAACTGCAACATGGCTCTACTACGTAAACTGTTGTTGTGGTAACGATTACTTACGCCAGTTTAGCAAAATACGATTTTAGTAAGCCTGTTTGTTTCATCTCTTAAAATGTGTACTTTGCGTGAGTATGAGCATGCAGGGCAGCCTTACATATTATGTGACATTGTTTCTAACGCTGTGTCGTACCGTATGCCGAGTACGTTGGTTAGTTTAAAGTCTACATTTAACAGCTTTACAAGAAATTATATTTTTTTTTAATTTTGTTTATCTCAAAATGTTAAAACAAAAGTATACAAAAAGCGCATGTTGCCAGTGCTGATTTACGGATTCCGTACACGCGGTCATTCTGGTCGTATGAGGGGACTATTAAAAATCATTTTTAGCTAGCTATGGACGTAGCAATGACGGAACGTTCTTAGTGAGAAAAACTACTAAAGAAAAAATTTTGATAAAAAAAATTGCGATAGCCCAAATGATCATAACAGACAGGTTGCATTGGCAGAATGGTTCTAGCAAGCGCAGTGTTTGTCGATGTCCATTTAGATTCAGGGTTAAGTTACCGAAACTCACAAATCGTTGATGCAGGTAGTGTAAGACAATGTTTTTTTCTTTGTGGAAACCTATTGAAGCCCATTTAAATGTGTACCGTGTAGTGGCGGTGCATAAATATCCACTACCTCATATCATCCCGTGGGTGTCGTAAAAGGTGACAGAGGAAACATGTCAGGATAGGCAACGGCGTCTTCCTAATCCTAATGATTTAAAAAAAATGCGGGTGGCAACTAGCTTACCTAGCGTGGCAACTATGGCGAATATCCCCTTTTGAGACAATCTATAGGGTAGCCCTATGTTCAGCAATTGACTTTGACTTGACTTGACTGGTCTGATTGACTGGCCTGTTGGTCTAGTGGTTAGTGACCCTGACTGCTAAGCCGGAGGGTCGTGGGTTCTATTCCCACCCAGGACAAATGTTTGTGTGATGAGCACGATCCTTTGTTCTGTGTCTGGGTGTAATTTATCTATAATATTTATGTATTTAGAAATATATAAGTATGTTTCATCAGTTGTCTAGTACCCATAACACAAGCTCTGCTTAGCTTGGGACTAGATGGCGTTGTGTGATAGTTGTGGAATATTATTATATTATTATTATTATTATTATTACTTTCTAGGAAGCTCAATACACGAAGTATTGGGCCTCCAATGATCGTAAGTACCATTGCTGATAATGTTGTCCAGGTTCAAATCCCGAATCGGGCCATCACATATTTTATACAGTACTTGCGTCTCGAATTATAATTATATCTCACTGTAGATTATATCTCTAGATTCTATATATTATAATAATATATCAAATAGTGCCAGGGTAACTCTGGTTTGGAAAAAAAACAAAATCAAACAAGTTTTTTGTACACATATTTTATGTTCTCTATCACGGATATGATAACTGATAAGGAAAAAAAAATTGAAAAATACGTTTAATATCTTGAATATTATTTGTTACATTATTCGCTCGTTACAAGGCTTTTGAATATCAATATTATGGTACCCAAATCAAAACATCGATGCAACATATCGTCACGTACTGCAGAGGAATGGAATATTTAAGAGTTAATAGGGTTTAATTAGGCTACGATAGTGCGATTTACCCCTAAGGGTCCACTAGGTGGGGTTGTACTAAAGTTACCTGGCGGGTAATATGTAAATAACCTGGTAAAAACTATATAAGTACAGATAATATACAAGTAAGGAGTAATTTTTAAACAGTCCTGTTCACAACCATGATGCGGTTTCCCGTCGCCGGTCTGGCTATTTTACCTCTTGTTATTTTATATATATTTGTGTTTTATATATTGTAATATGTTATTGTAGAATCACCATTAGACTAAGCGGCTATAACTTTGGCATGAAGCGTACTTTAGTACTACAAAATGGAATGGAAAAATGAAAATAGCGACTTGACATATCAAGGCAGCCTGACTACGATTGACAGCACGGCACGGCAGGATGAGTGACTTACTGCTTGTGGAATATTCAGTCCAAAATTTTCAACATTTTAACGCATTTAAATATAATATTTTCGAATAGTTTATAAATATATTCTATATTGTTGTAAATAGGAACAGATATACAAATTAAATTTTGAGAGAGTAAAATACGGTTCTATAAAACCCACTGCGAATTTTCATAAATGTTGAATTACAAATAAAAATTGTCATTACAAAGCCTATCCTCGACTGTGTTCTTTGTTAAGAAGGAACAACTTCAGAGAGTTTCCCTTTGGCTATTGTATTGCGATGTCAACGAAGACGATTCAATCTTACTTCCTTTTAATGTTATTTTTTCCAAATGTATGCAGTAAATATCAAAAATATTTAGGGATATTTCAAGTTTATTGGGATTACTTTAAAAATTCATAGTGGCCATATTAAATATATTTAATTTTCAATTCCATTCCAGCCTATTTCTATACTGTATTTATTCAGTTGACATATGGATTTTAAACGTGGTCTTTCACTGCTGGCCATATGAGATAGCTCAAGGCCGCTATGGAGAGGGCTATGCTCGAGGTTTATCTGCGTGATATATTTAGCAGTAAGGATATCTGCAGTAGGACTAGAGCGACCGACACGGCCCAATGGATTTTTCAGTTAAAAAGGACTAACTAATTTTTGTTTAAGGAGCCGCGTGGTGAAACGCCATCTTTTCTTAAATACACTTTTCGCGTTGCCTACAGTAGCAATTAATCGAACCGGTTTTGTAGATTCTCTAAAACGATGCTGTGTTCATGAGAGAGTAAAGGGTGCCTTCAAAAATTCCACTATGTCTCGGTTCAACATTACACTATACCAGCACAATAGAGAAATGAACCTGATTGCGGCTGTCTCAAAATCTTCACATTTCTTCTCTTCCCAAAATTGATCTAGAGAAAATCTCAAGATTTTGACATTTTAGGAAAATTACAAAATTTTGAAATTTTCTCTTGAACGGTAGGGGTGGTTTGAACAAATTGAAATTAAAATGAAATTTAGAAATCATTATATATATCTTTATTTTCTTCAAACCAGAATGTAATGATTGAACTATGCGCCCCTGCCGATAGCATTTATATCCATATTTCCCATCTACTCATCGCCCATTTCGCGAGCGAATTCTCTCGATGGTTTCTCTGAATAAGCTGCCAAAGTGTCAAAACTGAACTGAAATCACCCTGCTTACCTCCAGTGCACGTGACTATCGTATTAACCTTTTTTTTTTGAATGAATCACTGCCTTTAAGATTCTTCAATAGTTTCGTATTTCTCTCACGATTCGTTAGGTATTTGTTCCCATGTCACGTAAGTCCAAATATATTTGAGATTTGATATTTTTAGACTTTTGTTTTCAAAGCAAATTTAACAATGACTTGTATTATTTCGGCCAGTGTTCTTAATAGCGGCCAGTGTGTCCAGAACAAAAAGTTGGGTTAAGTATAAAAGTTTGATTCTCTTTGCATAAGAAGTTTATAGGAAAAATTTCTATCTGTATTTTCTGATATTCCTAGTATTCTTACCTTAGTTGGTCCGGTACAGACTCTTGAACCTCATAAGAACTATATCGTTTGGCATCATAAATAGTTTATATGTAAATTGTCAATTATCTGCTGACTATAGGTCAAAGTATGTCCAAAAGTAAGACGTAGTTACCTTAGAACGTTCTCTTGTAGCTTAAATGGTTAACTGTACTTACTGTACCGATTCAAAAACTATATAAAATAAAATAAAATACTCTGTCCATTAGCCAATACGATCCAAAGCCGACATCGTAGCCCCTTTTCTTCAAACGCTTGCTAAGCCGCCAAATAAAATTTCAAGATTTTACTCTTATAAGATAAGAGCTTATAAGATCTGAACGGCAAAAATTAATAAGTAGCAAATTGAATGAAACTCTATTTACGGATTTTATTGCGTTTAATAGCTTATTTTAACTTTTTTCCCCGACGTTTCGGGCGCTTTACAATACCCATGGTCACGGGGGGGGACTGAAATGTTTGACGTCCCAATGTAATAGTTAGCCCGGCTACCTTCAGTTTTAGAATATAATTTTTTTAAGTCTTTTTGAAATGGATCAAAAATTAATATTCAAAAACTGAAGGCAGCCGCCCCCCCTGACCAAAGGTGTTGTAAAGAGATCGAAGTGTTGGGAATTATAAATAAGTTAAAATAAGTTATTAAACGCGATATAATGCGTAAATATAGTTTTATTCAAAGTGTAGTGTTCACGTAAATTTAAGAAATCATTAAGTGATACATTTTCCAATATAGTAGAAGGTTATTTTTCAAAGTGTATCTAAATTTCACATTTAAGGACGTAGTTACATTTTTGACATACTCGTATTTTGATATTTGAATAGCAAGCTAATGTAAGCATGCACACATTGAAACAGTTTCCCGTTATATTTTATATATTATACCTAACTAAACTTCATACTTCCTTGATCATACCAACAAAGGAAGAAAGACAGAACGCTAAGTATACTTTAAGTAAAAACATCCTCAACTTTTTAACACGCACTCTCGCATACATCTTTTTTCTTTTTTTCTTTATCAGCCCGTAAAAGTTTACTGATGGATGCACACATGGATGCGCCTATAACCACGTTACTGGTTGCAAGTGATTTCAAGCATACCAGGCGGTCCCATAATGAACTGGCCTGATATAGTTCAACGCGACATGTCGCTACATGTTGTGTTGCATTAAATAGTACGTTTATCATGCACTTAATATAAGAAACATGCATCGACATGAAATGCTTAGTTTTTTTTTTTTTTTTTATAGAATAGGGTAACAAACGAGCACACAGTCCACCTGATGGTAAGTGGTTGCTGCGGCCCATAGACATCTACATCTATCTTCCATTACAAATCAAAATGCAGATGCGTTGTCACCCGTGAGGACTGAGATGGAATGCCTCATTTCCAGTAAAAAGGGTCTCCGGTTCTCTACACTCACCATACGAAATACAGCAGCATTAAGCTTAGTGCTAGCTTTTCACGCTGGTATTCTGTGAGAGCGTGGTCCTTCCCCGGTCGAGCCGACCCATTCGTGCTACAACTATACTACTAATATAACTGCAGCATGGCTCTACCACGTAAAAAAGTCTTAGTCTTAGTTTAACAGGCATTTGAATAACGAGAGTCGCGTATTTTTTCAAAATGTCGAAAACTGAGTATCGAAGTGTCATAAAGTTTCTGTTTAAAGAAGGTTTATCCCCTGCCCAGATAAAAGAACGATTGGATGGCGTGTATAAGGAGTCTGCCCCCTCCTATAGCACAGTGAAAAATTGGGTGAAATAGTTTCGCCTCGGGAGAGAAACCGTCGAAGACTTTGGCCACGACGGTCGACCTGTGGAAGTGCTCACTCCCGAAACGATTGCTCTTATCGAAGAGGAGGTTCTGAGTGATCGCCGTTTGAAGATTAGAGAAATTGCAGCAAGGCTTGGGCTCTCTAAGAGTACCGTTCATCGCGCGATCCATGAACATCTTCACATGAAAAAAGTGAGTGCAAGATGGGTACCGAAACTTCTTTCAGCGGTACAGAGACAGGAAAGAGTGCGCTGCGCTTCGGAGTTTTTGGATCTTTGTGGCGAAAATCCAAAGACTGTGATCGAGCGGCTAGTGACTGGTGATGAAACTATGATCTTGTATTATGATCCACAAAGCAAGCGCGAGTCAATGCAATGGCGTTATAAGGGTGAAAAGCCCCCTAGAAAGGCAAAGGTGCCACAATTGACTAAAAAACTGATGTGCACAATATTTTGGGATTTTCAAGGCATTTTGATAGTGGATTTTAAAGAATCGCGATGGCGAATATTATGCTTCTTTAATATATAAATTACGAGACAAGCTAAAGGAAAAACGAAGAGGCAAGCTGTCTAAAGGTGTCCTGTTGCTCCATGACAACGCCCCTGTTCATACCGCTGGTGTTTCGAAGGATGCAGTTCGTCAATGCGGGTTCACAGAAGTTCAACATTCACCTTACAGTCCAGACATGGCCCCGTCCGACTATTATTTATTTCCAAATTTAAAGCGGGACTTAAGAGGAAGAAAATTTTCAAGCGATGAAGAGTTGCAGGCGGCCGTCTTCAGTCATTTTGAGGATAAAAAATGTGATTATTTTTATAAAGGTTTAGAGATGTTGATTCACAGATGTCAGAAGTGTGTTAGTATTCGTGGTGATTATATTGAAAAATAAAATTGGTTTCGTTTCATTTCCTTCATTGGTTCATAGTTAGGCCAATTTGTTATGGGACCGCCTACGTACACGTACGTGAGCACGTGTTCTTGCAATAAGGTGAGCATGGTTTTGGCTTGGTTTTTGCATCCTTTGAAACGTATGCAGCGCTCCGTTTATCTATCTTTGTTGGTATGAGGACTTTACAAGTATTAAGTTAGTTGTTGAAACTTTGCAATCGCATTTGATATCTGACATGATAATAATGTTTATCTTATTTGTAAATTTGAAAATTGGCTACAATTTTTTTATTACTAATAATTTTGTATAGGGCGCCACGAGCACGACTGGGCTTGCGGCTGTGTTACCGTACATGTACCGATTGTATGTGCTTGTGTGAGTGAGGAATCTATTTAAAAAAACAGGAAAATGTTTACTTTTACACATTATTTCATTGGCATGTTTTTATTTACATGTAAGCTATAATATCCTAGATTCAACAGCATTCAGCAGTTGTTGAAAAATGTTACTAAAAGTCCCCCGATGTCTTGCTTCCAGAACTGATCGTCTTTTTTGTGAATTGAAATTTAATTTTACCGCCGCCTGTCCACGGGCAAATATATAAATATTTTGACCAGTTATTAATTGGCCCCGAACTTGGTATATTTGATTGCTTCTTCGGGTTGCATATTGTAATCAACCCTTTCTAATTGAATTATTATTAAATTAATTTTATTAATTTAATTTAATTTTAATAATACACAGTAATTGCTGAACAAAGGGAGCAAAGTTGGTATTTTTAAGCCGCTTTAAAACTCTGTCAAACCATGAAGTTGTCAAATTTTCTTCTGGTTTTCAAGAGTTTGCAGTCTGTAAAACAGCGCTCTTTTCAACAAAGTTTCTGTTTTAAGGGCTTCACCGTTTGTAATATAAGGTCAAGTATTTATTGCATAGGTTCAAGATCCGACAAAGACGTTTTACCTGTAGAACCTACAAAGTTTTTTGAATGACATATGATCTAGTAGCAAAATTCCTTTGTTTTCTGATCGGAAACATGTGATAGAATATTTGTTTTTTTTTTGTTTTGTTTATTATTCATCTCACAGTACAGGATTTCTTTAGTGTGTTCGTCACCAATTGTCGCAGCGTTAGAGGATGCCGTATACACGTTTACTCAACATGCGTCTGTTATTACGGCTATCACTGGTATTCCTAGAGACGACATATTTCCGCTGAGTTTTACATGCTCTACCGCTTCTTTCGTAGCATCAACCATACAATGCTCCGCTGTTTGTTAACACCATTAGCAAATTTAATTACGTGTTGCTTCATACACCGCAAAGGTACGATGGGATGTATCCGTAGACAAGAACAATATGAAGCTGGATATATCCAGCACCAATAGATATAGTTCCTGCTATATTTTCTTATATGATTAATGTTCATTTTATTATCGCCTTAGAGCACTATTTTGAGCTTTGAATTCTCAACACAAATTCTGCATTTTAATGGAGGCCAACTCTTTTTGCTTTATTAATATCTACTGTAATATGTACTGTGCTCAAGAAATTTCGATCATCTTATGGTTTACATTCTTTAACCATTTGGGGTATGAAAGAGTACACGGTGGATGGGGGTACGGAGTACGCAACCGTGAGGGGGAAGTTCTTCTGCAAGCAGCATGTGCTTTCGACCTGGCTGTAGTAAACACGTGGTTCCAAAAACGAGATCAGCATCTTGTTACTTATAAAAGTGGACACCACGCGACACAGATCGACTATCTTCTGTTAAGACGGAACCAAATCAAGAGTGTAAAAAACTGCAAAGTGCTTCCAGGTGAAGACTTAGTATCCCAGCACCGAATTCTGCTGGCTGACATCTGCTTAACTGTTCGCCTCAACAAACATAAGGATCGTCCCCCACCCAAAATAAAGTGGCATTTGTTGCATAAGGAGGAGTATGCAAGTGAATTTAGAGAGCTAGTTGTAAACAAGATGATAGAGATGGGTGATATGGAAGGAATGAGTGTGAATGAGTGCTGGAAGGAAATGGCTGATTGTATCCGAAGTGTGGCAAGGAAGGTGTTAGGAGAAACAAAAGGGAAGCGTATGATAGATAAGGATGGGTGCTGTTGGAGTGAAAGTATTAGAGAAGTTTTGAGAGAAAAGAAAAATGCCTTTAAAGAATGGCAGAGCGTAGAAGACCAGAATGAATCCATAAAAGAAAGTAAGAGAGAGGCGTATAAAGAATGTAAGAAGAGAGCGAAGAAGGAAGTTGCTATTTGTAGGGCAGAGGCGCAAGATAAATTATATCGGTCCCTTGAAAGCCCCGAAGGTCAAAAACGACTTTTTCAAATTGCAAAAGCGAGAGAAAGGAATGGAAGAGATGTTTCACATGTAAAATGTATAAAAGATGATTCTGGAAGGATTTTGACTGACGATGAAAGTATAAAGAAGCGATGGAAGGAGTATTTTGAGAAATTGATGAATGAGGAGAATGAATGGAATGGTATGCTTGAAAACCCACCAGTGAATATGGGCTTAGTGAGAGAAATTAGTGTGGAAGAAGTAAAAATGGCTGTTAGAAATATGAAGAATGGGAAGGAAGTCGGCCCAGATGGAATACCAGTAGAAGTGTGGAAGTTGCTGAGTGCGGATGGATGGAAGTGGTTGAGTTTATTTTTCGGTAAATTGTTGCAGGAAGAACAAATACCTGAGGAATGGTGCAGTAGTATACTGGTCCCCATTTTTAAAAACAAAGGAGACGTTCAAAACTGCAGCAGTTACCGGGGAATAAAACTCATGTCACATACTATGAAAGTCTGGGAAAGAATAATAGAGAGAAGAATGAGAGAAGAGTGTGAGATAACACAAAACCAGTTCGGATTCATGCCCGGTCGAGGTACGACAGATGCCATTTTCGCATTACGCCAATTGTGCGAAAAGTACAAGCGCGTGCATAAAAATCTGCACATGGTTTTTGTCGACCTTGGAAAGGCGTACGATCGGGTTCCCCGTGAGGTTTTGTGGTGGGCGTTAAAGATGAAAGGTATGCCTGGGAAGTATGTGAGGTTAGTCCGTGCTATGTACAGAGCATCCCGTACATGTGTACGATCTGCCGCGGGAACTACGGGCAGTATCGATGTGGCGGTAGGGCTGCACCAAGGGTAAGCATTGAGCCCTTACCTCTTCCTACTGATTATGGACGCTTTGACGTCGGACCTGCAGGATGAGGCACCCTGGTGCATGCTCTTTGCTGATGACATCGTGCTTGTCGGGGAAGAAGGCATCGAGGTACAGAGCAGACTGACGGGGTGGCAACAGAGGCTGGAAAGTGTTGGCTTGAAGATCAGCAGATCCAAAACCGAATATCTGTGCTGTGATTTCGGCGGTCTTTCCAGTCCTGTACCCATGTCGTTGGATGGCGCTATACTGCCTACCTGCTCAGATTTCAAGTACCTCGGTTCCCTCATTCAAGGCGACGGCGGAATAGATAGAGCTGTGCAGCATAGGATTAACGCAGGGTGGATGAAATGGCGACAGGTCACAGCCACAACGTGCGATCCCCGAATGCCAAAAAGGCTGAAGGGGAAAATTTACAAATCGATCATCCGACCTGTCGTCATGTATGGAAGTGAATGCTGGGCCGTCAAGAAGAAGGATGAAAATAGACTGCATGCGAATGAAATGAGAATGTTACGATGGATGTGTGGTGTGACAAGGATGGATAAGATGAGGAATGAGTATATAAGAGGAAGCCTGAAAGTAGCGCCAGTGGTAGAAAAGGTGAGAGGAAGCAGATTGGCATGGTTTGGGCATGTGATGCGGAGGAATGAAAGTCATGTCACAATACGAGTGTTGAATATGAATGTGGAGGGACACACGGGCAGAGGAAGGCCGAATAAAAGATGGATCGATTGTGTGAAGAGTGATATGAGAATGAAAGGGGTAAGTATGGAAATGACGGCTGATAGAGAGGAATGGAACAAGAAGGTTTACTGCGCCGACCCCAGATAATGGGAAATGGTTTAGAGAATGATGATGATGTTGGTTTTTGATCGCCATCTTAGATCCACCATCTTGATTTTTTTTTATCGCCAGCTATGGATAAATTGATCAAGGATTATTTTAGTTTGGAATCTCTGGGAGTGTCGGCTAGAAAGCCCGCGAACGACCCAGAAGAACGAGCCTTAAGTATTTTGAACAAAACGGTACGTCGTATACCTAATAATAGGTACGAGACTGCTTTGTTATGGCGCACAGACAATGAGTGCATGCCGTCGAATAGAGCGCAGGTTGAAAGTCGCCTGTTAAAATCGCCGAAGGGCGTAAATGCGTTAAGAAAGCAAGAACCGTTAAGTCTACCCGACTACGGACGATTTAGCAGCTTTAAGAAATTCCTTGGGGCAACTACACGCACCTTACAAGCGGTAGAAAAATTCAAGAGTTTAAGAAAGTCGGTTAAAGAACCCGACGACGCAGCCGAAAAGTCGGTTATGTGTTCCAACAAAGTTTTAGCAAAGTCGGTTAAAGGACCCGATGGCGTGTTGGACATAGCGCTCTTGAAACAAGCGGAATTATTAATTTGGAAGTTCGTTCAAGACGAGTGTTTTTCCGGAAATAAAATGCTTGAAAGCAGGCAAAAGTGTTGAAAGGAGTTCACGCTTAAGTAAATTATCTATGGAAATAGGAGAAGATAACTTACTCCGTTTAAATGGACGTTTACCTTTCAAGTCTAATTTGACCGAGGAAAGTAGAAAACCCGTCATATTGGACGGTGAACACGAAATCGTTAAAATGATGATTAGAGAAGTTCATCATCATTTTGGACATGCCAATCACCAGACGGTGATGAATGAGGTGAACCAGAAATTTTATGTCTTGAACTTACGTAATGTAGTACGAAGTGTGTCACATCATTGTCAGTGGTGCAGGACATACAGATCAAAACCGCAGAACGTGCCACAAGGAAATATTCCTCTGGAGAGAATAGCTCATCATGAACCACCTTTTACATGCTCAGCTGTGGATTATTTCGGTCCTATGAGTGTGAATATAGGAAGGCGACACGAAAAACGTTGGGGTGTTTTATTCACGTGTCTGACTACCAGAGCAGTACATCTGGAATTGGCAGCCTCGTTGACACCAGCGTCAATGATAATGGCGTTGAGGCGATTTATCGCCAGAAGAGGAAAACCAGCCGTTATATACAGCGATAACGGGACAAATTTCAAAGCTGCGAATAAAGAATTATTGAAAGCATGCGAAGAATGCAATGAGGGCATGAAAAATGAGTCATTTAAGAAATACATTAAATGGAAATTTATACCTCCGGGAGCACCGCACATGGGTGGCGCCTGGGAGAAGTTAGTAAGGTCGATTAAAATTGCGTTGACCGCTACGCTCAGAGAAAGGAGCCCACGAGAGGAAATTCTACATACGTTGCTTTTAGAAGCAGAGCACACAGTAAATTCCAGGCCTCTAGTAACATTCAGTATGGATAGTCCTGAAGAGGGTTTGACACCCAATCATTTTCTTCTGGGACGCTCATGTGGTGATCGACCACCTGGATTATTTCTAGAGCAGCATCTGACGGGTCAACTCAATTGGAAAGCTGCACAGAGGTTAGCCGACCATTTTTGGACAAGGTGGCTGAAGGAATACATGCCTACCTTAATACCGCGAACAGGTAATAACGGAAAGTTCATGGAACCTAAAGAAGGCGATATTGTTTTGATAATAGATCATTCGTTGCCACGAAATACGTGGCCGAAAGGCAAAATTAGTAGAACGTTACCGGGACCAGACGGTCACACCAGAGTGGTTGACGTCATTACTAGCACAGGTATCTTGAGGAGACCTACATCCAGAATAATAGTCCTGGTACCCGCGACGCCTCCCAAATGATGGTGCTAACGCACGGGGGGGAGATTGTTGGCGACGCGCCTATAAGAATATTTCAGTTTATTAAGTCAACCGATGACGAATAACTTTTCAAAGACTCATTGTCCAATAGAAATGTTTTGATAAGAAAATGCTTAGTTAAATCTTAAAGAAATGTCGAATTAATGATATGAAGGTCTTGGGTGCAACTCCCAGGCCGGACTAGTTTACTGTTTTCTAAGTAATATCTTTCAATAAATTCATATAGGGAATTTTATGTTATAAATTATGTTACCGGATATGTTCCCCGGTTGAAATCGTCTTTCCAACGATGTAAATTCAAAGGAATATTAAAGTGAAGTTAGAGATCGGATTTGTTCCCCGGTCGAGATGATCACTCTGTGCATAAACAGAATTAACGGAAATTAATTGCCTAAGTATTGTCTTGTATAAGTATGGTATGTTTTGTACGAAAACAAATGCCTATTTGTTATGATTGATTAATGAAAACATTCACTTGTATTCTATCTATATATATATATTTGTATCTGATAAGAAACATGATAACTGATAAGAATCTTATCAGAGATAGTTTCCTACAGTTTGAAAATTATGTAGAAGCACTTATTTACCTAATATTGTTAAAATTAGTGTATTTCGGACTTTCATTTTTTCTGATAGCCGAGAGCCGTGCAAAGTTAGTTGTTCAAATAGTGTGAGTTCACGGAAGCACGCTGACCACGCCCCTAGGAGGCCAAATATGTAAAAATTTAAAATGTTTGTAATTTCAGCAATTTATGTAAAAATGACTTGTAAAACATTTCAGGTTGATTGTACGTGCTAAAAAGGTGAATTCTGTGTTATTTTTATGTGAAAATTCCTGTGTATAAGTGAAATAATGATAGTTTTGTATAAGAAATTTAAAAGTGTTTTAAATAGTGAAATAAATAGAGAAAATGTAAATTAAACTATTGTATTAGTTAACATATGTATAAATTCAAGTGGGAAACATTGTTTTTTTCTTCTGTGTTAAATATTTAAGAAGTTTGGATTTTGAATTTGTGATTAAAATAGGCATATTTTGTTTTCGTACAAAACATATCATACTTATACAAGACAATACTTAGGCAATTAATTTCCGTTAATTCTGTTTATGCACAGAGTGATCATCTCGACCGGGGAACAAATCCGATCTCTAACTTCACTTTAATATTCCTTTGAATTTACATCGTTGGAAAGACGATTTCAACCGGGGAACATATCCGGTAACATAATTTATAACATAAAATTCCCTATATGAATTTATTGAAAGATATTACTTAGAAAACAGTAAACTAGTCCGGCCTGGGAGTTGCACCCAAGACCTTCATATCATTAATTCGACATTTCTTTAAGATTTAACTAAGCATTTTCTTATCAGAACATTTCTATTGGACAATGAGTCTTTGAAAAGTTATTCGTCATCGGTTGACTTAATAAACTGAAATATTCTTATAGGCGCGTCGCCAACACCAGCAGTTGACCATTGTCGGTCCCAACAACATTTATTTGAGCACCAACAAACTCTCCCCAATATTTGCCGAGTTATTTATAGGTACTCTTTAGAATTGGTATAGCGGCCATCTTATTTTCTACCATTTTCAATATTTTTACCACCGCTATAGTTCGCCCAGGATGTAGGTTGATATTAGTTAAGTTTAGTCGAGCGGTAGTACATCATCTTCTCGAAGAGCTTAAGAATTATTCATTTTCTTCTCAGCAACGCCTTTCATTTGATTCTCATATCATGGAGTGAGTAAGAAATAACTAATTCACCATCTAAGGCATACCGCCATATTGGATTTAGAATGACTTCACTTATCTAACCACGCATTGTCATTCAAAGTATGTGCAAAATTTCAGCTCAATTGGTTGAGGATAACCGCTTTAAAATACAATTGCAAGATTTGTCTCTAGCACACATACAAACATCTCATGTTGAATATAACCTAGAAATACACCTTGAAATGTAACGTATTTGCTAGAAATAACATATTGACAATCTAATAGTTTACACTCAAATACTTGATATTAATAATATTTAACAAATTCATTGTTCCACTCGTCGATAAGGCATTGTGGGAGTGGTCTGGACGGTACCCTAACTTAGCTGTACCATTGAAACTGGAAACACAAAGAGACTGAATTAATAATATTCAACGTGAAACTATTGTCGACAAATTGATGAGAACTTCTTTAGAGACTCACTTGGCAGTTGGCATGCACGAAAGCGGCAACTGAACCGGGTCCGGGCCTTGGTTTCATACACAATCTTCACTACAAGTAGGCACATGTTGTCTAGACAATGCCAGATTACATAAATCTGTAAGCCTTCAGAATTGCTGTCTGTCAGAATTGATGCGTTTATGTTTTGATGGTCGAAGCTGATGGTAACCACTCCGCCAGAAGATGTAGTTGTATATGTATTAAAAATCCAATCTTACTTTCACTGTCAGCTCATATACGCTGCTTTTAATACGACTAGTCCGAGTGACAAAGGAGGGGTAATGTTTTCCTTTATTTAAATGCTGAATTTCGCTATAGCTAAGGGTGCTTTTGTCAGTCGAAAACGATATAACATAGGGATCTTCTTTAAATACAAAACTGAAATTTAAATCGTCTAAAACAAAAAAGTGTTGTTTTTCCTTTAGTAGTTAATATATAAATTATGTAATTAATGTATATTAATAGTAATATAAATTTTAAATGGTTTTCTATGTACAAATTGCTTTGAAAATATTAATAACAATATATTATTTTAATTATAAATTAAAAAATAATGATGGTTTCGATAAATGAGGGCAATGATATGAATCAAATATTGCAAATAAACATTACGCTTTGATTTAATGAAGAACTCGAAATCCCGCATAATTTTATTAAAATGAATAATTATTGACAGAATAGAAAGAACTGAACTGGTTATTTGAATAAAAAATCATGAGTGCAATTAGTTTTATTAAAATTTTCGTATTTTTATTATTAATAAATACTAAAAAAAGGGGCTTGAAATAATAGATTTTCTCACAAAAGATGGGAACTTGAAAAAAAAGGAACAAAGCCGGACTAGAGACAAGACGCGAACCACGGAACTCCGATCTCACGCTCGACCGACATCCCACCTGAGCTATTACGATCGTTAGTGATCTGACAAAATTTACCTTCTTATATTGTAGCAGTTTTTTTTATTGCCTGAAAACACGGACAAAAGGACATTTTATAAAAATAAATCCTAGCTAAATCGATTTATTATCCCCGAAGCTCCCTGGACACTAAATTTTATGAAAATCATTGGAGCCGTTTCCGATTATATATATATATATATATATATATATATATATATATATATATATATATATATATATATATATATATATATATATATATACAAGAATTGCTCGTTTAAAGGTGTAGGATATAGTTTTTTTTTCTTACATAAAAGTAGTAATCAAAAATTAATTGTGATGTTTTATAGTATATGGGTGACAAACGAGAACCTGATATTAAGTGGATGCTCGTTTCCAGCAAAAATGGTCACCAGTTCTCCACACTCATCATACGAAACACAGCAACATTAAGCTGTTATTTTGAGCTGGTTCTATGAGTTCGAAGTCCTTTCCCGGTTCGTATTACAGCCGTGTTAATATAGCTGAAGCGTGGCTCTACCACGAGGAGTGTGATGTTAAAATAATTATTTATTTCCTATTCATTTACAATCGAAAATACTTTTAGGCTTGCTAGGGGCTATTGATGATGATGACGAATTGTTTTATTAAAGCTTCCTGTTTTGTAGGTGCCTGCTATGCGGAGTTTGGAGTACGTGTGCCCAATACCACGGGATCGGCGTATATGTACTCATACGTGACAGTCGGAGAGTTTATCGCTTTTGTTATTGGCTGGAATATGATTCTGGAGTATTTGGTGAGTATTAGTTAGTAAGTTGCTATTATTTTATTGTTTTATATGACCATTCCCTCAAAGCCGAATCGTGGTTATGGCAGCCAGTGTCAACGAGGACTAAATAGCGATAAATGCGTAACAGACACATTAGCTTAAATGTTGCTATTTTGCTATTGAATAGACATAAATGCGCAAACAAACTTTCCTTCCTTTATCCTAACTTTGAAATATAGTAATAATAATACCAAACCCTACTTTCCTTTCATTACGAACCTGAACATCAATATGGATCGCGAAATAATCTATATATATATAATATCTATAATAATATTATGTGATATAGCTATTATATTCTATAAAGACAGAGATAATTATCATCATCATCATCATGATTGCAGCCCTTCACAAGTCCACTACTGAACATAGGCCTCCCCCAGCCGGGCTAGCATGAGCGGGGGACAATATATCCCCGGGGAGAGGATACAATTTTTATCCCTTGCTTAATTTTATCCACCCTGCGAGCATGGGCAAGAGACAAAAATTATATCCCCCGATTATATCCACTGACAAGAGATAAAATTGTCTTATCTCTATAGTATATCCCCGTTTGACATAACGAGTGGACATATATCTCCCCGTCCGTAGCATGAGGCCAAGGGAAAGAGAAAAAATTATCCCTTTTTGACATTTGAAAGGGACAATTTTATCCTCTTTCGCGGACGTGGGTTTAAGTTTATCTTCAAACCATTTTAATACGAAAAAGATGTCTCGAGCCTATTGCAACTACATTTTCGTGTCAGAAATTGAAAAACAAGAAAGAAAATTACATAAGCGATCGATACGTGATCAGAATACTTAATCTGTTGGAATTCTCCGACAACGAATTTCTATGCCGGTTTCGGATGCTCAAAGATTATTTTGTATTTGTGTAAAGAACTCTATGAGGCTTTAAAGCCTATTAATTCTGTGGATGGACTACCAGTGCATATTGAAGTAAGCATCTATTACAACCACCTTGTCCAAAAACATCGTATATTTGCAATCAATACATGTGGCTTATGTAACTTATCTTAATATTTTTTTCTAGGTAGGTAGTTTACATCTTTCAGTCTCTTGGCAGATGGTAGTTACCTACTAGAGAGGTACGATTCAAGACCATGGCATGGCTGTTGTTCAAACAACAAATAATCAGCAAATACATGACCTAAATTATTGGGGCCATCATTAGAGTGTGTGGAGCAATATACTTTAATTAGCCTCTTGTGTAGGTAAATACAAGTTTAAAGACTAATATACGTAATATTAGGAATACAAATAACACAATACTCATGATTATAAAATTATTTATTCCTTGTTTTGTTTGAAATCATTACATTTTTATTCTTCATGCTTCATCATTTTCAAATAAATCTTTGTGACTTAGAGTAGACATCAAATTTGATGTATTTTGTAATTTTCTTATAATGGCAGTAATTGGGGGGATAATTTTTTTTTAATTTCCTCAAGAGGTTACACCACCTCCAAAGGGTCTGTATTGTCCAGTTTCGCAATTGGCTTAATTCTAGACACATATTTTTTTAATAAATGCTATCACAAGCGAAGTAATACCTGCGATTTGATACAAGCAATGTATATTAAACTTAAATATTATACAAAAGAAAATAAATAAAGAATTAGAATAATAGAAAAAATAAAAACAAGGCAGAAATACGCTTAAAATAAATATAACAAATATTATAAGTGACATATAATGACATATATAATATTAGAAATATAATAAACAAAAGGTAAAAGAAAATATAAGTTAATGTAAATCCACTTAATCTTAAAACTAGTTTATAGCTAGTATAGTTTATAGCTTTATACTATGGTATATTATCTATGCGCGGGGATAAGTTTATCTACTGTCGATATTATATCCACCATAGGCTCATGCTCGCACGGTGGATAAAGCTTTGACGTAGGGATAAGACAATTTTATCTCTTGTCAGTGGATATAATCGGTGGATAAAATTTTTATCCCCTGGTCATGCTAGCCCGGCAGGCCTACAAAGAGATAATCATCAGTAATGAATTATTTTGATCCCATTTTAAACAGAGTGTACTTTTTGCGAGATATACGAAAGCGAGATCTATCGCGGGTCGACGTGAAAATGTACCTAATTCCGCAAAGTGACTGACTCTAATAATTAGCATTATTCATAATAGCTGTGTTAGTTGGGTTAGTTAAAAACAAAACCCTTACTTTAAAAATGATGGGGCATTTAGTGAAATCGTACACATTTACTTTTTTATGGCTTAGCCGCTCCAAAATTACGACGTCTTTGTCTCTGCTATTTACCTATATGTCACCTATGTCATCTATGTCACCTCTGTGGTCAAATCTGTGTATTTCTCTATCTTCTATAAATCTCCTAAATACTGTCTAGCGAAGTTGGATCCGTCAATTGACCTCATGGTCGGAGTTGATCAGGCTATTTTTCAGGTTGGTAATCTTTCTCAAAGTTTACTCATTCACTTGCCTATATATATATATATATATATATATATATATATATATATATATATATATATATATATATGTGTATATATATATATATATATATATATATATATATATATATATGTAATGAAATGAATGATATTTCATTAATTTGAATTGGCTGCGCTTCGCGTATCTATGTTGTCTGTGGAAGATGGTAGAGGGCGCATCGAAGTGATGTGTAAACTATGATTCAATGGCGGATGACGTTTAGATTATTTTGTGCATTTTATTGTTATAAAAACTTGTAGAGAGATAAACCGAAGGATACGATTGAGGAAGCAATATTAGTAAACTTTAAATGTCGTTTCTTTGTATTTTCAGAGAAACAATTTGTGGTTTATTTTGAAGATCCTCAATAATATACCTTATATATATATATATATATATATATATATATATATATATATATATATATATATATATATATATATATAATTATATTAATATACGTTGCGACGTTTGCAGACATTTATCTTAAGTACTCAATAACTCCAGTGCTAATCTTGTTCAACGACAACTTATATATTTTGTTCTTTCCCGTAGTAATCGCTTCATTACAACCTACAGTTATACTGTCATGAATTTTAAGAATGATTTTCGCAGTGCGCTTTTGTCGTAGTGTTCCGATGATGCTGATGATGAATGTAGGAACATAGCTAAGTATATCTGAGGCTACAAATTAAATTTTAGTGTTAGTTTGAAATGTATTCATTTTTAACCATATACTCGTGTAAATTTTACATTTTTAAGCTACTACTATTAACATTAACACATACTAGTTATACGTTAGTAAACAGAATATTCTTATAGAGTTTCAAGCAAGTCTTTTCGTTACAGTCTGAAAAGAAGGGAAGAATATACCCATAATATATAGTTATGAAACAATATTGCTTTGCAAAAGTCAGACCCCTTCGAAATTTGATTCGAAGTCATTTAAAATATTGAAAACCGTAGCAAGTGCACGATTGAATGGTGGTTCCAATTGGATTTATCAGAACGAAAGTCTTCAGCCGTCCGCTGATAGATGGCACTCGTTATCGCATTCAAAAAGAACGCTTTTTCTTGATAGCTTGTCCTTTTTATTTACGTATTGTGTGGTAAAAAGTACTAAAAGTGTTGCGTAACTCATAAATAAAAGAACAACAAAAACTAGATGTAAACTGATGTATTTCCAGCTTTTGATAGTATTATTTATTTTATTTTAAACATATTTTAATTTTTTCTAACCATTTTTGTCAACATAAGGACATATAACATAAGGGTCTAATGTTTTTAAGTGCTGGTTGAAAGCCATCACGGCCTCTTCTGGCTCCGTAAATATCAAACCTCCTGTCAAATCTTTGATTTTTGGGTAAGTAAATAAATTGCATGGTGCTAAATATGGACTGTGTGCGGTATGGGTCACGAGTTCTAACTTTACAGAAACAAAAAAAAATTTTTATTCAAGGTGAACACCGAAGTCCTCACTTTTTCATAGACTGTGCAAACAAATGGTGGTGGATCACTCAGCACCAACTGTCATTTGCTCATTTAGTATCTTTATTCTGTGATGTTAGTGCTGTTAGCCTTTTTGACTTTAAAGCTTCATCTGATACATGACTGTTTAATTTGCTCATCTAGTGAGATCGCACAGTCAGAACCCCTCTGGAAGAAAAAAAGCAATTATTTTTTGCTCGGGTCTCTTGCCTGCTTCGGTTTTGTTGGTTTGCTGTCGACTTCGACGAAACGCACAGAAGACTGTTACATATTTATACAGTATATGTAGATATTACATTACAAAAATAAGAAGAAACAAATATGAAGTTATACGTTAATAAAAAATTATATTTTTAAATTGTCTGAATTGTTTAATATATAGGCACAGATATTTCAAATAATTCCTTTATTTTCGGATATATATTGATATAAAAAATTAAAAAGTAAAAATGATGAACCGAACTACTTTTAAATTTCGGGTTCGGTTGTTATTGAAAACATTTAACAGAAAGAAGGTTTCTCATACTACATTTAAACGTCCCGATGACCTTTATTACTATTTAATTGCAATAATGAATTAAAACTAATTCAATAAAATTATTTTAAATATTACTTCCCTAAATATATAATGAATTTAATTCTACATATATGCTATAGATTTTGTAATGTAGTCAAAACAAAGGTATATTTACTGACTAACACCTAACTTTGACTAGCAATAACAATTACTTTGTTCATTATGCTTCATAACAGTAGTTTAAGTCAGCGACTTTACGAGTATACTTTATAACGTGTTTACGAGTTATCTAATATCAGAAGCTTAATCATTAAAATTAGGGTAATTTTTTATGATATTACGATTAATTCATTAATAAATTTTCTAGAATTTTTTTTGTATCTAAGCTTTGTAACCAAAAATTTGCAAAGTTTAGACCGATGATACCTAAACGCCAGTCTGAGCGAGATTAGAATGGTTCTCCAGCACCTAAAAACGGCAAGGCACCGGGCGAGGAAGGAATTACAGCGGAGTTTCAGAAAGGAGGTGGAAAACCAATACTTAAAGACAGATTTCTCTTCTGAGCCGCGTCTATGTGCTGTTTTCGAAGGTCTATCGTCTAGCACGTTGACTCGATGACTTCCAATCAAACTGGTTTCCGAAAAGGCTATAGTACCATAGACGACTTTGGCTAATTGTACATAAGACCTAAGAGTACAATTTACTTCACTTTTCCTGGCTGAAGTGAGAGTCTCGTTGTATGTGAAATCGTTGAAAACTTCGCAATTCATATGTAAATATCTATTGGTCTTAGTTTGCATTCATTTCACTTTTCCTAGCGTACGTGGATATAGCCCACGTACCCTAGGAAAAGTGGTAATACGTTGACTATAAGAAAGCCTCTGATTCCTTCGAAATTTGGGCGAAGTATTGAAGTGCTGAAGTGTTGGTACAGTAGGAATATGATGTCTATCCGAGCAGAGAACCAGAGTACGAAACCCTTCCAACTGCAAAGAGGTGTACGAAAGAATGACGTTATATTCCCGAAACTCTTCACAGCTGTATTGAAAAGTATACAATATTAAAATCGATGGCGAGTACATCACTCTCCTTCAATTTGCCGTCGATGTAGCCCTTATGGCACAATAGCTGGAGAACCTACGCTAAGTTGTTGGGACTAAGTTGGCACTAAGCTCAAAGTTGTTGACGAGTATGTTTACTGAGACAAATAGCCCAACTAGTTAAGTCCAACTTCAACTGATGAATCAAAGTCAATCGATGAATTCAATTCGACTCGACAGCGTTCTTGAGATCAATTCTTGAGAAACATCTTCTCGTCATTTATACCTCTAAACTTGAAAACAATATTCCACGACCAGTGTGTATTGCCCGTGATGACTCATGAATCTGAGACGTGGTCCTGGTCCTTCACTGCTGGCGTTATGAGGAAGCTCAAGGTCGCTTAGCAGGCTATGGAGGGTGCTATGCTCGGGAATCCTATGAGTACCTAATAGACTTAAAAATGACGCTATCCGTAGTGGAACCAGAATAACTCAAATATTTCAACGGATTAGCAAGCTAAAGTGGCAATTGGCCTGCCATATAGCTCGAAGAACCGACAACCGATTTGGAAAAAAGGTTCTTGAGTGGCAGCCTCGTATAAAAGATGAAGCGGGCTTCCACTAGATGGTGTCTGGTCTGGATGGTAGACTGTGTCTGCCTGGTAAAACATGCAGAGGAAGTCGATAGATGCAAGTGGCTCAAGACTGTGTTTTGTGGTATTGTATGGGTGAGACCCATGTCAGCAGTTGATTGTAAAAAGCTGTATCTATTACAGCTCTTGAAATAATGGATGAAAAGTGTAGACACACAATTTATATTGTAAAATTTATATATCATATCCTATTATGTAAAATGCTATTTCTTTCGTTTAATTGCAAACGGCAGATTAATGAGTTCTGTAATTCACAGATCGGTACCAGTGCCTGTGCTCGCGCTCTGAGTGCATGCTTTGATTCTCTCTGCGATGGAGCGATCGCCCGCTACCTAGCATCCGGAATTGGGACAATATTTGGTAAGCCGTATTTAGTAAGTGTAAGAAGCCGTGCTGCAGCTATATTGTGGTTGCAGCATGAATGGGTTGCCTCGATCAGGGTAGGACCACGTTCTCATAGAATACCAGCGTAAAACACCAGCATGCTGCTGTGTTTCGTATGGTGAGTGTAGAGAACCCGAGACCCTTTTTACTGGAAACGAGGCATTTCATCTTAGTTCTCACGGGTGACAACGCATCTGCATTTTGATTCGTAATCGAAAGAAGATGCAACCACTTACAATCGAGTAGTCTGTGTGCTCATTAGTCACCCTTATCCTATCAATAAATAAAAAATAAAATTGCATCTTTTTAAGGGTATAACAGAAAGAAAGATCAATGGAGTATGAAAATTATAAAAAATTACATTTTTCGTTCTGTACTTTCTTAGGCAATAACTAATGCATCCTGCAGTAGTGTTTCAATTCATCTTTTCCCGCCATATTCTTATACACGGTGGCAATAACATAAACATTCAGATTTTGTTATTATGGAAACAACAGCAAAATTGATATTTATATAATTTTAATTATATCTAAATAATTGATAAAATCGTCGTCAAAAATTAAGTAAATAAAATCACTAATTTTCACATCCTAATAGCTTCTAAAGTTAATGCTTAGAGATAGTGTATCGAAGAATTACGTTATTGGTTTCACTTTAATATTGAAAGTTTAATTGTTTATCATTTTGAGTTGTCTAGGGAATATTACAAGTTCAAGGCAACAACTAAATGTCGTTTAAATATTAGAATTTATTCACTGCCTATTTTTTACCCTTTGGGGTGGATTTTTTATTTATATTTAAGGGATGGTTCTTGAAATATAACCTATATCTACAATAAAAGAAGAATAATTTATTTCGGTTAGGCAGTTTCCGATCGATGAACATACATTATCAAACATACGTGGCGAATATTGTAGAACTCCGTTAAAATAATAACATTTGCGTTATAATGGCTAACTTAGTGCACTGCACTGTCTCTCAAAGACACTTAAATCTGAGGTTAGGAAAAATATACCCCTGAAGAGTGGCCATCGGCGATACCGCCAGACTCGCAAGGGGTTGGACATCCGGTACCTCGCTTAGCCGCGACTCAATCTCAGCTGCGGAGGTTAAAGTGACAGGGCAAACCTCCTGCCACAGTCCACCAATACGCATCCGGAGTGGGCCCACTAAGCACACTCGTAGCTGTCTTCTCGGGTCGGCCACAATAGTGGGTTCATTTAATTTTAATGTGGATGGCTTTTTAGCCACGATTTTTTTATTACGATGATTGTTTAAAATTTAAAAACTTTTTGTTAAATTATGGCTTGATTAAATCTTTAAAATGAACATCAAAATCTACGGTGGTTCGCATAAACAAAATCTGCTTATAGAAGAAGCGGCAAGCAATACTGGGGTCGTCTTTTAAAACTGTGATACAATTTCATCTAAAATACCTCTAATAAAATAGAAAAAAGATCTCAATCTTTTCAACATAACTTGTAAAAAAACCAAGTCTCGCAACTCAGTTCTTCTACCATAAAAAGTTGTGAGATCCATGTAAATACCAAGTCGGTTAATTTATTCAGTCCCTACTTAAGGGTCCTTCTGTTCTAAGTTATTACGTAATTAGCTAACCCAACAACATTTTATAGTGACCATATGAATGTTGAAAATCTTTTATGTTTTAAATATATAGATTGACTTAGCCATCGCATGAAAACACAATGTATCTCACAAGTAATACATATTATATTATATTAGATCGCATAGTGCGATTGCCAAGTCAATCTATACATATACATATATGTAAAATATAAAAGATTTTTAGCATTGATATGGTCGCTATAAAATGTTAGGTTAGCTAATTAGGTAATAACCTAAAATAGAAGGACCCGTAAGTAGGGACTGAATAAATTAACCGACTTGGTATTTACATGGATCTCACAACTTTTTATGGTAGAAGAACTGAGTTGCGAGACTTGGTTTTTTTACAAGTTATGCTTTTGATGGCATCTCACTTCTCTTTGTATATAAGATAGTCCTACTTTTTTATCTTTCCGGTACCTTCTACTTCTTGAATACCAACAACGTACCTATCTACACCTATACAACACTTATACAAGTACACTAATACATTCACTGCAAATGTAACTTTGTAATTCTATACATTTATATGATATTACAAAGTTATTTATACAGTTGGTGTATCTAGAAAACTGGACCAAAATTAAAAAATGGTTTTCATTTTTCCTTGATCTACATACTAAACCCTAATAGCATTCTAAATTTCAAGCTTCTATGTCTGCTAGAAGTGCCTTAGAGTTTTGATGATCGGTCGGTCAGTGAGTGACAAAATTAAGAAAATTTGACCAGTTATAACTCTTCAACTACTGGTTCAAGTTGGATGAAATTTGAAATATACTATGTTTATACAATGTCTACTTGGTTACGGTCAGGCTTTTAATTTTATCCACTACGAAGTAATAGGGGGTCGAAAATGGCCTGAATTGCTTCGAGAAAAGTATAGTACGGCCGTGCCGCTTTTTTGCTCGACTTGGCGGGGACACTGCCGAGCCCCCAGATCGGTAGTCGTTTGCAAGTACCAGGTAGAGCCTACTTAGCGAGTAGACCTATGTCATTCTTTATTTAAAAGAACAGCTACAAACAAATGTCACTGCGCTTTCACTTCAAAGAGAATGTCCATGAGAGGGTTTGTAACAGGCTTTTGGAAAAAAAAACATTGTTTTTACTAAGCAGTTATGTCACTTTATCACACAATGAAAACGTTGTTGCAAACTGTAATTAGGTATTAAAAGGGGATATACTTGGTTTTTAAATCGAATTATTTTTTATTAAATAATATTAACTAATAGTTTTATCTTTACTAATATGTATTCCTTTTACCACTCCAACTTAAAAACTTGTTCAAGAAGTATTTCATAACTTGTTGCTTGTTTGTTATGGATTTGACCACCTACTATTTGTAGTGTGGTCAACAATATTGGCAGTTTGCCGCTAGTATTTGAAATCGCCATCAGGCTATTGTTACTAATATTTTTTCAAAAACAAGTCACAGGATATTTTTTGGAAAACAATAAAGGTGCAGAAACCAAATTAGTGATTTTTATAATTGTCATATGTCTGTCAGTCTATCTATGTATTCACAATTCACGTATAAACTAGTGGATGCATTTCCATAAATTTGGTGGGAAGGTAGTAAATGATCCTTAGCAAGACTTTTATTCGGTTAAAGAAGAGCAGAACTCATAATTAGTATATCCGCAGTAGAACCGGATACCGATATAGCTTAACGGTGCAGTAAGATGAGCCGGCCATATTTTTTTTATAGGAGAGGGGCAAGCAAACGAGCATGCGGCTCACCTGATGTTAAGTGACTTCCGCCGCCCATGATCAACCGCAACACCAGGCGAATTGCAGGTGCGTTGCCAGCCCTTTAGAAAGGACTAAGCTCTTTTCTTTAAGGTCCCTAAGTCGTATCGGTCCGGAAAAATCGCCGGTGGTAAGCTATTCCACAGAAAGGTCGTACGCGGAAGAAAACTCCTAGTGAAACGTACAGTGGGTACAGATCGAAGAAGCGACAACCGTTGGTGAAGAAAGTTTAAGTGGCTGCTACGTACCGGCAAGCGAAATGTAGGGCTGACATTCTTTAGATGAAGTGTAAATAGTTAAAACGTGGGGGACGGTGGCCAGAACCGGTTTTATGACATTCGTATTAATCTATACTGAATAAAAATTATTCTAAACTGTTCTATTCTGTTCAAATATGGTCTCAGAATATTTAAAATTATTGTATTCAAATTTAATAGCCTTAGTATTTTGACATCTGTCGTATTTGGGTAACTGCATATTCTAATATATAAAAAATAGTTTTTTGTTTGTTCGTATTTTATTCGCTGCAATACATCCGATTGCGGTAAAAAGTATATATATATATATATATATATATATATATATATATATATATATATATATATATATACTTTTTACCCTTAGTCCCTACTTTAATAATCGTATGGTACTGAAAGTTGGGTGTGGCAGAAGAAGCACGAGAGTAAAATAATTTCAGTAGAATTTACGTGGTAGAGCCATGCTGCAGTTATATTAGTAGTATAGTTGTAGCACGAATGGGTCGGCTCGACCGGGGAAGGACCACGCTCTCACAGAATACCAGCGTGAAATAGTAGCTTAATGCTGCTGTATTTCGTATGGTGAGTGTAGAGAACCGGAGACCCTTTTTACTGGAAACGAGGCATTCCATCTTAGTCCTCATGGGTGACAACGCATCTGCATTTTGATTTGTAATGGAGGATAGATGTAGATGTCTATGGGCCGCAGCAACCACTTACCATCAGGTGGACTGTGTGCTCGTTTGTCACCCTATTCTATAAAATTCTATAAAATAAATATAAATAAATAAAATAAAATAAATGAGGTCACTAAGGAGTATGTTAGGTCTGAATCTGAGTGAAAGGGTTAGAAACTGTGTTATAAAAGAAGAGTTGTTCGCAAAATGATGCGGTGACCAGGATTAAGAAAGGAATGCTTCGGTGGTTTGGTCATGTAGAAAGAATGAATGAGGAAAGTGAATGGAAGAGTCGGAATGGGACGTCCTAGGCGAAAGTTTGTCGACCAAATTTGCGATATATTAAAAATGCGCCAAATGAAGAGTATCCTTAACCGACGAGTATGTATGCGTAGGTATATGGATGTGGAAGAGGCGGGAGAGGTATATCAGGATCGTGCTAAATGGAAGTCTGTAGTCCACTCTACCACTCTGGGTGACAGGCGTTAGTGTTTATATATATATATATATATATATATATATATATATATATATATATATATATATATATATATATATATATATATAACTGTTCACTGAGACATCATTCAACAGTTGTCGTCATAATGAACCGTCGGGGCTCGGCCATGTTCATTTTCTGTGGGGCCACTTTGAAAAAAAAAAGGGTTCATCATTAAAAGTCCCTCTTTCTTCATGATCGGCCAGCTGGTGGCCACTTCGGTTTCGTTGCCATATTCCGAATTTCCCGACTTTCAAATCACTTTTCTCTCTTATGCACAGTTTTGCGTTGAAGTCTCCCATTAACACCTTAAAGTGGGTTTTGGAAGAATGCATAACTATCAACATATTAAGAGAATATGACATTTCCTTCACCACCTAATCGGGATGTGCCAAGGATGGTGCGTAGACATGTATAGCCTTCAGCGAATACCGTTTCGTGATTCTAAGTATAAGGTACGCAACCCTCGTCGAAACACTAACAATCTTTACAACGTAAATAACTCCTATTACTTTTCTTTAATTATTATACCTACCAGTGACAATGCCATAGGCGGAGATAAGGTACTACATACGACAATATATATATCAAATAATAATTAAATTAATTAAATTAAGCCAAATAATAATAATAACATTTCATATGTCAAAATATTTTCAACAATACACTTTGATGCAATTATTAATGAACATAAAATTATAATTTGAATTTAAGGTAGTATTGTTTTTTTTTGTTCACAACATGCAAATAGATTTTACGAAGTTACCTATTCGAAAAACACATCTGGAACAAACTTAAACGAACAATAAGAATTTCAGTCTAGGTTAATAGGTCAAGGAAGCTTTTCTCGTTCTGAAGTCGTTCTTTTTATTGAGTGGAATTAACCTAGATGCTTTAAATGAAAGTGATAATTTCTCTTAATAGCAATGAGGTAGTATTTATTGCACTTAAGATTATATTATTAAAAGCTTTAAGTCAATATATTGATTATTCAGTCAAGCAGTCATATAAAGAATTATTAAAGCAGTACATTATATATTTTTGATGATATAGTATAAGATGTAGGGAGTGTAAATTTATACTTTTAATATTATAAAGAGGAAACTTTTGTTTGTTTGTGCCGAATAAGCGTTGTAACTACTGGACTTTTAACAGCATTTTCACCATTAGAAAGCTAAATTATCAGAAAGTACTCAGGATGTAATTTATTTTCGATAAAATGAGATATCCTTAAGAAAGTAGCAATAATTTAACCCAAAGTAGCAAAACTTTGCCCATAAAATTTATTATTTTGCGTGCGCTGAGAAAACTATCGATGATACATAAAAATAATATGTACTACATGATTAAAGTACTCATTATTACATACAAAAACATCTGCATGGGAATATATCTAACTGTCATAGTTAAGTCATAAATCATAATATTAGCTTTTGTGTTCTAAAATTTAATTGGATTGCCGGTTGAAACAAAAGTTGGTTACATTCGTATCGTAGTATTAATTATTATTCAAATAAATAGTTTTATCATAATGAAAAAGGTAAGAAATATTTTAAACCTCTCTTTGAAGAAAACTATCTATTCTTTACTTTAGTCATACATATTTTGGAGGTAAAGTTGGAAATTATAACAAAACTAAACTTTGAGTAAAAACGAACTGATAAATGATAATAAATGATCATATTTTGTGGCAGATTGCGCGAAAACTATAAATAATGTCGCTTTTTTATGTATAAAAGGTTAATATAAAATTTATCACGGATCGTTTCGTACATCCCCACTTTTCATGCATGTACCGTGTATAGTTCTCCGTAAAACTGGAAAAAACCGCGTTTCGGGGCACTTTCTGGGGCGCGAGGGTGTGACGCTCACCCGGGAGGGGGAAGGAGGGTGGATAAAATCTAACTTTGATGTATTACGTACATATGTCTATAGATAAAGATACTCCACTAATTTTGTCAATTTTTTAGCTAAAATGATTGAAATACATGAGCGAGGTATCATGTCATGTCGCCCAGCTCAGATGCGTGATATGCGAGTTGAAACCGCGGGGCACAGCTAGTCTTTTATATTAAGTGTATACAAAAAATCCCTCTAAACACCCAAGCCGTAGTTTCAACGGATTTTACGAAGTTGGTTAAATGTCATCTGATTTGTTCAGCCTTACTGCAACAAATACCATATGTACCAGCAGTTAGAATGATAAGTCAGTACACAGTCCACTTAATGGTTAATGGGGCTGTGGTTCAAAGATACTTATATTTAGCCTCGTTAGGAATTAAAAGACATTGATGACTTATCGGAGTGATCTGAGACGTGTTACTTTACTACTGGCTATATGAGGAAGCTCAAAGTCACTCAGCGAGCTTTGGAGAGGTCTATGCTCGGCTATGTTTCTCTGCGTGATAGACTTAAAAAATAGGATGTCCGCAGTAAAACCACAATAATCGACATAGCCCAATGGATATGTAAGCTGAAGTGTCAATGGATTGTTGAATACAAGTGGCTCAGGTCCGTGCTTTGTGGCATTCCTTGGGGTAGGCCTATGTTCAACAGTGGACTTGTGAAGGGTTGAATGATGACACGTTAATTCCTTAAAAATTCTTAAGGAGTGATTGTGAAAACCACATCAAACTTCATTAGAGTTTTGCTCGAACAGATAGCATTTAACACACAACTTATAGCCATGCGGTAGCTTCTGCTGTTGCATGGATGTGCCGGCTCGAATCGGAGAGATACCACGCTTAAATATAATACTAGAATGAAGCTTCGCTGCTTTGAGTTTTGCTTGGTAAGTGCATGTGGCCCGAGACCCAACGAATCCCCCCTCTTCCCACAACATGGTAGCCGAATTATATCGGGTGAGTCGATTGCTCGTTTGCTCCTTGTCATATATATAAAAAACAACGAATAAGCGACTTTTTTATACAATTATTGTTAACAATATTTCAAATTCAAACGTAAATTGTTAAACATGTCAACGGAAGTTCCGCTTTAATAATATGCGCGTTAACACAATGCCTAAAAATCAAAATTCTGTGATCTCTGAATGGTCTGATATCTGGTAAACTGAAGTTGGCAAATTGTATTCCTTTGTGTTCGTGGTAACCCACTCAAAGCTTATTTCGTCGAACAACTCGCATTTAAACTAAAAATCAACATCGTAATATATTTAAATCTACTTTTTTGGTCATATTTTAATCATATTTATAAAAGAATAGAATTGAGCATATTAATTTTTATTGTTATAACAAAACTTAATAAAAGTCGTAATAATATGACGTTTTACGTTGGTATTCTGTGAGAGCGTGGTCCTTCCACGTTCGAGCCAACCGATTCGAGCTACAACTATACTACTAATATAAGTGCAGCATGGGTCTACCACGTATAAAAGAAGTACAGTAAAACTTAATGTATAGATGAGTATTGTGTGTTATTTAAGTATTATAATACAGTACCTGGATGACCGAGCTCTGCTCGGTACTTTTTTTTTTTGGAAATCGTGTGTTTTGGAAATTATATTTAGATACAAATTACCGACTCATAAAACATGAATAATATTTTTTGATCTTATTGACATAATAGAAAAAACTGAACTGGTTATTTGAATAAATAATTATGAGTGCAATTAGTTTAATTTAAATTTTCGTGTTTATAATACTAAAAAAGGGCTCGAAATAATAGATTTTCTCACAAAAGAAGGGAACTTGAAAAAAAAACCGGCCAAGAGCGTGGCGGGCCACGCTCAGTGAAGGGTTCCGTAGTTTCCCGTCCGTCACAATAAGTGTTCCCACTTATGAGTTTAAAGGTGTCCATTAAGTTCGCGCTCCAGCAGCGCTCCGCGCTCCCGCAACTGCTCCCGGTACTGTTGTTTCCATCCAAGTTCAAAATGATTTTCCTAGAAAGTCCTTATAAAGTTCTACTTTTCCGATTTTTTTCATAAAAGTTAGAGGAGGGGACACATTGTTTTTTACTTTTGGAGCGATTATTTCCGAAATTATTGACATTATCAAAAATGATTTTAGTAAACCCCTATTTATTTTTAAATACCTTTCCAACAATATATCACACGTTAGGGTTGAAATTAAAAAAAAAAACACTTCCCACTTTACATATAGGGGGGCTACCCTAATAAAACATTTTTTTCCAATTTTTATTTTACCACTCTGTCGGCGTGATTGATACACATATTGGTACCAAATTTCAGCTTTCTAGTGCTAACGGTCACAGAGATTAAGCGAGGACGGACAGACGGACAGACAGACATGGCGAAACTATAAGGGTTCCTAGTTGACTACGGAACCCTAAAAAAAGGCAAAAAATCGAACCTAAGACAGGACCTTTCTTGCTGGTTCTTCCCGGGGCAATCCTTTGAGTTGCTTAAACAAGCCGCACATTCTTTGACGGATTCCATATTTGAAAATAATCCTAATAAATTGTTAAGTTTAAGAAAAATCTATGCCCTGGGAAGAACCAGCAAGAAAGGTCAAGAAATCCAGCGGGACTTTTACTTCTTTGACTTTAGGCATAGAAGGCAATTAAAGTGGCATGAATGGGTCAACTCAACCGGGGAAAAGTCACGCTCGCACATAATACTAGTGTAAGATAGTATCGCAATGCTGCTGTGTTTCGTATGGTGAGTTTGGAGAACCATAGACTATTTTTACTAGAAACGAGATATTCCATCTTAGTCCTCAGGGGTGACAACGTAACTGCATTTTGATTCTTAATCGACTTTAGACAGGATGGATGTATACGTGGTATGTGCCACAACACGCACTTTCCATTAAATGGTAAGCTCGTTTATCACCCTTATTCTATAAAAAATATTACTACAAAACCCAATTAATTATCCTGGAAACAGGTGGACTCAAGACTGTACATAATGATAATCTAAGGAAGGCCTATGTTTAGCTGTGGACTTGTAATGTGCTAGAGATAGTGTTAATGACATGAAAATTTATACAATTGGAAAACGCTCGTGCATTTGTTCGTGTTAGTATTGCATTATTCGCAGCTTTTTTTATAGGATTGTGTGACAAATGAGCACATAGCCCACCTGATGGTAAGTGATTGCTGTGGCCCTACATTTACACCTAACCTCTATGCACTACATCTATCCTATGAGGACTAAGATGAAATGCATCGTTCTCAGTAAAAAGGGTCTCCGGTTCTCTACACTCATCATACGAAACACAGAAGCATTAAGCTACTATTTTACGTTGGTATTATGTGAGAGCGTGGTCCTTCAACGTTCGAGCCAACCGATTCGAGCTACAACTATACCACTAATATAACTACAGCATGGGTCTACCACGTATGAAAGAAGTACAGTAAAACTTAATGTATAGATGAGTATTGTATGTTATTTACGTATTATAATACAGTACCTGGATGACCGAGCTTTCCTCTGTATTTTTTTTGTAAATCGTGTGTTTTGGAAATTAATAAAATATGAATAATATTGTTTGATCTTATTGACATAATAGAAAAAACTGAACTGGTTATTTGAATAAATAATTTAGAGTGCAATTAGTTTAATTTAAATTTTCGTGTTTATGATACTAAAAAAGGGCTCGAAATAATAGATTCTTCTCACAAAAGAAGGGAACTTGGAGAAAAAAGGCAAAAAAGTCTAACCTAAGACAGGACGCGAACCAGGGCACTAGGATTTCACGACGGCCCGGTATTCACTTGAACTATTACGACCATTAATAAGGTGTCAAAATTTACCTATATTGTAGCAATTTTTCATTGCCAGAAAACACGGACAAAACGACATTTTCTAAAAAAAATCATAGCTAGATCGATTTATTGCCTCTGAAAATCCCTGGACACAAAATATTATTAAAATCGTTGGAGTATATATATATATATATATATATATATATATATATATATATATATATATATATATATATATATATATATATATATATATATATATATATATATATATATATATATATATATATATATATACGAGAATATATACAAGAATTGCTCGTTTAAAGGTATAGGATTTTATAAAACTTTGTTATTGCATATTTCGTTGCTCGAGCTTTGTCCGCGCTTACTGGCTATCTTTCTAGAACTTTGTCATTTGATGCAATTTCGGTAAAGAATTTTTAGTGAATTTTATATTTAGGTAGCAGCATAGAACTTTTGCTTTGTGACTGAAAACTTCACTGCACAATTTAAAATTCAGGTATGTATTGAGTAGGAAGAAAGGCTACAAGAACATTATAGTTTATTTTTGAGTTCTTTATTTTTTTTAATGTATAAACACCAATTGCTTACATTTTGACACGAATTAAAGTAATATACCCGGACACAATGTAATTATTTATTTATGTAGCTGCTAATGAACGTCGATTATTTATTTATGATTGTATTTGTAAAGCATTTAGGTATGTCGATTGAAAACAAATCTCCATATCTTCTTAGTATTTAGATCGATTGATCACAGATCCCACTAAAATGGTTAATCGCAATTTCAAATTATAATTTCTACGTGCGGTGAAGCGTAACACAGGACACCAATATGTAGATAGTCGGCTAACACGTTATAGTGCAGCGTATCAGTCTCGCCCATGCTCCCAAATCCGCTTAGAAATTAATGAATACCTGTGACCAACAATAGAAAGAAAATGTGCTCGACTTCAGTATCTATTATATTATATATTGTTTTAAGAATTCTTTTATTTCATGATATATTTATGCGACAACTACACATTAAACTCTTTTACGAATTTTATCGCACTTAATCAAATTATTTCTATATTGCCGTCGTTTCCAGTACTTTACATCACCTATAATCATTTGGGGAATAAAATCTTAATAAAAATAAAAATAAATGATAAAACCCCTATTAACAAAAGTAAATGATAAAATCCTTTCTTAGACTAATTTCATTCAATATTCTATTTATATGTGATTTATGGGTGCTATAACAAAAGTCGTGTTGTCTTTTTACTGACTTCAGCATCATAGGCTTTTCTGAGCGTGTGTTTGTCAATCAACGCCATCTGCACGCTTAACAATTTCTGAATTCTTTCTTTTATTCAGTTTCTGAATCTGAAAATAGTTAATGTTAAGTTAATAGTTAATACTATAAATAGTATTTCACGTTATACTATTATCTAAGTCTGTAATACCTAAAATGTAGATACCTTTCGTGTTCTAGGCATAGGCATTGGATATGGTACAAAGGTTATAATACGTTAGTAAATACTTCTGCTCGAAAAATAAGTTTACTTTATTTTTACGCATAGTGTGACCGAATGTCATAAACACTTGCTCTATCCGTCCTTTGACCATACCAACTCTACAGTAGTCTTTATCCCCGAGAACTGAAACGAAATGTATTAAAACAACAGTGACTATAATTCTGTTTGCGGGATATCTTCGTGAAAACAAGTACCGTGCAGCGGCGGTGTAAGAATATCCACTAATCTATATCATACCGTGGGTGTCGTAACAGGCGATAGAGGGTAACAAATTAAGAGATTGGCTGCAACGTTTTCCTAATTACGACTAAAAATAAAAAAAAAACTGTTATTGCCAACCCGCTTGCAACTGTGGCAAAACCATATGGGTTATCTATGGGAGGGAATGCATATGTTCAGTAATGGACTTTAGTAGGCTGTAAGTAAAAAATATGAATAAAGAATTTTAAGAATAGTATTAGTTATAAAGATAAATCGATAAAATTTGTCGAATAATTTCGGTATTTTAGCTCCATAATCAATAAAAAAAACATCTGATCTAGAAATACCACAAAAATTGTTACGGTCAAATAATCAATAACCCACGCAAATATAGAAAAGTAGAAACATATATAATCAATAATTTCTTCAATTGACTTCAATTGGTTCGATTCAACACTAACTAAACATTCAAAAGTCAACTTACTGAAAAATTTACCATCTATCTTACATAGTTTTCTGCTCTGTTTATTCGTTTCTTTTTAATTTTATTGAAGAAAATATTATATGCTGTTTTATTTTATTTATTTATTATAAGTATGCATGTGATAGTGTATTAATAAAATATGTATTGGTTTAAATATTTATATGCATTTTACTTTACATTGTATAATAATGAATACTATTACGTTTATTTTTTGTTAAATATTCATTGGTGCCCACGGATGATCAACGTCGAAGTAATCTGTCATTACCAAGACTATACTGAGCTTGGTACCTTTTTAGTAACCATTTATCAAATTTAAAATATGCTATTATTGTTAGTAAATTGCTTTACTGTGTTACTAAATTAGCTTATTTTTTTCTTTCTATGGAAAAAAGAACTATGTGGTACTGCACTAGCTTTCCTATTTCAAATGCAGCTCAAAATCCTAGATCCTAAAAGCTACTGATGTGAATAGATTAGACTCATTTTAATGTGGTGCTGGCTAGGACTGTTGATAATTGCATGTAATACATTTATAAACTTTTATGCGTGGTAGAGCCATGCTGCAGTTATAATAGTAGTATAGTTGTAGCACGAATGGGTCGGCTCGACCGGGGAAGGCCCACGCCTTCACAGAATACCAACGTAAAACAGTAGCTTAATGCTGCTGTTTTGTATGGTGAGTGTAGAGTACCGGAGACTTTTTTTACTGGGAACGAGGCATTACATCTTAGTACTCACTGGTGACAACGCACCTGCATTTTGATTTGTAATCAAGGATAGATGTAGATGTCTATGGGCCACAGCAACCACTACCATCAGGTAGACTGTGTGCACGTATGTCACCCTATCCTATTAAAAAATCTGGCCAAATTTGTTATTACAGAAGTAGGTACGTAGGTTACTTGTGTTATTCAAGTCATGTCGGAATCACCGCAGAAAGAGTATGATTTTAAATAAATTCAAAGTTGTACCTCTTATATAATAATTATGATAGTTTTATTCCGTTTCATTCACAGTAAAGTGTAATTTATGTCCCTGTAGTTTCACTTACAATGTAGCTTAAATTTTGATCATAAGTGTTACACTGACTCTAAGAAAAATTGCAATTGTAAAATTATTTAAAATAAATTTAAAGGGTAATTGGTATGTCTATAGATTTCTGAATTGTGTTCTGAATAAAATATTGATGCTTAGACAACCCCACACTTTAATTTCCCCTCGTGCTTACTGACACTGTAATTACTGATGTTTGTAGAATAGCTAAGCTTTAATAGGAAGTAGGTTACGAACCTAGATAGCACAATAAAAAATTCATAGTTTTAGGACTGCTGCACTATGTTGATATCTAATTATAAATCTTTGCAATTTGTTGGAAGGAAATGAAAATTCAAATGCATTTAATAGTATTCACTCCAGTTTATTCGGTCCCGCATACCTCAGGATTTTGGCTTCTATGAGAGCAGTCAACTAAGTTTCAGCATTGCACTCGGTTTGCGTCTTGAAGAAGCGCTGTGCTCAGACATTTTCATTATAGGCTCGGGGAGCTGATCGAACCAACGCTTTTGATTACGTCCTCGTGATCTTTTACTTTCGACAATGCCAGTAATAATGAGTTTTATGTAAAGAATAAGAAATTTTCATTATGGTTGTTAAAAGCTTATATACTTTTACGATTTCTCATTGAACTATATATTTAAAGTACAGCTAGTTCTAATTGCAAAGACAGTGTAAAATTTGTTTACAACCCTTAACCGTTACGCAAAAATTGTTGACTAAAAAGTGTGATTTTTATGTAAATTAACCGATTTTTATATTGATTTTGGACACTGAAAAATTTAAAACTATTTATTAAAGTAAGTCTTTAGCAAAAATGCAACTTTTAAAAACCATGGGGTTCAGATAAACGACAACAAGTTACTTAATTTTGATGGTTAATACACAGTAACATGTTACAAACAAGTTAACTGTTTGAATATATAATGAAGTTGTTAATAACTTTATTATAAATAAGCAAGTTAGTTAGTTAGTTAGTTAGTGAGTACCATTTTATACGTGGTAGAGCCATGCTGCAGTTATAATAGTAGTATAGTTGTAGCACGAAAATACATAAACAACAAACACTAACGATGTTAATAAAGTGAAGTTCGCTTGAGCAAAGCTGTGGAAAAATACAGTTAGTGCTAACTTACACTTATTTAAAAAATATTTCAAATTTTTATGTTAAATAATTAACTATGTAAATAATATAATCTTTTTATAGGATAGGGTGACATACTAGCACACAGTCCACCTGATGGTAAGTGGTTGCTCTGGCCCATAGACATCTACATCTTTCCTCGATTATGAATCAAAATGCAGATGCGTTATCACCCGTTAGGACTAAGATGGAATGCCTCGTTTCCAGTAAAAAGGGTCTCCGGTCTCTCTACACTTACCACACGAAACACAGCAGCATTAAGTTACTATTTGACGCTGGTATTCTGTGAGAGCGTGGTCCTTCCCCGGTCGAGCCGACCCATTCGTGCTACAACTATACTACTAATGTAACTGCAGCATGGCTCTATCAAAAATTATACTTTAAATGAAGTGAATATGGATAACATTATTAACCCAAAGATATTCTAAAGTTGAAATTTATTTGTTAATTTTGCAATTTAAAAAGTATAAATTTTAATTATTTGGCTGTTTTGTATTTCCCCTGGCAGTTTTTACGAGTTTCCAGAGCATTTTTATGTTAGCCTGGAACTTATCAGATATCCTTCTATCATTCTTATCCGTTCTTTCTTTCTTTTTCCTTTCAACAACTTCTTTTAGTCTCTTATTTAGACGTCTAAATTCTGCCTTTTTTCTTTCAATCTCATCATTCATACCAGAAGAATTACCAGCTTTGATTGCTAGTAAATCTAACCATGCTTTCTTCTTTGATTCAACTTTCACCCGTACCTCATCATCCCACCATAACGTATTACTTTTCCTTTCATTTGTTCTCTTACTTACACCACATACTTCGGTGGCGGTATCCACCAAACCTTTCTTAATATTATCCCACACAGTATTCAAGTCTAAATCATTCATACACAACTCATTCAAACATCTAATATTTTCTCTCAGTCTACATTTATACTTCTCTTTCACATCTTCATCTTGTAACTTCTCTATTCTTATACGCTGTAACGCAGTGGTAGACACAGATGTCCGATGCCGCCAACGCTTGATAAGACCATTAATTCGACATAAGACCAAGTAATGATCCGTCCCTACGTTGGACCCCCGGTAAACCCTTGTATCTACGACTGCGCTCCTCATTCTTTCATCCACAATTACGAAATCTATCATGCTTTTATCATCACCTCTTTCCCATGTATACATGTGAATCTTCTTATGACGAAAAAAAGTATTCGTCACAAAAAGATTCTTTTCCGCACATACGGTGAGGAGGTCTTCACCATTCTCCCATATAATAAAAATTTTCTCCCATATTTTTCCACACGGTGCGTACGATGCTAATAATATATATTTTTTGGTTCACAGTGGAATTTTTTCTTCGAATTTAACTGCACACAAGGCGGAGATATCGCGCAATTCATAATCTTTTTCTTGTTATGTGAATGCCACCCTCACACTAGGATGTTCTTCTGTATCGCGGAGTCAAAGACAAACATCCAGACCCAGAACAATTATTTGTAGGACAAACTTGTTCCGTGTAGTATTCGAACGCGCGGTCCTTAGAGCTGCAACTCAATGCCACTGCGCCATGGAGCCCTTCTAAATCGAACTTCAATTCACAACGTTCAAAATATACCAATCCGACGCTTGAATCTTGCTGAAATCGATGACGCTTGTGTAGGTACATATTTACATACACATACACACGTTCGTATATAAAAATTCGCAAGCTTTTTTATGGAATAAGGATAACAAATGAGCACATAGTCCACCTGATGGCAAGTGGATGGTGTGTCCCATAGACATTTTCATTTATACTCAATTAAGAATAAAAATGCAAATGCATTGTCACCCCTGAGACGAGCGGCATTAAGCTGATATTTTACGCTGGTATTCTGTGAGAGCGTGGTCCCACCCCGGTTCATACTACAACCATAGTATAGCTGCAGCGTGGATCTACAAAAAATAGCTTATCTAGAGGCATGAAAATGGCTCTTTGGACAGTTCACACTATGTTGATAATACTAAGTTCCATCGAAATCGAATATTTTGTTTCCGAGAAGGTAGCCATAAAAATTGCGTCCAAGTCAGGATTATGAGCGATGATACTACACTCGCGCTTATAAATGCTATAAGAGACGAGAATGGATGTATTCTGAATGATGAAGTTTCGAATTTAAACAGATGGAAGGAATACTTTGAAAGCGTATTTATGAGGGAAGAGTCGTCTGAATTAAATGAACTAGAAATTCCGAAAGAAGTGGAAAGGGGTATGGAGATAAGTGTAGATGAAATAATGAAAGCAATGAAAAGCATGAAAGCAGGTAAGGCAGCTGGATATGATAGAGTATCACTCGAGATGCTAAGGGCTGGAGAGGGAGTGGTGGCAGGCCTGCTGTACACCTTGTTTAATTTATGTTGGGAATTAAAACGGGTACCGGATGACTGGTGTAAAGCAGTTATAGTACCAATATATAAAGGAAAAGGGTCACAGCAGGACTGCAGAAACTACCGCGGTATCAGCTTGCTTAGTATTGTGGGTAAATTGTATGCTAAGGTGTTAATTGAAAGAGTTATGAAAGAAACTGATGGAAAAATTTGGGATGTGCAAGCGGGTTTTAGAAAGGGAATGGGGTGTACAGATCAAGTCTTTTCCATGCGCATGATTGCGGAGAAGGTTTTGGCCAAAAACCAGAAAGTTTTTTGTGCATTCATGGACTTGGAAAGGGCTTATGACAGAGTGGACAGAAATGTGTTATGGCAAACACTGAACTCATATGGGTTGGGCGATGGTTTGATACAGGCATTAAGGTCTCTTTATAGGGACTCTAGTGCTTGTGTCAGGATCAATGGGGTCTACTCGGACTAGTTTGGCATCCAAAAAGGTGTCAGACAGGGCTGTGTAGCTTCCCTTGGCTGTTCAACCTATTTATGGACCGGTGTTTGCAAACTTTGAAAGATGAAGAATGTGGGTTAAGAATGGGCGAGTTAACCGTCAAATGCCTTTTGTATGCCGATGATCAAGTCATATTTGCGTCATCGGCGGCTGAGTTGCAAATGATGGTTACATTAATGAACTGGGAATTAAAAGAAAGGGGAATGAAAGTGAACGCATGTAAGACGAAAGTGACGGTTTTTGAAAGAGAAGAAAGCAAAACGGTATGTGAAATAAGAATAGAAGGAGAGTTAATTGAGCAAGTGGATGAGTTTGTGTATTTGGGATGTGTATTTAGCAGGGATGGTAGATATGATAGGGATATAGAACGACGAGTAAATGCAGGGAATAGAGTGAATGGGGCACTACACTCTATTATGAAGAACCAGAATGTGTCAAAACAGGCACGTATGGTAATTCATAATGCTGTGTTAGTCCCTACTTTAATGTATGGTAGTGAAAGCTGGGTGTGGCAGAAGAAGCACGAAAGTAGAATAAATGCTGTAGAAATGCGGTCTTTAAGGAATATGCTAGGGTTGAATCTGAATGACAGGGTAAGAAATTGCGTGATAAGAGATAAATGTGGTATGCAAGATGATGTTGTGACCAGGATTAAGAAAGGAATGCTTCGGTGGTTTGGTCATGTGGAAAGAATGAATGAGGAAAGAGTGACAAAGCAAATTTATATGGCAGATGTGAACGGCCGAGTCGGGAAGGGACGCCCTAGGAAAAAGTTTATCGACCAAATTGGCGATATTTTGAAAATGGGCCACGTTAGAAGTACCCTTAACCGACGAGCATGTATGCGTAGATATATGGATGTAAAAGAAACGAAGGAGGTATGTCAGGATCGTGCCAAATGGAAGTCCGTAGTCTCTGCCTACCCCTCTGGGTGACAGGCGTGAGTGTTTATGTAAAAATTTTATTGTAAATATTAAAAAGACATTCTAGTGGTTACCTTAAATACCTGATATCAAAAAACTAACAATAACAAAATAAATTTGACATAAATTAATAGCTTCTAAGGTTGGAGCTAAGACTAGTATCGAAAATTATCTAGCTAGGTGTCTTACCTACCAACTATGACCAAGAGGTTAACTGACGGAACTAACTCGACTGGACAGCTTTAGGGAGATTGCGACACATTTTCTTATAAGTAAACTTAAAAAATTTAAATACGTCTTATGTTCCTATTCCTTGGGAAAGTAGCCTATGTTCAAAATTAATGGTGTAATCGTGATAATAATACTACTCGCAGCATGTAGTGTTCTTGGTACTAACCAAGAACACTAGATACCTTTTATTCCTTGTTTCCTAACTACGTAACTTCTGGCCGAGTGAGGACAGATCTTAAAACATAACTTTTAATGATGTTCGAAGTTTATTTTAATTGTTTATACAATAATGGCAATCGTTCTATTTTTATTTTACAGGTAAACCACCAGATTTCCTTGCTTTCGGTATCTCAATTCTAATGACAATGGTATTAGTTGCGGGAGTGAAGAAATCACTTTTCTTTAACAACGTCTTGAATGCTATTAATCTCAGCGTATGGGTTTTTATCATTACTGCCGGCCTGTTCTACGCTGATCTCACTAACTGGACTGAGCACAAGGGATTCTTGCCATATGGTTGGAGTGGAGTGAGTAAATTAATCTTCATAATAATAAAAGAGAAACCAAAATATAAGGTATTTGCCCATGAAATTGCCGGTACGTTGAACTGGCAAATTTGAATTACTGTAGTATTATGATTTCACTCGAAATTAAGGATTCAATCTTATTTTAAATTCAAGGCATGTTTTAAAAGTTAATCCCCTTTTAAAATAGATTATTCTTTTGTTTTATGGTGTTTTGTTTTTCTGTAATCCCGCGATATAAACTATGGACAAAAATAATAAACCATAGAATAAACACTGCACTGTTAAAGTTCTTGATATTTTGGAATTCCGACGTGGAAACAATGCGTCTCAAACGGCGGGCAAAATCGTTGGCGGATACGGAGTTAGCTCTACTAAAGATCTAACTGTGCATCATTGGTTGATAGTTTTATGAATTCAAAAATTTTATTGGTTTATTTATGAAATGTAAAATCTTAAAACGTACTATGTTAATTAAGGTGGTATTTTTATATAAAATATGGTTTTTAATTCTTTAAATTATTAATTGCAAATATCACTAACGCGGTTGGCATTGACAATAATCCCGTTAACTAAACTGAACTACTTCTGCTAGAACTTACGAAGATAGTCGAATGGTGGGTTCGAACACATGACTTTACTTATATTGTTTTTTCGTTACGTGTATATAATATCCTTTCTTTCTTACTTTTCTTATTTTTTCCACTTGTAACAATTGGTAACCAATACAAGAATGTTCTCAATGGCGTATTCGTTGAAAAGCCTTTGTCCAACAATGAACTAAATCACTGTAAATAAAGACTATAAAGCTTAATGTAGTAAAGCCCAGTTTACCTTTATTAATCATATACAATATGTAGAAAAACGACTTATCCGATTTGATATGAGCATATATCAAAGCATACAAGAAAAACATCTTCATTTGTATATAAAATTGTTATTGTTATTTGAAATACTTACATATTTCTTACCACAATTTTCTTGAAATTTAGCAAAAACTTAAAACCTTGCAACACCGTTGTCAGCAATTGTATCCGATGTGACTGCAAAAGGAATCGTTATTTTAATCATTATTACTAACGAACGAACGATAAACTGATAAGTGAAGGCTGAGGTGAACAAAGGTCAAAGTCCTGCCTCTCGATATTGTAACCCGACGGCTGTACATGCTGTGCGTATTGCCTTAAAAGTTTTACCATTAAATTATTTCCTTATTGAGGGGATTATTTTATTTTATTCTTTACAGGTTTTGTTTATTAATTCTCGAAAAAGCATTACATAAATAAAATCACATCATGCTATCTTTAAAGCGTCTTCACGGACCAGAAACGGTTTTTTACACGTAGTATTTAATGTAAATATAATATAATAAGGGATACAGATCTAGGTTAATTCCTTACCTTAATTCAAGTTTTAATAAGTGTTCTTTTCTGTATAGGTGTTTAGTGGTGCAGCGACTTGTTTTTACGCCTTTATCGGGTTTGATATCATTGCCACCACTGGAGAGGAAGCTAACAACCCGAAAAGATCCATTCCTTTGGCAATAGTTCTAAGCTTGGGAATCATCTTACTTGCTTATGTCAGCAGCTCCGTGATGCTCACTCTAATAGGTAGTATGCTTAATTGTTTATTGTACTTTAAAAATAATAATATTAATTAATAATAATGCGCTCCAGACCGAATTTGGATCACGGCGTCAAGTCATAACGAGGACCAACCATATAGGAATATACTTAGTGCAGAAGTTTGTGCGCAAGCACACGTGCACTGTGAACTCACTCACTCTCATGGTCCAACGGGATGGCAATCCGACGCAAGTGGAGAGAGATCAGACGCATGACCAACGGATTTGCCTGCTATCTGAGGCACGGGGGTGTAACACTGCCAACTCCCTTACTCCGAGCTACTACTGATAATTTATTGACAGAAACTAATCAATTATTTTCGGGCACGATCTAGGATTCGAACTCGGGATCTCATGATCTGCAATTTCGATTACAAAATTGATGACAGTGAGCTGTTAAGCAGATTTAATATTAATGTACCTCGGAGACCTTCTCGCAACCCATGTCCTTTCTTTAAGACTGAGAGCACTAGAACAAAACTTGGACAGAATTCTCCAAGCGTTTACAATGTATGTGTAAAAAACATAGCAACACTGGACAATGGTTGTGACGGGCTCACACTTTTTATGGAAAAAATGTAACGCCTGTTTATAAAATTAATTATTCACTAACTTTATGCTAAACTTAACTTTTATTTATGTTACAAAACCTATTAACTATCTTTTGTCCGTAAAACTTATTTTTATTCCAACTACCATTAAAATAGGCAAATTATAAACACTGCTATTGTTTTAGAACGATGTATTCTCCTATAATTGGTAGTACATAGTAATGTATAGATGTAAAGCATGTGTTTAGTAATTTAATATGTACAACTGTTGGAGACCCATACAAATAAATAAATAAATAAATTACGACCACTAGATAAATGAGGTAGTCAAGTAATAGTAATTAACAGCTACTAATAAAGCTGGTTTATCATTTCAATTGTGCCTTTCATTTATTTTAGAATGATGATGTTTTAATATTATTATATGAAGACTGATTATGTTTCTTAGTTTATAGAATCAATCGAGACCCCTAGCCTTTCATTTCTAGTTACTCAGTCTATCAGATTGCACTTTTATTGTAATGTATGAACTTAAGACCTCAAAAAACATTAAATAAAAACTGAAGAGACTTGTAAAAGCGGGTGTTAAAGGGTAATAAGACATGATATCCGTTACGTGAATAAACTAAGCTGGCATGCATGTCCTTATGCATGACATGGCATAAGGGTACTGGATTATATTGAAGGATGGAATATAGACGCGTGACCTTGTCGCCGCTATGATGTGTTGACGATCATCATTCACCATTTTGTGATTTAGTTGCGTGGGGAACGTCGCACGTTAATTTATGTTATTATAATGGTGAACTGCAGCATAATCAGTAGGTAGTAAAAACTCATCAAGGACATGTAATTCAACTAACAAAGGCATAACATTTCATCGGTAAGATGACTATTTACTAATTGTCATTGTTTTAACTAATTTAGATCTAGATGAATACTTTGCTATGATATTTACCTTTGTAAACTTTTATTTATTGCTTTTCGAATTATACGATTCCCATTGCTGCTTTTGTTCTAATGTAATACGCGACGAACGCGACTTTGCCAGACTCGTCAAGCAATGTAATATGAAACATGAGATCTTATTATTACTATTTCCGTGGGTCCGTCATGGACCTTTATGCCATGTCATCACAATCAATAAACTACATTTAAGAACAGCCAGTATAACATTGACATTTTTTTAAGATATTGAGAACTTTTGTTTGTCAAATTCCAAATGACCGTGTCATTTTTGTCGTGTTACTATTTTGCCGAGGTGCTGTGGACTCTGTGTGTAGCTCAGAAGTCGATTCGGACATTCCAAGCTCGATCCCCACCCAAAAATAATGTGAGGAAACCTGCATATTTAAAAATATAATCATAAACTCACTCATTAAAACCTACGGGGTGCTTCCAGTTGACCTAGAATTTGATAAAATCATGCCTTTTTCTCAGGAAAGAGCGGTGGTCAAGTTTAATCTTATTTCTGTTGCAAAGTTATGTTTGTTCTGTATTCCGTCTCAACTTTTCGCTACAGCAATGTTCAGTGCCTACCTTGCCTATTATTTATAAATTTCAGTAATTTCATTATTTTGATGAAAGTAGGGAATGTACTTACTCTAATTTAAAAGAAACTGTCGGGGCTCAATACTTACTCGCACTTGTCTGGTTTTGTTTTTTATCGACTACTTTTCAAACTTCTATTATTTTGAAATAAATGTTTATCTTTTTAAATTGTATGGGCTTCTTCGTATCACTTGCTTTCTTTTGACTTATCTTGCATAACATTTTCAAACACACCTGTGGCTTCCGTGCAATCTACCTGACTACAAGTAGGCGTCAACAGCCCCTGAATGAAATGATAGTCGACGCCCTACAGTTACTAGCGAAGTTTTAAATGAATAAAAATACGGCGTGCTTTGCTGTGCTGTTTTAAAAGGGTTTTATTTAGAACTTTAAATATTTTATAAAGGATAATTTTATGCATTTTTGTGGTAAAAAATATTTTAATATGTGTTAAAACCAATAATTATTATACATACTATAAGAAACAAATGTTGAATTGTCCATTAGTGCCATATGACAAAGTGGACACGGACTCGGCGCTGGTGCAGATGTTTGCCTACGTTCAGGCTCCGACGTGCAAGTACATAGTCGCAGTAGGCGCGCTGGCTGGTTTAACAGTTTCAATGTTCGGTTCCATGTTCCCGATGCCACGAGTTGTTTACGCCATGGCTCAGGACGGACTGATTTTCAAGTGAGTGTACTTTTGTCCTTTAAACCCATTTTGCCAATTTTCCCCAAAAGTTAAATGGTTACATTTCGCTTTGGTCTTAAACAGTTTTTTTTTGCTATCTTCGGAATAATAAACAAATAAATCATATGGATTAAGGGTAAATATTAAATATACTATCTCAAATGTCTTAGCAAGATCCTCCATTATGCTCAAAATATTAGAGCATTAATTTTATGAGCATTATTTTAATAACTATGTGGTAAAGTTGAGAATTAATGTTAAGTACTGTGTTAGAGAAAACACGATTTCGTAAAATTTTCGCGATCCAAAGTTACCTCTAAACTGAACAATAAACCGCTGTTATTTATTAAATACTTTAAATTAGATCATGAAACTTTGCATACTAATTGAACTAACTATAAAGCGGGGCTTATGTTTTATTTATTTTTTAATTACTATTATTTTCACTGTAAAATGAAATTACCTATCTAAACTATCGGCGTCTTGAAGCTTGTTTCCTGTCGCCCGATTAGTCTTGCTTCGGCTTTTGAACGAGGAAGCTGTGTCACTCACGATCAGAATACTCATTACGCTGTCGCCGCCAGACTACGTAAAATTAAAATGAGAAATAGCCGTAATAAAAATAAGAAGTGACTGGTTTGGCGTAAAGAAACTGACACAAATATGATAAACCTAATGAAATAAGTATATAACGTATATAATCTTTAGTATAATATATATATTACGTATATAGTCGTAGTATATAACCTTTCTACTTACAGTATTAGTGATTACAAACATGTCGGCATAGCATAAGACTCGTGGGGAAGTGGGGGCGATGTTAGAATTTGAGCTGAGTTACTACATGTATATCTTCTTAACAAAAAGGTAGTATTCCATCAGACAATATGTCACTGCGTAAAAATTATCCGCTCATATACATAGCCTTTCACAAGTCAACAACTGAAAATAGACATTCCCAGAGAATGCCTCAAAACACAATCCTGAGCCTCTAGAGACTATTTGCGAACCACCTGCGCTTACCCGTAAGAGGCTGCCACTCGAGAAACAATTTTTCCCCGTCGATTGTTAGATCCTTGAACTTTGTCAGTTAACCAAGTTTTACAGTGTATATTTTTATTTCGAATTATATCACGCAGGGAATTTAGATCATGCCCATAGAGAGGGCACATCGTGGTAACCTTAAGATTACTCTTAGTGTCAGCGGGATGGGCTACGTCTCAGATATGTTATTAATGACAACACGCATTGATTATGCACTCGTTTTTCAAGTAAAAAAAGTAAAGAGAATTGATTGTCATACATATGACAATCAATTCTCTTTGGAAGAGCTCTGTATCAAACTCTTGAGTACATTAAATTAAATTTATCATGATTATAGTGATAGAGCAACGGTATGTCTATAACAATTTGTATCTGAGCAGTCAGAACTATCCGAACTATCCGAAACGACGAACGGAAAAATATTTTGCTTGTTGTTCGTTTTCAATCAAAAATAAAACAAAGGGTTTTCCTAAATATTCGTTTAATATTATAATTTATTGAATAACATTAATAATGGAACTTTCAAAGAATACTTTAGACCTGTACAACCTTTTACCATTACCATAAACATTTAAAATTTAACTGGAAAAACTAACCAACCTTAGACAAAGTGTCTTTAAGTTTTGATTTGTTTCTTTAACTTAAATAAAATTAGTAACATACAAGCTCTTGTTGAAATTTTTCTATTTTTATCAGGCAACTTGCTGCTATCTCAGACAAGACAGGTTCACCTGCTTTTGCCACCATTTGTGGTGGTATTGCTGCAGCCTTCGTTTCCCTTGTAGTACAACTTGAAGTACTTGTAGAAATGATGAGCATAGGTAAGTAACGATTTTATTCATATTAATGTTTTATTAAAGTTTACCTAAAGGTGCTATGAACATCAAAATTTACCGCTAGCTCCAAATACGTGACCTTAAATTCTGGTTGAAAAGACCTGGTTTGTTGGCTACAATTTTATTAACTGCCAATGTTATGCTTTTTTTTTGCTATTCGACAAAGGATAGGCTGTATAGTCTGTATAAATACTGGATATATTACATTACATCTCTACAAAACTATACATAAAATATTCTAGAGTATAAAACTGACTATATTTGTTATGCGCTTTTATTAAAAATAATCGTTCGAATCTCAGGTTGGGCCAAAAAATCAATTATATAATTTTTCCGTCAAAAAATTTTCAGTAGCTGTGGGGCAGTAAGTTAGCAGTGTCTCACCCCGTGCCTCCAAAGCACGTAAAGCCGTAATCACGTAGAGGGAATAGAGAGTGCACCTGTGCTTGCATATACAGTTGGGCACTATAATTCTGTCTTGCGCCAATAGCTAGTCTTCGTTCAGGCTGGTCACCGTGACCGAAATTCGGTCAATTCTAAGATAATATATCATAGAATAACTCCAAAACGCCTAGGTTAGGAGCACATTCTATTAGTTTACATTTAAGTTCGCATATTTTCCACAAGACTTCTTCATTAAAACGGACTCTTCTTCCTTTCCATTTTGTAATAAGACGTCCTGTGAGAGCCCTGTAAAGGCGGTTGAGAATATTCACTATCCTATATATTCCCGTGCGTGTTGTAAGAGGTGACAGAGGGAGACATACAGGAGATGGGCAACAGCATCTTCCTGATGACAGCAATTATACAATAAAAACTGCGGTTGCCAACCTGCTCGTCAAGCGTGGCAAACATCGCCCCATGAGCATCGACACGAACACACAACCCCCAGTCCCCGGTGGCTCCGCTTTTCCTTGCTATAGTGGCGACCATGGTAACAGCGAGGCAGGGTGTGCTAAGAATCTCCGGGGGAGGTTCGGTTGCCACCTAAGATGTCTCGACCTGGCAACATATAACGCACGCACGCTGAGTACAGACGACCTGGAAGAAGAGAATTTGTCAGCACAACTTGTCTACCAAGTTGAGGAGGAGGTTACGGTAATCCTCCAGCAACCTGTTCTTTCACCGGGAGGGCGAACATCTGTTTCCAAGGAGGTGTCGGATTTATCGTTCCCAAGTCACTCGTCAACAACGTTGTATATGTCATGATTGGGAGTGTGTCGACGAGGGTTGCGTACCTGATACAAATAATCACCAAACGGTATTCGCTGAAGGTCCTACAGGTTTACGCACCAACCTTGGCATACCCCGACGAGGTGGTGGAGGAAATATATGAGGATATCTCTGGAGTCATGCACCCCTTTAAAACGGAGTGTCCCCGTCTAATGAAGTCAATGGTCCGTCCCCCTCGTGCGCTAATCCAAGCTCCCGAAAACTTTCACCTCGAATTACAAAACCGTTTTAGTGCCTAAAAACTGCAGTGTAGTGAACGATAAGTGACAAGCTCGTGGTAACAGTCCATGCGGTCGGAACTAAGTTCTGCAAGACCGGCAGCAGAAGAACACAAAACTCTCCGATGACGCTCTTAATCTCATGGCTGTTAGACGGGAAATGAAGTTGCAGTCTTCAGCAGATTTGACATATACAGAAAACTGAAGTGACAGATCTTCAAATACATGCAGCAGGACTAACGCAACTTCAATACAACTCGTATTGAAAAAGTGATTGAGCGGAACCAGGGCTCTAAAGTCTTCTCAAGAGATCTGTCTGCCAGAAAGATCCACCTGTCGAAGCTGAAGACCGAGTGGCAGCATCGTTTCCGGGACACTCTAAATATTGAGTGAGATTGAGAGGTTCTATGGGTATGGGCGATGGTCTTATTCTTCAAGAAAGGTGAAAATGCTCTTTTGAAGAACTGCAGACCGATTTACGCTGCATTGGAATAAGTTTTCCAGCTACTGAATTAGAAATGATACAATATTAAATTCAATGGCGAGTGCATCACTGACCTTCGATTTGCCAACGATACAGTCCTTAGGGCATAATCGCTGGAGGACTTAAGCACTATGTTCGATGACTTTAATAGTGCCTCCCAACGGATGGGTCTTAAGATGAACATGGACAAAGTAAAGATTATGTGTATGTGTGATTTACCTATTTTCTTTGAGTGTGTGTGACATGACATACCTAAATATTAAATATTTTCAAAAGTCGCGCAAAATATGGTTTGTTTCTTTCGTGTCGTTTTCTTGAAATGTTTTGTTATATTCTCTATGTTTCCGAGAGACTAATGAATTCAAGACATAATTTGTTTTTGCATGTGCTACTGTAGAAAACTCTATTGAGTTCCGATTTGAATACGGTTTAAACACAACAATTTGAACACGTAAGTCCAGACGGTCGATGTGCTTATTATTACAAAGGGTAATTTTAATTAATATTACATATGTAAATTAATATTACATTATTATTTGACTATTTTACAGGGACCCTTCTAGCATATACTTTAGTATCAACTTGCGTGCTAGTACTACGATATCAACCACATTCTACTAATCTGATCGAGCTTTTACCGCAAAGCCTCCGTACTCCGGTCGACCCCGAAGCGTCCGCTGCACAAAGAGAAACTACATTTGCTGTAAGTTTTAGATATCGTAATGTTTAGAAGCTTCAGCTTCTGTTTAAGAATAGTATTAACATTACGTTAAGTAACTTAAATAAAATGTAATTTAAATAATTAAACTTTAAAAAATAGTAAAAACGGCATCTAAAGTGCGGGGCGGTTTCAAAGGCGTTAGTGCTAAAACATAGTGTAGTGTAGTGCTAAAACATAGTAGAGTACGAAAACCCGACTTTAGAAGCTATTGTGTGAATTTATGTCTTAATAGTTGTTTTACATTTTATAAAAAAGCTTAGTTATTTTATAGTTTTGTGTGGACTAATGAATAACAAAAAATTACTGGTATACCAGGGTAAAATAGCAGCTTAATTCTGCTGTGTTTCGTAGGGTGAGTGTTAAAGATCCGGAGACCCTTTTTATTGGAAACGAGGCATTACATCTTAGGCCTCAGGGGTGACAACGCATCTGCGTTTTGATTCTTAATCGAGGATAAATGTAGATGTCTATGGGTCACAGCACCTACTTACCATCAGTTGGACTGTGGTGCTCGTTTGTCACCCTTATTCTATAAAAAATTATAAAAATAAAAACTAAAATATTGTTTAAATGGTTGCATTATCATGATATTTCTACCCTTATGGATGAAAATTTTTCTTTAAATTTACATGAGAGCAGTACTGATAAGTAACCGATTTAATATTAGAAGAAACGTTAAAAGGATCAGGTCTTTTTAATGAAACAGTCTTTAGGTTAAAATCTGAGACTAATTTTAAAAACTAATTTTGATTTTTTTTGTAAATTATTGTTTAATAAATTATTTTTTAAGTTATGGGTATACTTTTCATTATCGGTATTTGATTTTTAAGTGAATTAAGGTTAAATAAAACATTTAAAAGTAAAACCATTCGTGTGAAAAGTTAGTTTTACTTAATGTGTAGAGTGCGCGTAAATATTAGAAATAATTTTTTTTAAACCTTACCTCCACACTAGGATGATTTTATATAGAAGTTTAACAAGTTTGTTCAGACTATATGAATCACTAATATAACAAAAAAATTTCTTAGTGATACCAAAGTTATTAAATTAGTAGAATGATGTCTGTTTTTGAAATTTTCATTATTTTTAACCACTTAACCATTATTATTTAGGTTTTTTTTTTTGGATAAAATGTATTTTTATAAAGGTTAATACTGAACATCAAAAAAGTTAATATTTAGGACTGGGAGCCTGGCCGTCATCACAGACATTTTTTCGAATAAACTCGATATTGTGTTGATGGACCGTGCCCAGTCAAAAATATTTTTGGTCGAAATCACCATTCCATATGACGAGAACCTCACGAAAGCTGAAACGGATATACGAATAAAATATCTGGATCTGACTCACGAGGTGATTGACATCCAGTCTGCCGACCGAAATTATCCTTGTAGTAGTTTCTAGGGGCCAGATAATCCCGGTCAGCCTCTCGAGTCATCTGAGGCGACTGAGTCTACGTGTCGGATTACCTCAAATGCTGAAGGCGGTGCTCCTCGATCCCGACCGCAACGTCCGCTGGTCTCAATTCCTTTACCTAACCTAAACCTCAGCCGTTTTGGGCTTCTCTGCCGAAAGCTTTCATATGGTTGGTTTTTTTAAACTTATTTTTATTTATTTATTTTACTATGTTTAAAGTATGGTGTTATATCCAACATAAAATTTATTTTGTATCTATTTTTTATAACTATTCATAGGTATATATTCAGCCCAACCAGATGAGAATACTATATAATTACCTGAATACCACACAATAATGAACCTTAAATGAAGCAACTATCCTATTTGCAGGTGCACTCTCAAACTCAAATCATGCCTCCAAGTCAACGTGTGATGGTTCGGCGTGTCACTCGAAGGTAAAGAAAATATATGCGTTCATGCGAAGCGAATTTGTGATTTTATTTGCCCAGCGAAAGGCCGGCCGAATTATTCACAATAAATTTTTTCTAATAAAAATTAATAGAGCGAACGCGTGACTGGCTAAGCGTTTTAGTATATTCGCAGTTCCCCGGATTCTGATGACTCCCTACCTGGTGATGAAAGCGAAGAATTTGGTCGAGACGATACTTTTCTTATGAACCCTCACACAGAAAATAAGTTTTATGGTGAGATATTTGGTTTTTTATCCATCTTTTAAGCATATTTCTGTTTCTTTATTTACTTAAATTAAAATAAGATACAAATGATACTTAAAATCTAGTAGAATAATTTCAATGTTGTTCAACACTTTGAATTTAATAAGCTTCATACATAGTTTTAATAATTCATACGTGTAAATGCGATTGTTGTCTTTTGATGGAGCTCCATTCCAATTTCTTAATATTTTATGTCTTATGTGTATCCCAATTATTGTTAAGATAGTGCATGATAAACACAATTAATGAACAGGGGCAGTTCCCGGTGGTTCGTCTATTAGTTCTACACGTTGCGGACGTTTCTTCGATGCTCTTTCACGTCAACTACACACAATGTCGTATCTTTGTCCTGGACTGTTTCCATGGGTCGATTGCGGACCTGCCACCGATATGAGTGGTAAGAAATATCTGCATACAAAATAATAGATAATAATAATAATAAAATAATAGATAATAATAATAGAAGAATATAATAACTCAAACACAAAACACAAATATTAGATTATATTAAAAATACACTCGAATGTTATCAATTGTATATGCTTTAGTATCTATAAATGTTTCTTTATCAATTTACATTAATAACTTTATTTTTTTAATTTATTTTATATTAAACTTGCAACATTTTAGGAATGTTCGTGATCAAATCGGTCGGCGTCATGTACGTATTGGTTATTATTTTCGACTTGTTCGCTGCGTACGGCAATCCCGGAACTTCTACTTTTACGGCCGTGATGATGTTTCTTCTGATCCTTGGTATTATTTTTATCTTGCTGATGATTTCAAGGAAACCACAAAATCGGTAAGATAACCTTTGATAATTAAAATTATATTACAAAGTCATTAAATTATTTGTTTCTTGAATTAACTAATTTTTGTTACTATTACGAAAAAATCCCATGAATACCTTAAACTTTCCTCTTATATTATTTATAAGTCTTTACAAGCATCAGATTTGTTTGGTATGGTGAATTTAAAAGACAGTGGGTAAACTTTGTAATTGAACCGAAGAAGTGGACTATCAACCGCTGTCACTCGACAAAATATTTGTGCAGTCAAAAAACCTACTCGAGAAAACCTATTTATGTAGAGCTTCAGTTAGAACTGATGTTTAATCAGAGGCTATGAAAACCATTATTCACTTACCACTTCTCCCTTCGTAACGTATCGATAAACAGAAGGTATGTTGGATTGGTGCTAATTTATGATAGAGAAATTTGAAGCAGGCTTTACCGAAACATGGTTGTTTATCTTTGACCCCGAAACAAAGCAAAAGTCGACTATATGGTGCTTTACAGATAAGCTGACACCTTGAAAAAAATTTGGTTGCCAAGATTTTCTTCAAGACGATTCATAATGCTACTGTGGTGCTAAAAAAGAACAAAGTATAGCTATCTCCAAATTTTATAAAGCAGTTATTGTCGCAAAATTATTTTAGCTTTGTGTGTCAATCATCCAAAATAAAAAATCTGCCACCTTTACTGGCGCCACAAAATGGCCAGGCCGCACATCTGCTGGAACATGTTTTTAGTTAAAAATGTACCCACAATATTGATCAGACCTAACATTTCGAGATTTTTCTTAAAATAATTTATAGTATCAGGCCTAAACTAGAGTCGATTAAATAAAAAAGTAAAATATGTGAACTAAAATTTAGGTATAGAATTTGATAGCAAATTTTAAATTTCGTCCAGTCAATTGGCGCCACGACTAAAGAGCTTTATTCGTGACAAAAACTTTTATTTCAACCCGAGATTCAACAAACCACGTTTGAAACAAGACCGTAACCGCTTTTTTTGAAAATAGTAGTTTACAGTTATTCTCAGGTTTATAGTTTCAATAAACAAGAATTTGATACCAAATGTTGTATTTTGCGAAAACTGTTTTACAGCTGCTAAGCGACTTCTTTAGACAATCTTTAAATAGGAATATTGGTCAAATATTAGAATAGAACATGGGCGGATTAAACTCCTTTTTTTGTAGTAATCGCGACACTACTAACTTAAAAAAGAAAGGTGAATATATTTTTATTTTGGAATTGCTGCATTATTTACCCACAGTGTGAGAAAATTAGTCTGGTCCACCAGAAAGGGTAAATAAAATAGGTAAGATCATGGTTAGCGGCAGCGGCTATCAACTTCAACTTAACTATATAGTAGTTAATTATATAGTCTATCTACACCTCTGGGTCAACTCAGCACACCCACTAACGCTTATTACATTGATTTTATCCTGGAAGGTTTAGATAAGAACAGCCATTATAGTACGTGCCAAATCGATTGAGAAAAACGGACAATGACCTCAGATATGAGCCGAGTGTCAAAAGGCGTAACTTACATAATCTCAATTTATATGTTTTAACAATATTTAAATATTGATATTATTCACACTTCTAGGTCAGCACATGTTTTGTTTTTTTGTTTCTTTAATAATATTGTCTGTGGTTCCTATAAACATCGTAAAATCTTACGGTACATCGCGAAAAATGTGTTATGTTTTATATTTCGATTTATGATAAGTAACGCAGCAATTCATTTAATAACAGTTTCATATTTAAAAAAAATTTAAGCAATATAATCACCATATTGAGCTTTTGCAAATTCATCCCTGTAAAATAAACAAAACGCACGTTACGTTAGTTAATTCTAAAAGAAACGTGACAATGGCAGCCAGAGATGCGTCACTTTTTAGGGCCGGTAGCATGCACCGAATAAAAATAAAGTTCTTTTATAATATTGAAAATGCAGTTTCATCTTTTGAATAAGTACATACTTATTCGGTGTCGTTATCACTAGAATCTTTATATGTGTTATAAATTAATGCTTTCTATTGTTAAATGAATAAAGTACTTTACAACTATAGATGATTTTTCTTCTACAGCGATCTTTTACATAACTTTTTAATAATAGTTAATAAATGTATATTATATAAATCATTATAAAAAATAAAATAAAAAATCATTATAAATAAAGAAAGTACTATATATAAAAAGTTCCTATATATTGAAGGTTTGTAGCCCCTGGTTAAACGGCCGAACGGTCATTGTCCGATTTTCTCAATAGATTTGGCATGTACTATACCGATGCATTTCTTCTTGAGTCTTGATTACATGTGGATATAGATCGCGTCGATTTCTTTTACAGACGCTTTTGTTGTAGGCCAACAGATGGCGCCATAAGTTTTGTTATGCATATTTGCTTGTTATGCATATTTGAAAGAAGGATTCGATAGAAAAGTAAGCAAGACAAGCCATTCCCCGGACTTGTAATCGTTTCAGATTTCATGGGTCAGAATCAAAAGTAGTTTTCCCTACAAAAGTAAATATTTCACAAAATAGAAACTGGCTTAGAATAATACGTACCTAACTTACGATATTAATAACACTTAAATTTGAATTGCATACCTATTAAAAGGTATGTGAGGCAACGTAATTTAATAACTAAATATACAAGCTAAATAACAAAAGGCTATAATATAAATATGAGAAAAAATGACAAGTTTTGGTTGTAAGTATAGTTATAACTACTCTTATTGATTTAAAGTTAGAGGACACAGTTTATTTACTGGTCTCATAAGAAGTCCATAAGTAGTGCGTAGGATGACCACACGCACTACACCGTTTTTTCCAGTATGCAAGTCTTGAACTCCACCTGAACAACACTCTAGTGGTGAAAACTTTGTTATTGACAATTAATTCAATGTCGACATGAATATTTAGTTGTTCTCGAAACCCTTCCGTGCGTTGCTGTATGGCATGGAGATAATCACGTTGTCAAATATGGCAAAAGACTGTGTAAGTTTTTGCAACATCTGTCAGCAGACCCAGGCAGGGGAAACATGTTCATTAGATAGTTCAGGTTCTGGTAACGATATAAGAGTACCATGGGCCAAATATGGCCAGGAGTAAGATTATTGACCTGGATCTGGATCTAGAGATAGACAGCACAACGGTCGCGAGTTAATTACGGCTTCGACTTTAGTAAGGATCGTTATTAGCTCATCAAATGTCAATACTTGTGACCCTATAACGCGTTCTAAGTGAACTTCATTGATTTTACACCGCTTTCAAATAAGCCACTAAAGTTACTCCCGCTAGGAGGGCTCAGTCACCAGACAGTGTTTCGTTTCACAAGACTAGACTCAAGCGAATTATTGTTCTTACAAACCATATGTTGTAGTTCGTTAAGGTAAAATCGGGCACCAGTTAAGTTAGTGTCGCAGTCGGTCACTATGGAGGTACAAAGGCGAGCTACGAGACGATCAAACGTCACTAGAAAGACAGAAGTCGATAGCTCGCTTACTACCTCAAGTATCAAGATGGATAGATTTTACCGCGAGGCAAACGAATATACACACGTAGGCTTTGTACGAACGAGCATTTCGCCGAGGACTTTCATTCACTACGAATTTACCGGTAAAGTCGATTCCGACATGTTGAAAACTCTGCGTCGGCTGTGCTCTAGGTGAAGGATGATTTTCCACGAAAGGTTGACAAGCAACTGGTTTCTTCGGTCCTTTCCGATTGACCTTATATTACTGTTTTTATATACATATGTGGAAAATGTATCGCAGAAAGTTTGCCAATATTCAATGTTCCCATCAAATTTCGGTAATTCGAGTTTTGGTAAGATGGCTTGCGTGTATGGTTTCATACTATGGTATGAAAATCAGGAATTCAAACTCGGATCCGGGTCGCATTGCGGGTCGGCCGAAGTGCGATTTTCGCCTAGAGCAGCCCTGGCGGCATCGACGGTGTAGTACATGTTGTCAAACGCAATCACGGGCTTTATGTCAATAATATCGTTCGGCTTTAATTTTAACCTTAAATCGTTTATTTGATTCGTATAATCCAATATTTATTTACGCACTAAATCAATACGCCAAAGCGTAGCTCTTGAGAGCCAGTAGTTGTATCCGTTTGGATATTTTTCGATAAACCACGTAGTATTTGAATTTCTCGCAATGCATATTCTCTTTTCAAGTAATTTGAGTTGTCTCTCAATTTCACTAGCGTTCGACTTTGTTTTATCAGTCATTATGTAAGAAATTATGGACAATAAAACCATAAATTTAAAACAAATGTTTTAACCAAATAATAATTACGCTAATAATAGGTAATATATTATACTACGCCTATTGAAACAACGATCAGTATTGAATATGTGGTGTATAACTATTTTCCTACTTCCTCCGTGTTTAGTTACCACGAAAGGCACATAATGTGCTATTATAATTCATGTAATCAATACCAGAAAATAATTCTGCCAAAATAATATAAATAATTTTTATATCAAATAAATTTAGAAAATTCCTTCGTCAATTTAAGACAGTAAAATAAGTACTTTGTGTTGAGGTCGTACGGACCACTACGGTGAAAGGTTCCAGGTATATATAATGTACTCCATGGTGAAAGGTAATCGCGACACTTCTTACTTGAAAAAGAAAAGTAAATAGAATCTGACTTTGGAATTGCTTGACAGAATAAAATTAGGGATATCGTTGGCTAGGATTCCAGCCTGAAGAATGCAGAAAGACTCTTCTTAAATCTTTCCGCGAGACTATAAATAAACCACGTTTTGTAAAAAGAAGCTATGTGCTAAGAATGTAAAAGCTGACAAATAATATTAATGAAGATATATAATTATTTCTATAATTTAGTCTATTTACTAATAAATCAAACTTGTGTAAACTGAAAACCATATTTTAGGGTCGCCCTTATGTACACTACTCCCGGTTTACCCTTCGTGCCCGCAACTGCCATCATCGTCAACATTTATTTGATTCTCAACCTCTCAATCCTAACTTTAGTCCGATTCACTATTTGGATGATACTTGGTAAGTATATATTTTATTATAAGGCGATCACTATTAATAGATTTAAATTAAGCTTTATGAAAAACTTGTATGAGGTTTTTAATAAATTTTAATTTAAATTCTTATATAATAAAATTATGGTATTATTCATTTGAAAGAATTGTACCGTGTGAATCATACCGTAATACCTTGTAGTGACTGCGTAAGAACCAAATTTGTTTATTGGTTAAATCGAATGTAAATAAACTTTAAAAAAAAGTAAAAACGGACTACAATAACGTTCTAGATTAAAATAATTTCCACATGATATGTGGTAAACACATTATGTAGAAATTATTTAATTATTTTATAGTTCTTCGAAAACAGTTTTCATTGTTATATTAAAGTTTTTATTTTTGACCCCATAAAATGGGATTCAAAATATTATAAATTTGAAATATTTTTGTGTTTGATAAAAGATGAGAAATGAAATTAAACATATTTTAGGTTTAATAATGTACTTCAAATATGGTATCAAAAATTCTACTCTGGAGACTAATCCACCAGCGGCTCCTGCATTTACGCCACCCCCTACAAATCCCTTAGAACGAACTATGATACCTCCAGCCGCTAGCGAACCCCGCCCAGTGGGAGATCGGAACATTTTCGAAGGAGACGGAATCAATGGGATGTTTGGCTTTCACGATCAGTAAGTGTTTTCTATTTTATCTGCATATATCTCCGTACACAATTCTAATATATTTGCAAGTGATGGAAACAAAGTTGACATGGAATATACACCTACCAATGTTAAGTCAAGTTAAGTTGATCCACTTCACGAAAATAAACTTTGGGATTTTTTCAGTAACTGCTATCTCCTCTAATATATTATCATCTACATTGTCATCTATATTGTCTATAGCAGTAAAAACCGCTTCAATGCTATCCAAAGTTTCCATTTTTTATCGAAAACAACTTCAAAGTAGTGCTTATATGTAAAGTAAATGGTGACTATTACCTAGTTGAGAGTTCTTACTTTTGATAGTTCTAACTTGGAGCAATTACCAAATTTTATAATACAAATCGTTACTTAAGTTCAGAATGTTACTTAAGTATAGAAGAAGGATCAAAGTAAAAACGTATTTTGATGATAATGAGGTATTTTTAATATAGTATTATATTAAAGTATATTTACATTATATTATAGTATATTTGGTATTTTATATATAGTATATATTATAGAATATTTGTTACTTTACTTTTTATATGGACTTCATTACTGAGATATGGGTTTCCTATTGGTTGGTAACACATTTTTAACCATTTCTGGTTCCCAGACGGAGCGCATCCACTACTGTGCTTATGTATATTAATGATTAGAGCGCTTCTGTACTTACAGTTTTCAAAGTATTTCAATTTAGTCCTTGGAATTGACAATACAGTGGCCGGTTTTTTGTGGTTAGTTTTGGGTGTCCATAAGCTTTATTATCGACTCGTTTGTGATTATAATATTGTTTGAAACACAAATAATTGGTATTTTGTGTTGACGAAAATTTTCACCTCGTAGATATTCAGATCCGCTGCTTGCCTGGCATGTGACGGAATTGGAACCAGTGCCATCGAGCAGCCGTATGTCCAGTGGTGACACTACTTATAAACAAGTGGAATCTCGGTACGTCATTAGCCGCTATAACAATACTGAACATCAAAATCGATAACCGACTTGAATGAATTATAATTTTAACTGTATAATATGTTGACAGTAATACGAATAAAGATCCTTTTTTATAATATAGATTATTGGGCATTTTCTAATCTTGTCTTCTATTTGACAAAATTGATGAAATAATAGTGGTATGTCAATAAACAGACACTTAAAACGTATTAATCTTAGCAATTTCACTCAAATTATTAATAAAACAATGTTTCCAGCTACAACGCGAAAACGAATAGTACATCCTCACATACCTCGTGCCGTCCACCTTGGGCCTACCCTGACGCAGCCTATGGCAATTGGGACGATTAAAGCGTTACTCACTTTCATGTAATCACATAATCTAAATACTAAGTGATATTATGTACCTTCTTAATGAAACTTTCTATTTTATATGACCAGTATTACACATGTTCATAATTTTTTAGTTTTATTTGATGTTATTTTTTCCTAACAGGGGTTTTATGGATTTGTGATAGTTAGAATGTTGTTATTTACAGTTTTTTTAGAGTATTAAAGTTTAGTAAAAAAATTAGTATTGGTAAAAATATACATATTTTTCTGATATAGTTTCATTTAAGTGACTAAAAAATGAGAACATTTGATGCTTCAAGTATAGGTTTTCAGAAATTGCAAGCTATTACGCAGATTTATTTTAACTTTGCAAGATTGTAAACAATTTTGCTTAACGCATTATACTGATCATTTATAGAACCTTGTCAACAGAGTTTCATTTGGCTTCTCATAGACGCTTATGACACATATCTAGGTTACCTTGTAAAGATTATAAGTAAAATTTCATCAAAACCATTAGAGCTGTATCCAAGATACGAAAAAGTGATAAAATAATTTCATAGTTGCTGAGAACTGCGATCTAAAATATGGACGCGATTGGAAAGGAGTAATTGCTTCAGCGCGTGGAATATATTATTATTAATGTATGCACACACCTGAAACAAACTTTTTTTGCTTGCTGTTATCTATTTTAACACTCCGATATACAATAAAATTATTATTCGGTAATTATTTGCAAAGTTCCTTCTATGTATAGTATTGTATAATAATTATCGACGTAAAGTATTGTAATTCTGATAGTGTTTAAAATTTGTTGATGATTATTATTAATAATTTTATTTAAGTCTATAGAACAAAAACAGTACCAATAGACATGTTTAGGTTCTTTTATATTTAAAAGTTTTTCGAGACATATCAAATGAATTTGGTCTATACAAAATTAGAATATTTTTCATGTTATATCCTTTTTTACATTTTCCCTTATCGACTTTTAAAGTTTCATTAGATATAATCTAATTATCGATAAATTGGATGTTATTCGATTATTCTAAATAAATTTTAGTTTCTAGTTGTAAATAAGAAAATAATTTGAAATTCTTTTATTTATTTTCTATTTATTTTTACTATAGACGCACATTTTTATAAACTTAAAATAGCTGAGAATAAATAAATGTATTGTTACTCATACTTCTCGACATTATTCCCAACTCATGGTAAAACTTAAGACCACCCCATCTCTAAAAAAAATTATTTGGACCCGTTCAACTAAGGCCTATCGTCATTACCTCCTTATTTTTCATAATAATGGGGTCAATTTAAAATTGCCAGTCCATGAGCTACCTTGAGGAGCATTATTAGGTGATCACTTAATGCTAGTACGGGTTTCATCATCGTTGCTCTAATGGTGATCTTCTTCTCTATCCGACTCAGGAAGAGAGGGAAACCTTGGCGATTAATTTTAAGTCAACAAAAGCCTTCGATTGGGTTTCATCGATCGCACAGAGCGATTCTTTCAAAAGTTTTTTCCTATAGGTTTCTTAAGTAAATATGCAATTGGTTTACCAGTTTTCTTACATATTAGAGCATTATAAATGCTATTGCCTACCCTGTTTGGCAGAGAAGAAACAGGGTAGACCCTGTTTCTTCTCTATATAGTTGTTAGGTAGTCAGTGAAACTCAATTTTACGCAGATGAAAGCAATGACTTATTTTAGCAATGACTTTATGCACAGTCTCTGCTAATATTTGTCAGGAAAACATCGTCGAGTACCGAAACAATCACGTGTTTCAAGTATTCGATTGATGTCGACTAAATCAAGACCAGTTTAATCCTCAGAAAATACAGGTTTGTACGTTTACCGCTATAATAAACCTTTGGTCATATTTTGATGGCGCTACCATTATAGCTTCAGCCTGTAACGGAGTCCTTGATGTCAATATATCGAGTGATGTACAGTTCCGCAATTTCTTACTCAGTAGGCAAATACGTTATCCACACCTACGATTACGACTTTAAAGGGCGCAGGTTCATCCTCACATGGAATACGATTCTCATCGCTGGACCGGGGGTACCGCAATACCAGCTCGTCTACGGACAAGTTATCTGCTGTCTACTAGCCTTCCGTGAGATGTTGCATCTATTTTCATTTTTATAGTATATAAACCACCAGAAATGCTTCAGTAGGAATTTTCCGGATTAATGCCAATTACAAAATTTCTGCTAAATGCGACCATTGTAAACTTTTAAAGTACTCTAAATTCCATACATATAATCTTGTTGTTTGGCAGTCCAGCACTGTGCAGTAATAAAATTTTCTATCACGCAAACCACATTGTGGAAAATCCAGTCACCAGAAGTTTTTCCGGAATGATATGAAGGAAAAGGTTCTTTCCTTAAAGGTGACATACCTTCTAAAAACGAGCCTTATTTTTTGAAAAAAAAAGCGTGGCGGTCATATGCCCTCTGTTTTTCCTTCTATAAAAATACTAAGCACAAAATATTACGCGAACTTTGATAAAATAAATCCTTTGGTTATTATTTCAAGGGCAAATAAATCAAGATTATTTTCTATTACTTAGGTTTATTTTTATATTTTTCTTACAAATAAATATATTCTTATCGTCCATATTGTTCTGAAAGATTAAAAATAACTTTAATTTAATATAATGGTTTTAATTAATGTTTTAGAATAGCTAAATTATTGAATATAATTATTAAATTACATTAGTTATACTAACACATATTTTAGTATATACGCGATCAATCATCGCAAACAACAACTGTTTGAAACAAAACATGTAATGTATTGTTCGAACTAATATTTGTGTAGGTAAATATTATGCCAAAAATGGTCACATCGCCCATTGCCAATACCAACATTTTCATCATGATACCTATTGACATAATGATCGATAAAATTTTGTATTGATACCCATGATAAATATTTTTTATTATCAATACTTTTAGATTTTGTAAAAGTAGACTTTATGCTTGAATCAAAACCAAAAATAGTTACTCTTATACCCTTGTAAGGATTCTCATAAATGTGATATTTTAAGTAATATTCTTCTATTCTTAACCTATGTCATCAATCTTCAAGCTGTGCTTTTTAGTAGGTACATGCACAACATTCAATATTGGGTCTAGGTGTTAGATTATAATAAATGTCTATTTATCATAAACTAAGAAACAAGGCTAATTGACTGTATCGTTAAGCTAGTCTATAAGGATTTAACAAAATTGTATTTGCATTAAGGCTGCATGTTATCCTTTAACAATGTCTAAATTCTGAATTATGTATGTAATGCTGTGGACACTATCTATACATGTAAATTACCATGTTAATAATATCCAGATGATATAGAGTTTATTTCACAAAACCAGATTCATTATGATGTTGAGTGTGATAGCACAGAAAAGCTAGTCAACTCGTAAAGCGTGGCGTGAATAAAAACTATGGCGTATCACAGCGACCCACGGAAGCTACACGCTAGTGAAATTAATCTTCTCGTATCAATTTTATATGTGTGGGTAGCGTATAAAGATTTAGGAAAATATTTCCTTAGCCATTGGTGTAGATGGTAGCATATTATGCAGAATATACTAAAAAGAGTAATATTACTTGAGTAAATACGTTCTAAAATCCTATAGTTCCGAAGATATGTTTATTAATTTCAACATACATGTATCGTATTGAGTTATGACGACATTATTACGCCTTGTAATTAAATTATGAATGAACATGTATTTGCCTAATTCATAAAATGTTGTTAACGTTTGATATTTAACCAGTAGAATAATTGTTAGTTTTAGAAGGAACAAAAATGTTTAGATTAAACGTAAGAACCTAGATTTAAGGTATTTAAAGCGATCAAAATTGTTAAAAGCTTGCTCATTAACACTTGTATTCGAAAATTTATATTGAAGTTTAGGTAATTTTCCGTAAATGAAACGAAGAAAAAGCATAAAGAAAGAATTTTTGTATTGAGTAAAATATTGAAAATGATGTTATTGGAGCATACCAAAGAAAAGATGTCTAGGGTTGTCTCTTGATTGACAATGTAATTTGCAGGGTTCGAAAATATTTTTATCGTATTATGATTTGCATTTGACTCTTATATTTAGTAATTATATTTTTGACAATTATACGGACGGCAGCCATTTTAAAATACAGAAATAACAATGTTGAAACTGTCCAGTCTGATAGCGTGTATTAATTGATCTCATATGTTGCATTACGAAGGTATAGTTTATAGTAAAATTTGTTACTTGATGTCTTTCTTTCAGTCTGAGTACGTATCCGTAAAAAGCCTTAGTTAGTACTTGTATGAAATACGTAAATATATTAGTTGAATCCATTTAAATAATATAATACAGTGTTGTCATTAAGCGAAGGGTGTGAATATGAATGAACTTCTTGTACAATGCAAATGCATTGTTAAAAAGTAATGTAATATGTTGACGTCAAACTATTTTTCTTTCTTCATTTCTACGGGAATAATTTTAAAACGTCTGAATTAAATTCAGCCGGATATATTTAATTGCTTATGTTTTTAACCGACTTCAAAGAAAAGGAGGACTTACCGAATTCGACCATTTTTTTATGTGTTACCTCAGAACTTTTTCTAAATAAACTGATTTTGATGATTCTTATTATTTAAAATCTGATGATTCTTATGTACTATATAAATTTGATCAAATTCTGACCAGTAGTTTTTGAGTTATTTTTAATAATGCGTATTCAATGGACTTCAACTACATTGCTGATGTTATCATTTTATTTACATTGGAGCCGGTTGTACAAAGTTTTTAATTTTACCACTTGTTGTTAGTTTCTGATTTATGTTCAAATTATGAAAATTGCGTTCTTAATGCGTACAGCAATGGAGTGGAATAGTTTGCCAGCATCTGCCTTTCCATCCGTTTACAGCGTGTTGCAGTCTATTGCTTCTGTTAAGCTAATTATACGGACTGTGCAATCTTCGGATTCATCAGCACGTACCATTGGGTGGAATAGTGGTCAAGCACTGGCATAATTTAAAAAAATTATGTACTTTATTTATTAATAACATGAGTGATTTTTAAGTCCATATTTTAGCAGTATGTTTGATTATTAATGCCAAGCTTTTTACCTTGAGGTCTGTCCGCTATATACTCATATAAGAATTACTGTCTTAATACCGTTGTCGCTGTTTAAACGCTCCGAATCACAGCAGCGACGGTTGTTTGACCTGTCGTCAGCTCGTTAGTGATTAATTAAGGAGTTATTGTTAAAAATTAGACAATACTGGATTAATAAAAAAAACTTGGAATTGGTATTTGATAAATGGTCCCATACTGTCTAGGCCAAAATTTAAATTTATTTTTAACTAATATTATGATGATTATGTTGTTTTTACATTTGTCAACCTTTCTTTTTTGTGTATGTATTTGTCAGATTATTCATTTCAATGCCTGAAAATTCTTGTATGAAATCATATAATGTATGCAGACTTTAACTCCTTGCTGTAGGAGAAGATATACTGTCGCTATGCCTATTAGGTTGATGTATTGTATAGAATTCTTGTAGAGCATTTGGAAGTGATATTGGACCAATGTGGATAAAAATTTTGCTCTACTTAGCTGCTATGATTCGGAAAACGTTTTTGTGATATGTAAACGACTTTAGAAGTAAGTTTATTTAAACAGTACCTAATAGAATGTTTAATAAATTACATTGAGTTTTATTTAACATGCCTAAAATATATCATAGAAAGTAAATTCTTAGCCGTGCTTGCAAAAAACGATATATTCTTTATGAAATAACATATATAATATGCATAAATAGCTGCTGAAGGCATATGTCAGGTACATATACCTTCATATTCATATGCCTTCCTTACGCTCGTTTTTTAATATTTCTATTCACTTAGCACTTTGAAATATTATTGTCTGAAAACTTGTTTTTTATGGCAGTAAGAATGAAGAAAGGGCATACAGTCTACCTGAGAGTATGTCTATAGCCTGCTACTCTAGATTATGTTATGGTAGTGGACGGCGTTTAGGTTAGAGTGAAGTCCCCTGATATTGCAGAAATTCACGGACAACGTGGCAGGGGTCGCCTTGGTCTTGTTGCTCCGTTTGTCCCGAGCAGTTGTATTCTTGAGCGGAATTTTGCCCCTTCACCCCCCAGAATACGCGGGGCAGCCTGAGCACCCACGTTCAGAAGTGGAGAAACATGCTCGTGGATGCGAGTATTAAGTCTAGTGATAATATATCTATATCTATATAGGGAGAGAAAGCCTGCTACTTTAAAGTAGTAAAAATACTCAAAGAGTATATATTATCACCACAGTTTTAGAGGCAAGAATTCCCAATAAAATAAATATATGAAAGGCTACAAAGCTACCCTACAAACATCAAGATATAACATTTAATTTTTGACAAAAAATGCAAAAGTTTACATTATTTCGTGGGGATTGAGTAAAATAGCGATCAAGATAAGAAATCAATAAATTTTACATGCATCAATTTAATATTATTCCAACGGTTATTAGGCACAAAAATATTTCAAGACTAAAAAAATAAAATACACAGTTATATTAATAATAAAAGTAAAAACTAAATAAGGATTATCAGCACCATAGAACACTATAATACACAGTAGAATGGCTGTCAACCTTATTTTGTACGAGTAATATGGCGTAATTGCTTATATATGTCGTACACATATAAGCAATTACATCGTATTATTACTACTACAAACTCGCTTTGCTGTATTAACAGACTGAGTAAATTTACACAGTTTAGACTTTTGATTAATGTTCAAGATCATCATTAAAAAATAAATCGTTTAAATTTGAATTTGGCATTTTTTAAATAATTTAGATGCAGCAACGCTTGACACGAAATTTTTATACGTGGTAGAGCCATGCTGCAGTTATATTAGTAGCATACTTGTAGCACGAATGGGTCGTCTCGACCGGGGAAGGACCACGCTCTCACAGAATACCAGCGTATAATAGTAGCTTTATGGTGCTATGTTTCGTATGGTAAGTGTAGAGAACCTGCGACCCTTTTTACTGGAAACGAGGCATTCCATCTTGGTCATCGTGGGTGACAACGCATCTGCATTTTTATCTGTAATAGAGATGTAGATGTCTATGGGCCATAGCAACCACTTACCAGCAGGTGGACTGTGTGCTCGTTTGGCACCGTATCCTATAAAAAATGATTGTAGCGTCAAAAGAGTTACAATCTTTTTTGTATTGACATTTATAGGTGTAAATTGACATGTTAGTGGCTACACGGGCTCCACCCACTCCCACGTTCTATTATGTATGTATTAAAATATTCTATGATCAGCACACACTGACTCTCAAGAAACCGGTATAGACTGCTGACACTCACATTGATGTTTTACTAAGGAGTCAAAACGCTCCTCATTATCTTTACATGTCTTTACCAGGTTATCCATAGCCAGTATGTGTTCTTTAATTTCATTTTGGGCTTATTTATATTTAATAATCAAAGTTTGAAGAGAGTCAAAAAGTAGTAAAATTTCTGATTTAAGGCACTCTATGTCTGTTCTCGAATACAATTTAAGTTCATATATCAATGATTTTTTTTTACTTACATTTACATCATTTTTGGTACCTATTGGTCTTATTTACTATTAATTTTTGAACTTTCTTCATGTATTTATTAACTTTTATATATTTATTCAATTTGGTTTTACTATAATTAATCCTTACAGTTTTTCCTGAAGTGGAGGAGTTGTCATCTGTCAAATCTATTGTTGAAGATTGCTGCAATGATTTAGAGATATTACAATGCACAAGCTCGGAGAACAGGCTTTGAGTCTGGGAGGCTTTTAGGTTATCTGTGTATGTTTTAAGTTGTACTATTTGCTCATTAGCCTCGTGCAACCGTAACTTCAATGCAGCAGTAAACCTGTAGCTGATCTCTTTCTTTTATAACACTAGTGTAATCAGTGTGTAACTTGACAATATCAAATTTTAATTGTGTATTTTTGACAATAATCCTAACCTTTTCCTTTTCATCTTTTACATTTATCATTCCATTCCTTAAGCAACAGTTCACACTGCTCCCTGGATGCCTTAAGTTCTTGGAGCACAAACTGGAGTTGGTTCTCCATCTGGCGTGTCTTGGCGTTGCGAGGGTTCATTTTACTATTGATTGTAAATAATAAATGAAAATAAATATCAAAAACAGAATATAAACCACAAATATTATAGATCAAACTAAGTTCACATTTCCTTACAACGTGATATCTATCTACATACGTAACATACTATGATACATAATGTGTAAAGAAAAGATTTTTTTTAAATTAAGAACCGTTACCGACCTTTTAAAAAGGAATAGGCTCTTTTCTTGAAGGTCCTTAAGTCGTATCGGTCCGGTAAAATCTCAAAGTTCTTTTAAACCGCACGGTGGTGGACCGCCAATCATTCAGATGGTATGGATGGTATCGCGAGTTTTGTCGCGATGTGCAATGGTGAAATTGTGCAGCTGGAATTAGTCTGAACAATTCCTCAGAGCACTCCCACGGAAAGAGATGCAACATCTCTTCGTAATGCCCGTGAGTCAAGCCGATCGGAAAGAGCTCGGTCGCCGACGATTTGAACAGCTCTGCGCTGGGTGTGATGTTTTGCTACTCCTTTGCGCTTCTGCGCTACACATTTGGTGAAAGTAGAAATCTTTCATCGTATGTAAGAGGCATGGAAATCAAAAAAAGTTGGTGGTTTATATAAATAATAACCTCAAGTTTAATATCAAATACACGATTATAGTCATAATAACCAAAACACAGACATGAGGCTTAAAACTAGGATTATAAGCTTAAGGTGTAAGTTTAATGGAATATAATAGGAACCCAAAATTAATATTATATTATAAATATAACAACAATATATTTTGCAAATATGCTCAATTATTATTTCGTGTTTAATTTTATTACAACGTTTTGAGACAATGCTTTTATATATCTCATTCCTAATTGTATCTCCAAGAGATTCCATAAATCTGTACATATAAAGAAAATGGAAGTGTATATCTCTAATATTGAAATAAGCGTCGTCGATTAGTATTAGGAAGTTATTTGAATGCTATTAAAACATTAAAAAATGATAAAGACATACTGAGTTTTGGGACGAAAAAGACTATTGCGCTGCCTAAATACTTGTTAGTTTTTATTCATAATAATATGTCCTCGAAATCTTTTTCCAGCATCCCAGATATGTAGGGCACGTGGTAAATAGGCAATCAGTATTTCCATTGGCAACGTACTTAGAAATTTTAAGGAGACCGCTTATCCCCTGTCCCCCCGGGCTCTATTTAGGTGTTTAGATAAATAAATAAAATTTATAAAAAATATAAGCTAAATCATACTTACAAGAAACGCAAAACCTTTCACTTAACACATTTTGTAAAGACCAATTATAAATATAGTGTGGAACACTTTGAAGAAGCTTTTGCACGGTTGAAGACGGTATTGTAATAATGACCTCATAACCGACATTCGGTCACGGTGGCGAATCTTAACGAGAACCAGCTATCTGCGCACTGCAAGAAGATAGTACACGCGTTTGTGAGAAAGCACAGGTTCACTCTCTATTCCCTTAGTATCATAGTCCGATGAAACGGCAATCAGATACGACCGAAAAGAAAACAATTGCAAAACTATTGGAGTAATATGCTTTCCGAGGCACGGGGGAACCACCGCCAACTTCGTGACTCAAGTCGTATGCATAAATCGTAAACAATGCAAAGTTGTATCATAAATATATTATTATTAGTTATTTCAGCTCCGATTCTTAGAAATAGATATAGAAATAGAAACTTTTTTATTCAATGTAGATTATAAAAATACTTATTGAAAGTTACTTTTTTAATTTACCACATTTTTCTTTTGTTGTTTTGTTTTTAAGTTACCACATTTTTCTAATGTTGCAAGAATAAGTATTCTTCAGCAATTTATTTACTGATATCAGTTACTTTTTATATCAGTTACAGTTATTATAAGCGGTTTGATTTACGAGTAAGGTGATACCTCGAAAATTTGGTGGTTTTTCTATTTAACATATTTTCTAAATAAGTTTTATAGATTACAAACCAAAATTTTAGTATATATTTTTTGACTATATGACCTTGGTTTGCATAAAAGGAAACCACTATATCATGTAATTTTCTCATTAAAAAAAATTGCAAAATAGGCTCTAATTATTTACATTACTTGATGTCACCATAATATTTTTTCGAATAATTTCATGGAATTATTTTTAAAGCATAGTAAATAATCATATCAAATTTTTCATAAACCAGTTTTTAATACATAGCGAAGTTTTGTTAAAATAAATAAAAATGTTGTTTGGCGCTTACTTAGTTTTTTTTTCCAAGCGCTTGCTCGGTATGGCTATCTCATAATTTGCGTACTATCGTCGTCCGTTAGATTCACCGACAAAGGAATAAGCCACGCCCCCAAAACTTCGATTCATTTTCAAGGTATCCTCTTAATTAAAGTCTGTTGTTGAACATAAGTTATCCCAATAGAGTGCCACAAAGTAAATCTCACTAAAACATGTAATTTAAAGTGTAAACTTAAACTTAGCATGTTGCAAATAATGTAAGTAATTTTCTTCTGATCAGTGTGTACCTCAAACCCTTTTATAATTTCTAGGTATTCTTAGAAGCTATAGCATATAGATAGCGATAGTTTGAGACCTGAAATACCGCAAATGTGTGCAAATACACAAGTAAACAATCGTCGTAAGTCACTTGCCCTTATGTATCTGATAAAGTTCGTGCGAAAAGATCGGATTAAAGGTCGAATACAGTTTCAGAGATAAGAAAACACGTTTAAACTCCCTCCAATACGAACAGTTTTTGATTTTTATTCATTTACTAGCGATCTCTATCCTATAACCTTCACGTAAGTGCAAGCAATAATTCGACAAAGTTCAAAGTTCGCAATCTGGTGAAAAGTATGGTAGCGCATAAAATGCGAACAAACAAAAATACATTTTTATACGAGTATATAACATTTTAAATTCTAAGTACACAATTTCTTACACACAATCAGTCATATTTTGACGCAGTTTGTCGGCAGCAGCTCTCGTGGAAAATAAATTTTATGTACTTTAATACTGAGTGTAAATAACTTCAAAAAGTTGAAATGACCAACCTGGTATTGCCAAGAATGAACTTATGCTAGAGACGTGTAATAAAACAAAAAAACTAAAACAGTCATTCTGTTAAAATCTGAAGAATAAAAAATGTGGTAAAATTAAAAAAAAAATTGTACAACCGACTTCAATATAAATAGAATGAGAACGTCACCAATGTAGTCGACGTCAAATAAACCCGCGTTATTAATGATAACTCAAAAACTACAGGTCAGATCTTAATCCAAAACCGAATTTCGAAACCACACGAGAAACATCAGCTTCTGAATAAAAAAATAATCATAAAAATCTGTTCATCTAGAAATAAGTTCTGAGATAGCACACATAAATGACATACATTCGAATTGAATATCTCCTCCTTTTTTGAAGTCGGTTAATAACTCTCTTTGAGCATTTGCAAGTCTTTTTAGGATAAGAGTGCCAAACGAGCACACAGTCCACTTGATGGTAACTGGTTGCTGTGGCCCAATGACCTACATAGATCTACATCCATCCTCGATTACAAATCAAAATGCAAATGCGTTGTCTCCCGTGAGGGCTAAGATAGAATGCTTCGTTTTAAGTAAAAAGGGTCTGTGGTTCTCTACACTCACCATACGAAACACAGCAGCTTTAAGCTTCTATTTTATGCTAGTATTCTGTGAGAACGTGGTTCTTTCCTGATTGAGCCGACCCATTCATGCTGCAACTATATTACTAATATAGTTGCAACATGGCTCTACCACGTAAAATCATTAGAAGTTTCGTGAAATTGGGTCCTAGTAAGTTTGGAATAGTTAGTGAACCTAATAATTTTGTTGATATAGTGCCATTGAAATCGGTATGTAGTTTTAAATTAGTTTATTATTAATAAGTAATATTGTAGCCGAGGTTAAGCTAAATTTGAAAGCTTATTATAACATTGTAATTGGATTAAAAGGCACAACGACAAACAATTGTGGATTACAAATCAAAACGTTTGCTTTGAATGCTTCGTTGTTGTCGACAAAGGGCTGGAGATCAGCCAAATATCTGGTTGCCAACGGTGGAAAAAGCAATCAATCGTTCTAAATATTATATACGTAGATTTGACCATTATTGGTTCATTTACCCATTCCTTCTTTTAAAGACAACTCTACGAAAATAAATATAAATATCTACACATGTAACGTAGGAGGTAAAATGCAATTTCTTTCCTCTTCCCTGTTTCTCTGCAAAATAGAGGTTTCTTTAAGCGACAGCGACTTTACTGTATTTTATTCCCTAGACGCGAAGCTGTCTGAGCGGTGGATAAAATACTGATAGCGTAATTTACTCTGAAATTTAAGAAGTTATGGAGGATATCAAGTTATTTGTAGACCAACCTTAACTCTAACATTCGGCGTGAATACGCAACTAACAACAGTAACCCCGAATGTACTGCATCTGTAGTCTGCTGGTTTAAAGTTAGCTGTAGGTTGCGGATACCACTAGCTATCATGAGAGTTGTTAGCTCATTTGTCATACTAATGCCTAACATATTAAACAGACCTAATTTAGTGCGCAACTAGCGATCCGCTCCGGGTTCGCACGGGTAGTTTCTAGATCTCGACAACAGCGTCACCTACCAGGTTCAATTGTGAATTCAAACCTCTAACTCAAACGGACAGCAAAAAAATTATCACACCGCAATTGATTTTATATATAGAGATATGTAAAAGTAAAGTAAAGTAAAGTTACAGCCTATATACGTCCCACTGCTGGGCTCAGGCCTCCCCTCATTTCTGAGAGGGTTTAAGGGCAAGGAAGTGTCCGCCGCGCTGCCCAAATGCGTGTTGACGAGCTTCACATGTCTTCGTAATATTTCTTTTTCTTATTCCTCAGACATGCAGGTTTCCTCACGATGTTTTCCTTCACCGCCGAGCACGTGGTAAATCAGCACTTAAAATTGCAATTAACAATTTCATTGGTGCCATCGGGGATCGGATATATATATATATATATATATATATATATATATATATATATATATTGTTACGAGCTTGAGGTTCGTGACAATAAAAGTTGCCGATAAAATTACCTAAATGAACACTTTAGTAACACTTTGTAAAGTAAATTACACAAATTAAAACTTAAAATACTAATAATTAAACACACTAATTCACTTTATTCCGCTCCGAAGCTTCGCTTGTCTCGCCAAATCCAATACTGCCCCGATCGCATCTTGCAGCGCCTATATATACAAATTAGCAACACTGCCCCCTCCTAAGACATGCTCGTCCCGAGCATTATCGGTCCCATAATAACGCGCCAAGCGATCCACATGGACGATCTTAGGAGTCCCTCTTGCGCCTTTCTGTAACGGCTCCGCAATGTCAAGGGATGTCCTATCCCGTGGTGCACCAACATTGTACAATTTCGATGCTCCTCTACTCCGTGTCTGAGGTCCCCGTACAGCCGCACAACTTGTACATGTACGACACCAATCCTCGACATCGTCACGATAATGGACCCAGTGAAACTGTTCTCGGACCTTCAGTAGAGTTCGTTTAACTCCCAGATGGACTCTTGAACGACCATTATGGCACAGCTGTAGAACATTCGGCACTTTAGCTTTAGGGACAACCATTTGCTAACGACAGCTGTCTCCTCGACCATTGTCCCATTTACAGCACAGGACTGATCCTGAAACAGTAAGCTGATCAGCAAGCTGTCCCATTGGGCCCAATAGCTTTTCGTGGTTGAACTCATCGCTGAGACGTCCCTCCACTTAGGCTTGGTAGCACGGGCCTTCATCCATCCCAGAATCGGCTTGATGTCCGGATCTTCCTGCTGTGCATGTCGTAGGCTGTCCTTCCACCCGTTGCTGAGGTGGTCTGTCCTGAGCATCCTCACGGATACCACTTCCTTACTCTCTTGCCTACTACAATGGTTGCAATCTTCAGGACAAGGTCTTCTTGACAATGCATCTGCGTTGCCGTGAGATTTCCCGCTGCGATGTCTGATAATAAAGTCGTATCCCGGCTGCTGCTGGGCGGTGATGTTAGCCGCACTTCCCTTCTGAGATCGTTCACCTTCCCTTTCTAGGGTTCGCTTAGGGCAGCTGGATTGAAGATGGCCCCTTTCCCCGCGGCCACAGCACCTAGGGCTCCTTTATTGTGGTCGCGAACCGCAACCTGCAACCTCACTAGCGCGAGGGGAACAACGATCCTGCCACCGCCAGGCGGTGCCGTTAGCTGCACTACCCTCTCAAGATCGATCAACTCTCCTTTCTACAGTTCGCTTAGGGCAGCTGGAGCGAAGATGGCCTTTTTCCCCACGGCCATAGCACCTTGGGCTGTATTCTTTGTTGCGGTCGCGAACTGTAGCTGCTGCAACCTCCCTGACGCGATGGGAATGATGATCCTGCCGCACGGCTTCCACTTCCAGTGCATGGGACAAGGCGTCCTTAAGCGTCTCGTGGTACCCGAGCCTCACAGCAGCTCTGACTTCCAGGTCGCGGATGCCGTCGATGAATGTCTGCACCAGGTTCCCTTCAATGAGCGCAGGTACAGACCAGTATGCTTTTCGCACCAGCTTCTCCACTTCTAGAGCCCACTGCTGCAGGTTTTCGTTGATGCGCTGCACACGATCTTTAGGCTGCGCACGAAAGACGTGTTCCAGGTGAGCGTCGCCATATCTCGCCTCCAATGCCTCAAGGAGTTGCTCATAAGTCACTTCCTCACCGAGAGCTTCCAGAACTGTTAAGGCCTGGTCACGCAGGCCTAGTGTGAAAGCAGTCATGGCCTGATTTTTATTCCAGCCGTTCGCCTTCATAACAGCTTCGAACTGGATTTTGTAGGCTGACCAGGAAGAAGTCCCGTCGAATGGTGGCACCTTGAACCCACGTAGCGAAGGTGTAGTAGCTACTACGGGAGCTGTAGTTCCCTCCCCAAGTTTGAGTTCGTCAAGTGATTTCCTCATGTCAGCCATTACGTTGTCAACCCGATTGTTCACTTGGTCAATTCGGGTTTCAGCTTCCGACAGGCGGTTTCCATGTTGAGCAACCTTATCCTTCACCTCCCCTATCTCTTTCCCGAAGGTAGCGTGAAGGTCCTTCATGAGAAGCATCTGGTCCTCCTGTCGGCGGGCCTGTTCATCCTGTCCGCCCGCAGCTGTTCTTCCAACCGACGGACCTATTCCTGCAACATCACCATCAGAGCACCTAAGTCGGGTGCTGCAGATGTAGGAGCTACTGACGGGCCTGCAGCCGGTGGCTGGCCCTCCGACGTCTGCGGCGTTGCACCACCAAATCTCCTCTGGTCCGTCTCCTGCTGGCGTTGACTTCGGGTACGGACACCCTCCGATTCCTTCTTTGGTAAAATCGGCATGATTTTATCCCACTTCTGACACCAATTATTACGAGCTTGAGGTTCGTGACAATAAAAATTGCCGATAAAATTACCTAAAATAACACTTTAATTTACTTTACACAAATTAAAACTTAAAACACTAATAATTAAACACACTAATTCACTTCATTCCGCTCCGAAGCTTCGCTTGTCTCGCCAAATCCAATACTGCCCCGATCGCATCTTGCAGCGCCTATATATACAAATTAGCAATGAAGCATCCGGAATATTCAAGTAAATGCGCGCAAAGCGACGAGTGTTCGAGTGTAGATTTTCTAGAAGCTTAGTTCTTCGGATGGCGCTGTCGGTTGAAAGATTTGTGATGTCATTTTCTGCAAAGCTCCCCTCGCTCTCATTCCTGACACTAGATGGCGCTAGTGTATGACGTTGACTTATTGACGCAACAATATATATATATATATATATATATATATATATTTAGCTTGAAGCTTAGGAGATTTCGCTTTTCTGCAGACTGGATTGTGGAACCACACTAGTGAACCTTCGTCGAACCCTTTATTGTTCATTTTTCATCTTTTCAGACATTTCCTGGCCCGATTGTCTGACGTGCTCATAAATGTCATTCATTTTGTTCCGCAAGTCATTTGCATAATCGGTTATACCGTGTGGGGCATCGGGTGGTATTCCGGTGATCAGGTCTGCAGGCAGCCGTAATTATCTTCCAAAGTTTGGGAAAGCTGGTATCACTGATGTACTTTCGCAAACAGCGCTTCGATATAACAACAAAAACAGTTGTATGTGCTTGTCCCTATGTCGTTGCCGATTTTCCACAACTTTCGCTAGGTACCTCTACAATTTCCAATTAAATTAATTAACCATTCCATCAGATTGCGGGTGGTAAGAGGTTGTTCTTGTTTTATGAGTACCCATAACTCGGCAAGTTTTATGGAACATTTGAGACTCAAAATTCCCTCCTTAATCGCTGTGAATCTCTAAACGTACTCCAAAACGATAGAAAATTTCATTTACTAGTTTATCTGCAACTGTTGAAGCTTCTTGATTTTCAATGGCGAAGACTTCTGGCCTGAAGTAATCTATCATAAGCATGAAATACTTTTTACCACTTGTACTTTTCGGAAACGGTCCCGTCACGTCAAGGGCTATTCTCCCCCATGGTGCACCAACATTGTACAACATCAATGCACCTCTATTACGAGTCCCTTTACAGCCGCGCAACTTCTACATTTGCGACACCAGTCCTCGTCATCGTCTCGACAGTGGACCCAGTCCCAAAACCGTTGTCGGATCCTGAACTGTAACGTCGTTCAGACGGCGGTAGTCAACACAAAACCGCATGCTGCCGTCTTTCTTCTTTACCAGCACCACGGGTGAACACCAATGGACTAGATGAAGGTTCAATAACACCATCCTACATCATCTCCCACCATGTACTAGGCTTTAATTATGGCGCACAACAATATATATATATATATATATATATATATATATATATATATATATATATATAATTTTTGTATTGGAAATTTTTCGTTAATATAACTCATACATTCATGTGACCTTGCTATATGATTTTATTATGTATCACATAAAAACTAAAAGTTCCACATTAATATGACGTAGCTTGCACGCTACCGTAAGTGCGTTGTTTCGTGTTGCGTGCTTTGCAATTTGCTTGCTTGCTTGCTTACTTATCTTCACGCACAATCCCTAACGGGGTAGCCAGAGAGAACAGATCGCCAAGTGTCACGATCCTTACATACCTCTTTCGCTTCTTTCAGGTTCATTAACTTCTTCATACATGCACGTCTAGGTATCCGAGTACTCTTGACCCTCCCCTCTTCGAGCAATTTGCTCACATGGTCTTCGAAAGTTAGTCTCGGTCTACCTCGACACCTTTTAATATTTACTTTCGCTCTATATATTTTCTTCACCATTCGGTCTTCACTCATTCGTTCAACGTGCCCAAACCATTGGAGTACGCCCCTATCAATTTTTGTGATAAGGTCATCTTTCAATCCTGCCATATTGCGAATCTCTTCGTTTCGCTTACGGTCGGCTATGCTAACGCCACACATTTTACGAAGAGATCGCATCTCCACTGCATTCAACTTGTTTTTATGCTTCTTCTGGCATACCCAGGTTTCGCTGCCATATATCAAAGTCGGTACCAACACTGCGTTATGTATTGCAAGGCGTGCACTCTTCACCACGCCTTGCCTTTTTACTAATGCATTCAGGGCACCATTGACTTTGTTTCCGGCAGCGACACGCCTATCCACACCTAAATCACATCTTCCATCCCGGCTGAAAGCACTCCGCTTTCTGCAATTTCCAGTTTTTATAAATTCGTTAGACAACTAGTGCAATACAAAAGTAACAGCTGGGATGGATACGTCACAAAGGAGTGGTTTCAAAACTAATAATTTTCACTATCTGTGCCGCGACTACGTTCACGTATAATCTTATTCATCGATTGTTTCAAAGCTGAGTAAATGGGTAATTTACTTGTTTTATAAACCATATTACTACACCAACTCAAATAGTAATTAAGTTAAGTTAAGTTAGCATTACAGCCAATATACATCCCACTGCTACGCACAGGCCACTTTTCATTTCTGACAGGGTTTTATTGTATTCGCAAACTTCACATGCCTTAGAAAATATTTTTTTTCTTATTCTTTAGATATGCAGGTTTCCTCACGATGATTTTCCTCACCGCCAAGCAAGTACGGTAAATCAGTACTTTTAATTCTAATTTACAATTTCATTGGTGCGGGCGAGGATCGAACTCGAGAATATTTTCTCCGTTTATACCTTAAAATGAAATTAAAATATAATATGGAAATAAAATTGTGTATACAACAAAGAAAAATTCGTAATCTATACATGCGACTTCGTTCTCGTGGCATATTTGATGCTTGTTTTCAATTTTTACTTTTTGAGACGGTTGATTATATTTCATAAAATACACCGCTAAGTATCGTAGATTTGTAATAAGACAATATAAAAAAAGAAATTGAAGAAGACTAACAATCAAACAAATTTATAAAAACATAGAATTAATTCATAAAAACATACTAACTTGTTTGTATTATTTAGTTGTTTCTTAAACAAACGCGCTAGACACAGATTTTGCCATCGGTTATGATGTTGGTGAGAATGTGTTTATAACGAAAGTTGGGAGGGGGCTTGCAAGTGAAAACTTTTGTCGCGTTTTTATATTTTTTTTTTGACATTATCCCCTCATAAAGTGATTCGAAATTTCACCAATGAAGTTGTTAATTGCAATTTTAAGTGCTGATTGTCCATTTATTCAGCGGTGAAGGAAAACATCGTGAGGAAAACTGGATGTCTGTAAATAAGAAAAAAATATTTTGCAGACACTTCCTTGCCCTGAAACCCTCTGAGAAATGAGAGGAGGGTTGTGGTCAACAGTGTTTTTTTTTATTTCACTAGGAGTTTTCTTCCGCATACGAGCTCTCTGTGGAATAGATTACCACCGGCGATGTTTCCGGACCGATACGACTTAGGGACCTTTCAGAAAAGAGCTTAATCCTTTCTAAAAGGCCGGCAACGCACCTGCAATTCCATGGCGTTGCAGTTGTTCATGAGCGGCGGTAGTCACTTAACATTAGGTGAGCCGCGTGCTCGTTAGCCCCTCTCCTATATTAAAAAAGTGGGACGTGCGTAGGCTGTAACTTTAATTTTAATTTTAAAGTAATTTATGAGGCAAACGTCAAAATAATTATCTTTTTTCTTCTCCTTCATCATCAGCCCGAAAAATTCTACTGCAAGACATGGATCTCTCCTACTGTAGTGATTTGCTATAAATGTCACAGATGACAGACAAATTGATGATCGCAATACTTGACGTCTGACACCTTTGTCGTTGCTGTCCGTAGTCGACTTGGAATTTCATGTTCGGCTCTAACGTAACCAATTTGTTTATAGCGCCGTATCGAAAGCAATTAGATTTTTCTGGCGTTTCCTATTAATTTCTCATTTATTTTTTCTTCTTGCAATCTACAATATAATCAATAGTCTCAAGAAATAAAACCAAATCAATTAAGTTATAACAAGTAAATGTGTACGATATCGCATGAACAACTATTTATCTATTAATATAATAAATGTCCACAATATATAAACAACTATCTTCAATAATTATAATTCTTAGGATTATGTTGAAAGCCTAAATTACCTAAAAGTTATACTAGAAAATGAAAAAATTACGGAAACAAATGTCACTAAAGAAAACTCTTTTTCAAGCGAGGAACTCTACTGATTTCGTAACAGAATTTTTTTTCAACGCAATATTTATGACAAATTTTCTTTCCACACGCGTCGTAGGTCGATCGGCAGCAATGGTAAATAATAACACTGCTACGACAGCATACTAGACCATTACCAGACTACTAGCATTCAAGAACAAGTGGTACAGCATCACGCCTTCATCACACTATTCTTAGATTATGTGAGGGCGTCAACGTGAGAATAGAATCGAATAGAATAGAATATTTTTGTATTCAATGTAAATCATATGTAATTCTTATCATTTTTACTATACTACTGGTTCGGAAAAAAGACTATGATCTGGGAGGAACCAGCTAGGAACCCAGTGCGTCTTTTTAAAATAAATGGTTACAAACTGTATACAAAATGTATTTTAGAAAACGCAACAATCTCAGTCCCAGGGGTTATTATCAACCATGTATTTATTATTATCACAATAACCCTCTTTATACAGTCTTTATTTAATTAAATATTTAAACTTGGTAATAAAGAGACCTTGTTAAAACGTTAAACTTTAACGTGGTAGAGCCATGCTGCAGTTATATTAGTAGTATAGTTGTAGCACGAATGGGTCGACTCGACCGGGGAAGGACCACGCTCTCACAGAATACCAGCGTGAAATGTAGCTTAATGCTGCTGTAATTCGTATGGTGAGTGTAGAGAACCAGACACCCTTTTTACTGGAAAAGAGGCATTCCATCTTAGTCTTCACGGGTGACAACGCGTCTGCATTTTGATTTGTAATAGAGGATAGATCTAGATGTCTATGGGCCGCAGTAACCACTTACCATCGGGTGGACTGTGTGCTCGTATGTCACCGTATCCTATAAAATAAAAAATAAAAATTGTATATTTTCTGAGACCTTGTTATATTAGTGTATACATTGTACCAAAATGAATTACTGACTCTGTGGAGTAGAGTAACTAGTATCACTAGCTTGTGTTTGTTCTTCGTGTTTACGTCTTTTACAAACATAAATTAAAAATATAATAACTAAATAGGAACTTTATTCCACTTCTGAAGAAGGACCATTTTCAGATGCAATCATGATGGATGGCGTAAATATGCGTGCCTTACAACATAAAATACAAGAAAATATAATAATCAGATCGTTAGAAGTTATTGGCAAATATATGATACGCTTTCTCATAATCTGTTTCAAAACTACAGTAAACAACAAACGGTTGCCACGTTACCACAGATAGGACGATACAGTATATGCCATTATTTATTATAAATATGAAAACATCATTATATATATATATATATATATATATATATATATATATATATATATATATATATATATAATATGACCTATACGTGGTAGAGCCATGCTGCAGTTATATTAGTAGTATAGTTGTAGCACGAATGGGTCGGCTCGAACGTGAAAGGACCACACTCTCACAGAATACCAGCGCAAAATAGTAGCTGAATGCTACTGTGTTTTGTATGGAGAGTGCAGAGGACCGGAGACCCTTTTTACTGGAAACGAGGCACTCCATCTTAGTCATTGACTTATATATTACTACTTTTGAAATCATTGATCTTAGTCCTTACGGTTGACAACGCATCTGCATTTTGATTTGCAATCGAGGTTAGATGTAGATGTCTATGGGCCGCAGCAACCGCTTACCATCAGGTGGACTGTGTGCTCGTTTGTCACCCTATCTTTTAAAAAATGTATATATATATATATATATATATATATATATATATATATATATATATATATATATATATACGTATATATATACATGTATATATATACTTAATATATGTATGTATGTATAATAAAATACGTATAATTATACATAATATATAAATGTTCGCGGCTACGTTGTGCGATTGGGCCACCCCAGTTGCACTTCGATTTACTGTCTTTTAATATCACTACACTTATTTTTTTAAATAAACTAATAATAAGAAACTGATAAATAAAATAGAATGCTACTGAATATTTATTAAAATCGTCAGACTTGGATTGTCGCATGACTGGATACTGTATACACTCAACCGCAAAAAATTTCAAATAGGCCCAGCGCCGTCACCCAATGGAACATATATATTTCTCCTGTCTCCTGTCTCCCAATCGAACTAAATATTTTATTGTGCGATTTTGTTAATATTGCTTACCCTACGCTTTCGATTTTTTTTTATTATCAGTATTATTATAATGGTAAGTTATGTGTGGCACTTGTTTACCTTGCATGGGTTCCGCAGTTTTGTTTATAAAATTTTACAGATGCGAGATTAATAAATATTGTGTGTTAATGTATCAGGCCAGGAGTACAACTCTTATTCTGACGAATACTTAGCGAGCTGGCTTTTTCCATACAGTCAATCTAAGGAGTTTTAGCTCCTTAGAATTTGAATACCGAAATTTTTGTTCTATAATTTTACATTTATTTGATTTCATAACAAGTTTTGATAATTTTTACCAAGAAGCATTTACAAGCTTGATTGAATATTTAGTAACTTTTTCCAAACTTTTAAATGAAATGAACAATGCTCATAGAAACGTTTTATATGCTAGAGATGAACGCATTTCATTATTTATCACACAAAACGTGAGTACATACATACATACACAAAATTTTACGCTTGTAACGAATGCAACTTAACGTAAAATTATTATTTTTAGTACGAGGGTGACACTGAACTCAATTCAACTTATTACTTTAACTGACTGTGTGTGGCTACCATAAGAATGTTAGTCAAAACTGCTTTTTAGTTACCTATGGATTTATTACTTTGAATAATTTTTTCGTTGTTCCACTAATTGCACAACAGTTGCGATCGGTAACCGTCACCACATGACGATACTCCACAAATAACATCAACATTTTCTACACGAGTGTCCTATACATTCAGTTTACAATTATCATTATTTCACTAGATTAGTCGAGTCGATAGTTAGGAACCGCTGTTATATAACTATATTACGCTATATAGGTATATCTCTAGCGATATAACCATTTCACTTCTTTAACCATCTTATAGCGACATACGCATATTACTTCATCAAGGTGTAACAAACACTTAGGTAAAAATCTATGTTAACATACTTCTAATTAAATGATATATAGATATAGTTCTTATAAAAAACTAAGAGTACTTTTAAGGTACTATAATAAACTATAAGAAATAAAAAAACAATTTGCAATTTTATTGGAGTTATAACAGAACGAATCTTGTTAGCAGTAGCGTGAATATCTAGTTGGTTATTTACCAATTTAACTAGGCTGGTTACTTACCTTTGCGCAGTCTAAATTTTGGCGAAATATTTTCGGTGGATAGAGAGGAGTTACCTTATTCCGGGGGTACTGGTACGAGAACAATAAATTAATTCAGTAGCTAATTATGGACAGTCGATTTCATGGGTCAAAACATTGTAAGCGAAAGACAAATTAGTTCTCGTTTTTTTTTCTGGGTTACCTAACTCATAAATAAACGGAGGCAGTAGAATCCAAGGGGAGGCATTGGCCGTTGGTTTGGACACAGCGAAGCCTTCGACTGAGTTTGGCACAAAGAGCTTCTTACGAAGCTTCCTTCCTATGGGATTCCCGAGAAATTATGCAATTGGTTAACCAGTTTGTTTTGCAGATCGGAGCATCAAAGTCGTAGTAGACGGAACATGCTCCGGTTACAAGCCCATTAACGCTGGTGTTCCAGAAGGCTGCGTGCTAATGCTAACGCTGTTTCTCCTTCTTCTTTCATTTGAATTTCGAATATATATTATTTGAATTTCGAAATATTCTTAGAATTTGTCATAAAACCAATTATACAAACCCCGTCATCGTAACGCTTGACGATGTAGCTGAGGCAGTCGGTAGAGACCTGAACTAAGAAAACCCTGGCAGGAAGCTTCAAGGACGTCATTTCGTGTGATAAAGGGCTAATCTCTCTATCCTTTGCCAACGAGCAATGGCAAGATCCAGAAGTACACTGCATTTTCGACCGGGAAGCTGTGTGAAAGGAGAAGGCGCTCCATGGGAGGTTCTACAAGACTCTTCATGAGCCTTTCGCAGGCACAAGTGCCTCCCTCTACTGGCTTCGTTTTGGTGACCTTTTTGAGGAAACCGAGAGTTTTGTGCAATACAGGATTGGGTTATTGAAACCAACAACTATTGAAGACACATCCTTAAGGATGGCACTATTAAGATCTGTCGAGCTTGTCGTTATTCCGGTAACTCACATAATCATGTTATCGCTGGTTGTTTGGTGCTTGCTAACTCTCAGTACTTGCACAGGCACGACCTAGTAGCCAGGATCCTCCACCAGGAGCTCACTCTGAAATACGGTTATGTGGTTCGGAAAACCCACCGAGGGCTTCCATCTGGTTTGGCTGTAAATAAATGCCTTTTATTATTTATTTATGTTAGTATATTTAACGTATATTTATGTACATTTAACATTTTATTTTAATAAAAATTTTAATAGTTACTTTACAACCATCCGATCTGTTTAAATAAAATTATGTGTCTTACCTAGTTTGAAGAGGATCTCCCGCCCTCCCTCAATTGCGTGCACTTGACCACCAATCCCAGCACCACTACTCCCAACACCACTATTCTAGGAAAGACACACCATCGACGATAATACGACACGTGTTTCGCCTCTACACGAGGCATCCTCAGGTGATGTAGACTCTACGGCGGCTGACCGCAAAGAGGGAGGGCGGGAGATGCTCTTCAAACTAGGTAAGACACATCATTTTATTTAAACAGAGCGGATGGTTGCAAAGTAACTATTAATATTTTTATTATAATGGATTTCCGGAAAGTAAGGCCTGATTCTATCAATAATTTTCCTTTATATATTTATTCAGTTCAACCAGATGCGAATACTCTATAAATACCTTATAGTAATAATGTCCTCATGACGAAATTTCGGTCTCGGCGGCCCGTCTCCACGGAGACTAGAAATCGACCAACAGTATGACAAATATTTTTCGAAATAACGTAACGATGCAGTAGCAATCATTAACAAGCGCCAGTGCATCCTCTACACGCTCCATATGTCAGTATCCAGGTTAAGAATAAGGCCTTTTAACTATGTATTTTAGAGTAGTACCAATGTGAGTCGGTCATTTGAGATACACAACATCTAACAATGCATTTGCTTTATTATTTAATACAAAAGTTTACAAATCTTTTTTGTACAAAAGGTATTGTACATAATGAAAATTGTTCAACCGCGCAGTTACGGTAGCGATTTTACGCTGTGCTTGAGGACGAGTACTGTGCTGAGACAGAAAATTGTCACTAAAATAAGACAGTAGTATGGACGAGATTATGTTTAATACGTATAATACGACATTTCCGCCGAGGCAATTTGGTTTCTACGGAGGCTAACATGTTCTGTAACTCCTAAACTATTGAACTGATTTCAATGAAATTTTGTAAACTTTAAAAATGATTAAAATTTAAGCGATAAATTCAAATTCAAGGTCTAGTTCAAGTACTTGCGCCCGCTCCGGCCATTGCTTGCTGTGTGGTATGTTGTTTGTTCAAAAATTCTCCCCACTTTTGTACTCATTCGTTCAACAATTGTTGGAATTGAGCAGCTTGGTTAGATAAGCTTATACCTACACACATTCATAGCAGCACAGTGATTTCCGACTTCCTCTATATGAACGACCGGTCAGTAATTATTTAACCGTATGCTTAGTCACTTCGCTACCAAACAACAAACAATCATCAAGTCTAATGCCTTAATTCCAGTAAGTATAATTAAAATAACGACTATTATATACATATCTATTGAACACAACTTTCGACTTACACAAATGGGTAGTTACTGGTTTTATTGGCCATTTATTTGTAGAATCAGACGTTTGGTACATTGTGAATATTTATTTAATTAGGTCGTAGAGGTAACAACCCATCTGGGTCCACCATCAAATGAACTGCTATCTTATTTATCACAAGCTTTGTTATCTTGTTAAATGTTTTAAATAAATAACAGAAAATATGTTCTATTGTCTTTCCTTGGTAATAGGCTCGCAAAACTACAATACAACCCGTATTGCATTTTTGTCAGTGTTAGAATAGGAAATAAACCTTTGTAATTTGTTTCGTTTTATTTCAACGACAGCTTAAGCAAAAGATGAAGATAGTATCTCAAGTTCGTAAGGTGCCTAAGTAGATAAAATATCTTGAGCTTTATGTCAATATTGTCATTATCAATTGTCATTTTCAATAGCACTTATTTCGTCATTTCCACTAATCATAAGTTCACATTCATAGAGAATACATAAAATCGCATCACTTTTACGCATAGAGCTGGCTTTGGCTATGGTGCAGAATGTGCAGTGAACACGGGCGATTGATCTCAGAGGGCGCCGAGAAAAATTATAACTTTAGTTTCAACTTAGAATCAACCTTAAAACAGATAATTACAGATTATATTGGCGTGTTGATAGTGTCGTACCGCTAACAAAGTCGCGTGTCGGCTCCGATTTTGATTCGTTTTGTAACACGCCGACAATCATTTGCGAACTCGACGGTATTAAAATAACATAAAGTTCAAACTCAAATTTCCAGGGACGTGCGAATTAGTTTAAAGGCACGTGTGCCGCAATTTATATTTGACCACTACACCGTAGTTTTTCGAAATAAGCCTTCACGCAATGGGTTAAGTATGAAGTAAATTGGCTTTTCATATGGCATATGGCATTAAAATAGCGAGCGAAATCCTTAGTACCTCCGATTTTTCATTTGTTTGTGCAGTGCGGAACAACGGTAAGTTAAGTACTTTAATACGTGCCTACTAACTACTAGTATACTTAGGTATTTAGTACCCGGTTGACCGAGCTTTGCTCGGTATTTTTCGCTCGATTTTTTTAATTCGTGTGTTTTGGAAATTATATTTAGATACAAATTACATACTGATGAATTACAAATAATATTTTTTGATCTTAGCGACATAACAGAAAAAACTGAACTGGTTATTTGAATAAAAAATCATGAGTGCAATTATTTTTATTTAAATTTTCGTGTTTTTAAAAAATACTAAAAAAAGGGCTCGAAAAAAATATATTTTCTCAAAAAAGAAAGAAACTTGAAAAAAAAAATAAAAAAGTCGGTCGGTCGGTCTGGGCTCGAACCGGGGTTTTACGATTTTGTGACCGCCCATTATACCAATAAGCTATTTATAATCATTACCAAACTGTCAAAATTTACCTTCTTATTCTAACTATATTGTAGCAGTTTTTAATTGCCTAAAAACACGGACAAAAAGACATTTTCTAAAAATAAATCTTAGCTAGATCGATTTATTATCCCCGAAACTCCCTGGACACTAAATTTTATGAAAATCGTTGGAGCCGTTTCCGAGATCCCGATTATATATATATATATATATATATATATATATATATATATATATATATATATATATATATATATATATATATATATACATATATACAAGAATTGCTCGTTTAATAGTATAGGATTTAGGTCTCACTTGTAACCTCTGACCAACAAAGTTTTAAAACATGTGAGTGTGTGTGCCAGTAAATGTCGTGGATTTTAAAATACGACTTTACTTTTGTTACCATTTTCGTATTTACAATAACTGACTGTACTACTCCTGCCTCCTTGTCCGAGTGGTTCGCGCTGCGAACTACGAAGCCAGGGGTCGCGGGCTAGAATCCCGTAAAGTGCAAATGTGCAAATGAGCACGAGCATTTGATTCCGAGCCATGGATATTTATATCTATACATAAGTATGTCTATCCGTTAATCCGTCGCCATAGTACAAGCTATGCTTAGTTTGGGACTAGTTGGTTGGTTGCTGTCTTAGTCCAAACAATTTATTGTGTTTATGTATTTTATTTTTTACTGTACCGATTAACCACTCTACCACTGGATTTAGTGACTTAAATAGCACGATATACAGAATGGGTCCCACATATATGCAATAAATGAAACCATATACTTGTTATCGCCTTTGCTGACGATATACAAAAAATGAACGTAATCGGTCCAGTAATTAGGTCAAAAAGTAGAGTTTTAATTTTAAGCAAATTTGAATACTCTATAGAATTGGGTCACTATGTCAATGATTCAATGAACTTGAATGAATCCTTGAACATTAAAAAGCGACGTTGCCACGCAGTGCAAACTATTGGTATTGCGACATATCGACAGCGGTGTCTTTTGTCGGCGTGCCACCCGCGTGCAACGTTGTCACTCTTCCAAGGGGTCAAGGTACGTTGTCTAAACAGAGTGTTCACTTTTACTGAATTTATTTTAATATTTATTTTGTTTGAAAATTTCACTTTTTTATTTCACGGGTTTTTCTACACTTCTACGGACTAGTATTACTTGTGGTTTCATTTATTGCATATATGTGGGACCCATTCTGTATAATGATTGACTTTATTTTCAAAAATTCTAATAGATTGCTTAATGTAGGTACCATGACATATAGTGAGGTATAATGAGGTAGATGTCTGATTGCGATGGAAAAATTAAACTTTCTGGTGTACAGAATTGAAAAAGAAAGCTGAAAAAAGAAGTAGCTCCGAAAAAGAATATAAGTTCTCTCGAAAAGTTTATTCTTTGACCCAGTCCGTATTCGAACGAACACATGGAAACATATGAAAATCAATATAATGCTAGAGCAGAACTGTATTAGTCGAAGAAAACGAAAAACTTTCTTGTGCTGAAGCACCCCTAAGAATATACTTCGAGACGATGTAATGAATGATACCGCGTTATGGCCACAGGTGTTATCCGACAAACAGAGGAAATTTTTAATGGAGCGTGGGCCAGCACAGATAAAAGAGAATACCTATCCTTCGAGTAGTTTAAAGAGATCTTTTTCAAATTCTTAGTATGCTACAGAGATGTTAAATAATGAAACCGTTTTAAGAAACTGGATAGTTTACACTAAACTAACTAATATTGTTTATTTGTTTTTATTGATAATGTGCTTGCAGCACATTGCCCTTATTCGAAAATCTGATATAGACTTCAAATTTTGTTAAATTGACATACAAGATATGCGTGATGAAGGTCTACAAAAACAAATTTTAGACTTTAAACCGCGCGCACTTTATGTACCATTTGTGGCATACAGCCTGAATTTGGTGCAGTTAACGCTCTGTCCCAGCTAAAATGTCCTACTAAAAGTTAACCAACAAAAACAGTGGGATATTTAGTTGGTACGTAGTGTCCAGAAATATTTATTCCACAATCTCCACAGGGACCAAATTCAGGCTCGCCTTCTTGCCGTTTCGACAAAGGAATCTAGTCACCGATTACACGCTATCCCATCAAGTAATCTCGGCACATTGCTTGATGGGGAAAGAATACGCATCGCCGTAGGAATTCGTCTAGGAGCAAACCTCACCAGTACCCCTGCGGAAGCAGGGTCGATGAGTTTGTGTTCCACGGACTTTTATGTAAGAAAAGTGTAGGTAGGTTTTCCCGTCACGGTTCTTTGAACAAGGTCATCCGAAGGGCTCTTATCTCCATAAATATTCCCTCGGTTTTAGAGCCTTGCGGGATATTAAGAGACCCGACGGTATGACTTTAGTCCTATAGGAGAGCCGTAAAGCCCTAGTGTGGGATGATACTTGCGTTGACACTTTGGCGGCCTCTCATCTCAACGGTACCTCTTTTAGAGTCGGGGTAGTGGGATGGCAGAGGCAGCTTTATTAAGTAAATGGCGCTAATATGAGTCTTTGAGAAATGACTACATATTTGTGCCATTTGCTGTAGATACTATCGGTCCATGGGGTCCACGTGCAGTGAAGTTCTTAAAAAAACTTTACTGAACTGAGTTCTGAACTGTACAGTGTGTAAACTGACCGCGACGTGGTAGTCTCTGCTGGTGATAAGAGGGCTGGTTCTTTTCTCGCTCAAAGGTTAAGTATAGCTATTCAGCGAGGAAACGCAGCCAGTGTTCTTGGTACTTGTAACACGGGGAGCAGGACTTTATGTTAATTAAAATTTTTAATTTAGTTTTTCTGTATTATAGTTTTTTATATTATGTGTAATAAATAATATATATATATATATATATATATATATATATATATATATATATATATATATATATATATATATTGGTAAGTAGCTACCGTTAGTTAATTTAGTTGGTTATTATTTGTGTATTCTTATTCATCAAATTATAATAACATACTTGATATAACTTTTCATTATATAGTGTTCGAATTAAAGTTTGAATTTGTTAGTAACTCCAAATAATGAAAACTTAGAATTTACCTCACATTTCTCATGTAGCACACAGCGAAAGGTAGTTTTCTAAACAAAAAATAATTAAAAACTATCTAAAATCAACATTGTCACAAAGTATATGGACAAATTTATCGTTACATTTTGCTCGAAACCACGAAAAGTAACTATTTTGTAAATATATTTGTGTTTTATTACGAGCATCCTGTAGTGTAACTAGTTTTTAAATTAAATATTTTAGAAATAACTGCAGTTATGCTTTTTTATTATTGTAACCCCTTTCTTCCCAAAAATTACTTTTTACTTGTATACCAAATGCTGCCTGACATCATTTAAATTTGCACCATTTTCACCCGTGTTTCCGTTTGAAAATATAACTTTAAGTATTCCATTTTGACCGCGCGCCTAACTACAGGGCGCCGGGATATTGGTTGCACGTGGCCGCTACAAGAGCAAGAGTCGCTTCTGTTTACCTCACCAAAATCTACTTCAAACCATTTTAAGCAATATAAGCAATAATCTGCCGACGGACAAGTGCTTAAGCTCCTGACTTATTTTTATTTATTTGGCTTAATAGTTGTTGCATTAATAAATATTCAATATATATATATATATATATATATATATATATATATATATATATATATATATATATATATATATATATATATATATATATATATATATATATATGTCTATTAGGTAATAGAATTCACAACACGAAAGAAGTTCATTGCTTCTGTTCATTGCTTATGGACTTCGCAAGCAATGAACGGACAAAAGGCAATCAATTTTCTATCTCAGCACTATCTCAATTTAACAAAGGCATTCACTTTCCTAGTCAATTACTAATCTCCGAAGCTGTCAACAGGGTCCTTTAAGTGTTTAGTGACCTGTAAAATCATGTTATCACTATTGAGCTATCATGTACTACGTACCTAGTTAAGTTTCGGGAACGGTGCTGAAGGTTCAGTGGCGTAGCATGGATTTTCGCTGCCCGGGGCTATTCGGAAATTCGCCGACCCCCACTTTTTCAATTTATTTTAATTTAACCTTTAAATATTTTACCTTATTGAAAGTTAATATACCCACGGCGTACAGGAAGTTTATCTTTTAAAATTGTCGGATTGTTTGCAGGGCATAACTTTACTAACTTAACACTAGGTACATACAACAATAAATAATAAAAATGAACGTACAATTCGATTTTAAAGTATACATAGTCTCTCGTACTCAATACTTAGGAATATAAGGTATTGCAAAAATGTATACTTAGTTATAATTATACTTAAGGGGCAGACAAAAGCGGCGCTCATCATTTCTTTACTTCTAAATCAGATCACATTAAAAAATCTAAAAGTAACTTGACTAATTAATTACCTGTATTGGATTATTGGAATCACTTTTTATTATTTTGCATTTGATAAATTAAGAGAATCGTTAATTACCGTAACGTTCTCTTAACCAACAGCAATTGAGATCAACTTGGATATAATACTGTTAATTTCCGGTTCCGGTTGTACATTCCGGGTGATTATTATCGCCATCAAGTCGCAGAAATAGGAGCGTCAAGATATTTCTTGAAAATTAGTAGAGTATCGGAACTAGGAAAGCTTTCTAGAATTGCACATTCTACTCGAATATTCTAGATGTTTTCAGTAGAAAAGGGTCATATATAAAACTGCTATTGACTGCGACCCGGGTCTGCATTGAATTGGCGATCAAAGCGAGGACTTTAGAGCGAAATAAAGTGAACTAAAGTGTTAAGTGTGATAAATTATTAGTGTGCTTTAAATTCTAATTGGTGTTCGGTAATTAAAGTGTCAATTTTTGTAATTTAATCGACAGTTTTTACTGTCACGAACCCTAAGCTCGTAACAATACAATATTTTGATGTAAGTTGCCTAGAATTATTAATTATTCATGTCAATATTAGTTTCAAAATTAGATTAAAAATGTACTTTTCGTGTTTTTTTTTTCAAAGCAAAATCTTTAACACAATGGCAAATATCAAAATGTATGTCATGTTCCATTTCCATAATAACTTAATTTGGTAGTCTCAATGTTGACGCAGTTGATCTCAGATATTTTTTATTAATTTTATTTTAAAAAAGTTTCTCTCGCAACTTGCACTACAAACGGCAGATATTAAAAAATCCTTAGTATTATTTTTTATTTTATTTTTATTTTTTAATTTTATTAATTTTGTTATGACAATTTTGGTAATCCATCTTCAAGTTTAGACTCAATTACGTATTTTAATAAACTCAGAAAGCCGGACTTAATAAGCCCTTTTTACAGTCTGGGTCTACTGCAGCTGCAACGCACGTACACGTACGCACTCTTGTTGGCACTTTATTTATGTCCCAACGAGCTTGATGTAAGTTAACTTCTTCCCGCCCAATATTACTGCAGCCATTAAAAAGGCATATTTTTGCGCTAGATTTTGCAGCTGTTGGAATCCGTCATGAATTTCAGCAATTAATCTGTCTTCTGAAGTAAAAATTGTTCGCCTCAATTCATTCTCGTACCATAACGCAATATTCATCGCCAAAAATATTCCTCCTCCAGATTCGTCTTGGGGGTTCAAAAGAAATTCCAAGCTCTTCACATAAATTTTTAGCATATCGTAGAGAGTCGTTCACAAAATTCTCTCGTTTTTATCCTAATAATACTATAAGAATGTAAGAGCTTCTAAAACCGAATGAAAAACCGGTAAATGAAGTCTTTTAGAAGCTCTTTAATTCCGTTCTCCATGGTGGCCCTACTCCAAAGCGTAGAGCAGAAGTGCGTAGTCCTGTTCTTCAAGAAAGGCGAAAATACTCTCTTGAAGAACTGCAGACCGATTTCCCTTCAAAGCCGCATCTACGTGCTGTTTTCAAGAGTTATTACATTACGAATCGTCTCACATGCCGACTCAACAACTTTCAACCTCCCGAACAAGCCGGTTTCCGAAAAGGCTTTAGCACCATAGATCACGTACATATCCTCCAGCAAATTGTACAGAAGACCGAAGAGTTCAATCTGCCACTTTGTCTGAAGGTTGTGCTGGCTGTGGGCTATGAAAAAGCCTTTGATTCCGTCGAAATTAGAATAGTGCTGCAATCCCTTCAGTGGTGCCAAGTTGACTGCCAGTACATAGAAGTGCTGTAGTGTTTGTACAGTAGGACAACGATGACTATCAGAGTACAGAACCAGAGTACGAAACCTATCCAACTGCAAAGAGATGTAAGACAAAGTGACATAATAACCCCGAAACTCTTCACCGGTGGAGCAGATCAGAAATAACTCGGTCGTCGACGTTTCGAATCACTCTGCGCTGAATGCGGTCAAGTGGAAGAAGCTGGCACGGTGGTGCCCTGGCCCAGAGATGAGAATAGTATTCCATGTAAGGCCCAACTTGCGCTTTGTAAAGTTGCAAGCGATGTTCCGGCATGAAATATTGTCTTGCTTTACTGAGCACGCCAAGCTTTTTAGAGGCCAATTTGGCCTTCAGTAACCACGAAACTGCACACTGTTCGATATGTTGACGCCGAGGATTCCGATGCTAGGTGAGGCAGCGAGAGGAGTGCCTTCAAACTGAGTAGATACGTCAAAGGGGTTCTTTTTATCGGTTAACGCGCAAACATGTGTATTCTGGGGATTGAACTTATTTATATAGTAACTGTTATTTATATATTAACTTATATATTATATTTAGTCGCCTCCAATCCGAGACTTTGTCAAGCAAAGATTCAACTTCAGACACAGCTTTGTCCCGGTACTTGGTGACGATTTTCCGAGAAATATTGGCCCGGCCGGTGTATAAGGCATCACCAGTGCTGTCGTCTGCATAACATTGAATGTTGTCAGTTTGCAACATATTATTGATATGCAGACGAAACAGCATTGGTGATAGCACGCAGCCTTGTGGAACACCAGCGTTAATAGGCTTGTAATCAGAGCATGCACCGTCTACTACGACCTTGATGCTGCGATTAGCAAGAAAAGTAGTGTTTCAATCGCACAATTTATCGGGAAGTCCATAGGAAGAGAGCTTCGAAAGAAACGCTTTCTGCCAGACCCGATTGAAAGCCATCGCTATGTTCAAACTACGAACTTACCATCGCTAGGTGAACCATAAGTTTGTTGGTGACTTTAGTTTTATAAAAAAATGTTAACTAATATAAATAGTAAAAATTTTTGTAACAAGTATTTTCGGAGTATCGTGAAAATTCCAAATCCTTTTATTGGATAGCAGACATATTTCAATATTTATTTTATTTTTTGGAGAATAAGTATATATCCGCAATGAGCCACCGTTTTGCACTTTTTTATTAGCTGTTTATGAGATCTCATGCAGCCTTGAACCCGCGAAAGGGCACAATGTTTCTAAAGGTATTTAATATGTCAAAAAGCGATGTGTATTATAAAGATCTGAGGGAACAGATTAAAATAAATACATGCATAGCTCTCCGGCCTATTGGTTTCAATATATGTAGTTGGGTAAAAATATTCAGTTACATCATCTGCGTCAAATCCGAAGAGACGAATATACTGCAATCGTTTTCTATAATTGAAGTTAATACGGGCAGTGCATGGCACAGCATTATTTGTCTTCCACAGATGGACATTACACGCACACTCGAGTATTTGTGTGTCTCGCTGGGCCTATGTTATTTTTGTTACCTGCGTGAAATAATTACCTACACAGTAAATAATTACGCCCTGGATTACATACGCAGTCAGGGCTAGCGCGTTTTAAGCGATTGAATGTTAAAGTATTTTAACGCTGTTTCTGTTTACGTAAATAGTTTTTTTGTAAATATTTAATGAAATAGTTTTTTTAATGTTTAGTATAATTAACTGTAGGATATAATATTTGAAATTTTTTTAATACAATTTAAAAATAATACATATGTATACATACCTGTCGTAGAGCCGTGGTAGCTCAGATGGTTAACGCTCGCTGTAAATACACTCACCGCCACGGAAACTTGGCCAAGCGGTTATCTCGCGATAGCAAAAGCTTTAAGTGTTTCTGATGAATGTTTGTTATGCAAGTATGTCAAAAAATGTTTACCCTCAAGTTCAAGAGGGTAATTCATTATGTTTAAGTGCAAAATGACGAATTCTTTAATTTTTAGTTGAATCGGGTCATTTGAGCGACTAAGTTCACATTTTAAATTTGTGTGTTGTGAAAAGTTTACTGTAAGGTTATTCAATTATTGTGATCTTGTGTCTTAATTAAATAACTAAAGGTGCTTTAAAGCCAATGAAAATGCCATTAACACCAGCACAAGTTGCACAAGCAGTAGCCAAGTTGCACAAGCAGTAGCATTAATTGACCAAGGGCTGACACAGCGTGAAGTTGCTATTGTGCTTAACGTACCACGGTCCTCAATGCAGTATTCACTGAAACGATACCAGGAGACAGGCCGCTACACCCGCAGGCCAGGCAGTGGGGGCGTAAGGTGCACATCGGCCCGGGACGATCGTTTTATTGTTATGGAGATTTTGAGAAACCGCTACCTGACCGCTGTTGAGATACGCCAGCGGCTCCATATCGCAAGAGGCGTTAATGTTAGTGAGCGTACGGTGAGAAGACGAATGGAGGAAGTGAATTTAAAAGCTCGTAGACCAGCACGAGGTCCAGAACTTCTCAGACAGCACCGAGTAGCCCGACTTCAGTTCGCAAGAGAACATGTCAATTGGACCCACGAGCAATGGGCTAGAGTGTTGTTCACAGATGAGTGTCGAATAGCTTTACGTGCTCCAGACGGTCGAGAACGAGTGTGGAGAAAAATAGGAGAGAGGTTTCTACCCATTACCACCACCCAAACTGTGAGTTTCCATGGAGGCTCAATAATGGTATGGGGAGGTGTAAGTTCCGACGCACGTACAGAGTTGGTCATCGTCGATAATCGGCTTACAGCTACTCGATACATCGAGGAAGTTCTTCAGGAGCACGTAATGCCTTATTCGGGATTCATTGGACACGACCAATTCCTCCTCATGCACGATAATGCACGCCCGCACGTCGCACATTGTGTAGAGGAATATCTGGAAGAGGTTGGAATACAAAAATTACAGTGGCCAGCTCGTAGCCCGGACTTAAATCCAATTGAGCATGTATGGGGTATGCTCAAAAGAAAGATAAAGTCCAGCTCCAAACCGCCACAAACTCTAAATGAGCTCCGAAATGCAGCGCTGGCCGCTTGGGACAGCATACCGCAAGTTGATGTCAGAAACATCATTCAAAGCATGCCAGATCGAATGCAAGCGGTTATCAGGGCTAGAGGAGGAAACACCCGATATTAAAACTGATAGACAATAAAGAAACAGACTTAATTTTTAACTTTGTAGTGTTTTTAAAGTGACAATGGAAAGATGTTAATTTTAGTGAAAACATGTTATCTTGAAAAGAAAAATTTCGGTGAAGTAAACATTAAATTTCTATGTTCTAAAACCATTAGAGACACTTATTGAATGCATCTACCCTTAATTTACTGTTAAAAAAAACGTTTCAATGCAAATAATCAGCAAATTCACGAGTGGCCAAGTTTCCGTGCCGGTGAGCAGAACGCGAGTAACCCGGGTTCGATCCCCGCCGGCACCAATGAAATTGTTAAATGCAATTTTAAGTGCTGATTTACCACGTGCTCGGCGGTGAAGGAAAACATTGTGAGGAAACCTGCATGTCTGAGGAATAAGAAAAAAAATATTTCGAAGACATGTGAAGTTCGCCAACACGCATTTGGGCAGCGCGGCGGACACTTCCTTGCCCTGAACCCTCTCAGAAATGAGGGGAGGCCTGAGCCCAGCAGTGGGACGTATATAGGCTGTAACTTGACGTTTATACTACCTGTCTACTTGATAAATTATAATGGCAAAACGTCAAACCTACTATAATTGTTGCGTGGATGGATGCTTAATGAGCGAATAAAAGGATATTGATATATCATTTTTTAGGTTACCGAAAGGTGAATTTATTTCATTTTTGTTAGATTTGTATGGCGAAAAAGAATTAAATTATAATTTAATTCAAGTGTTACATATTTAGGTACTTTATTACAAAAGTTAGATGAAATTTACTTTACTACCTATCCGAGTACCTACATATACTTGACTTTTGTAAAGAAGATATTTTATGTTATTATAACACGAAATACTAAAGTTAAAACTTTGTTATTCATATTTTTAACTAAGGAATGGTATTTCGGGTTTATTTTAAAAGTGTTATTATACCGTTCAGGAATTTATGGATCATAATAACGCTTAAGAACAAGGTGATCGCTACCTAGCTTTTTCTATTTTGTTTAGTAATGTTAATTGTGTATCATACAGTTTTCAGACACAATAGTAAGACAATAGCAATGATCTATACGTAGGACACGGGACAGTGTTAGAGTTAAAAACAGCCGCGGTGGGTTTCTTGCTAGTTCTTCCAATAACAGAGGTTTTTTTTCCAAACCAGTGTTATTAAACGAAAGAGTGAATTTCAACAAGTTTTACGTATAGTATGTAAAAAAATGCTGTTTCAAAAGTTTCTATTTCTGTTTCTCAAATTATTTTATTCCTGTGACATGCAACCATTTGCAAATGTTTTCCTTTAACGCCGAGCTCGTGGTAAATCAGCACTTTGGACGCAATTAATAATTCCATTGATGCGGAATCGAACCCGGGTCGCTTGCGTTGGTACTATGAAATTTACAGCGAGCGCTTAGCCCTAGTCTAACATACATATAAACAAAATTTGTATATATTGTCATATCGAAATACCCTGATTCTATGTATTATACTCGGGGGTTATTAGCATGCTATTAAGATGAATATTGTGTAACTATTTATAAAAAAATTGTTTGTCTTTCCGAGCTAATCTTCGGAATGATTAATACAATTGTGATTAAACTTTACGAACAGATAGAGAGCAATGTCAGGAGGGATGTTTTCTGTATTTTATTCGGAAAACCTTGAATTTAAAAAATTAAACATTGATAAAATAAATGATTGTTGTCTTAGGAAAGACAATATAAGTATAAGATGACATAAACCCAGGCGAAGCTGGGCGGATCACTAGTATGACAAACAATAGCTATATGTGCAGTTAGCCGTTATAAAAAATATTTTGTTTTCTTAAATTATCAATGATAAAAGTAACGAATTAGAAGAATAAAAAGTAACATAATATGTTTATAGCAGAAATGGATCCAACATGTTTAAAAACGAGCTACATTTCGGTTATATTTCATGACTCTACGAAAATACATCAGTTTAGCTCTACTATTTGTATACAATGTCGTCGAAATATCATATATACCTCTATAATATCTAACAATAAACTATTTATCAACATGGACTTGTTTAAAAGTAAAAAATAATTGTCATGGAGAATATAAATAAGATGACATAAACCCAGGCGAAGCTGGGCGGATCACTAGTATGACAAACAAGAGCTATATGTACAGTTAGCCGTTATAAAAATATTTTGTTTTCTTAAATTATCAATAATAAAAGTAACGAATTAGAAGAATAAAAAGTAACATAATATGTTTATAGCAGAAATGGATCCAACATGTTTGAAAACGAGCTACATTTCGGTTATATTTCATGACTCTACGAAAATACATCAGTTTAGCTCTACTATTTGTATAGAATGTCGTCGAAATATCATATATACCTCTATAATATCTAACAATAAACTATTTATCAACATGGACTTGTTTAAAAGTAAAAAAATAATGGTCATGGAGAATATTAATACTAACATAACAATAATAAGTATGCTGGTACTTCACACTACAAAAGCGAAGCAGAGCGGCTAATGCACTCAGCACGTGCACATTTCTAGGCACGTATGAACACAGACTGTAGAGTGTGGATGATTTCACAGATATTTCATATTATGTTCAAATTGTTAGTGGTGGCGTGTAAACAGGCATATGTTTTTAGTACTCAGTAGATTTGCCCCAACCTAAAAAACATTTATTGCGTTTTTATAGGCAGCAAAGAAACAATTAAGTATCAATCATGACAATCTGATACTTTTACTACATATTTTAAATAAAAACAAATAATAATATTTAACGCCTTAATATCCACATAATATAATAATATAATATTTATTTCAAATTAGATGTTGACGACTGGTAAATAAAAACATAAAAGTATTAAATTCAAAAATTTAATGTTAAAATTATTATTATATCAAAATTTTTAACAAGAATGGTATTATTTTTTTATATTTTACATATTAAGGCCTTTTCCAACGCTTCCTGCCCCCTTTTGGTGTGCATAACATCCAACGACGTCGTTTGCAACGGCTGTCAGTAGCGAGGTCAAGGTGGCACTGCCACGAAACCTACACATCAATGAGGCTATTCTTTGCGCACTTTTGCATTAAAATCCACTGTGTGCGCATTAGCGAACATTGATGCACTGCAGTAAGCGTTGTTCAATATATAAACATTAGAGGCGTTGTTTATATATTGAACACGCTACACAATTAACGATTTTTAATTGTAACCGACCCACAGGTTGCATGTATAAAAATATCGACGGTATAATTTTGGCGTTTTACGAGCTTCACGCAAACCTGCGTGAGAACATGTTACATCACTCAGATGTCTGTTGTACAGCACCTCCGTGACCCTGTGGCGCAGGTACTTAAAATAAGTCACTCGAGCGAGCAGTGAGCTGTCAAAGTAACAGGCAGGCTTAAACACCTTAAGATCTTTAATTTGCTCTTAGTCAAATTGAGCTTGAGCAAAAGAGCCACAGCATATCACTCACAAATTGGGAAGGCCAAATTGTCCTCTAAAAAGCTTGGCGTGCTCAGCAGAGCGGGACAGTATTTCATGCCGGCACACCGCCTGCAACTTTACAAGGCGCAGGTTCGGCCTCACATGGAATACTGTTCCCATCTCTGGGCTGGGGCTCCCCATTACCAGCTCCTTCCACTTGACCGCATCCAGCGCAGAGCGGCTCGAATCGTCGACGACCGAGTGCTTTCCGATCGGCTCGATTCACTGGCATTGCGAAGAGATGTTGCATTCCTTTGCATTTTCTTTTGCATATACCATGGAGAGTGCTCTGAGGAATTGTTCGGATTAATCCCGGCCGCCAAATTTCGTAAACGCACTACGCGGCAAACGTCCCGATACCATCCACAGCATCTGGATGCTTGGCGATCCACCACTGTACGTTTCAAAAGGAGTTTTCTTCCGCGTACAACCTCTCTGTAGAATAGTTTACCACCGGCGATTTTTCCGGACCGATATGACCTGGGGACCTTCAAGAAAAGAGCTTACCACTTTCTAAGGGGTCGGCAACGCACCTGCAATTCCCCTGGTGCTGCGGTTGATCATGGGCGGCGGTAGTCACTTAACATCAGGTAAGCCGCATGCTCGTTTGCCCCCTCTTGTATAAAAAAAACCAAATAGCCAATATTGATCTAAGGAGGTCACACTATCGAAGTGGTCAACAGAACCATATCACCTGGATAGCTGATTATTAATGAAACATCCATCTACTGAGCAGTCGATCCAGGCACTGCTGAGCTTTTCGGTCAGTACAGAGTAAAGAGTTTGGATGAGGTTAGTTACTAGAGGTAAATTACTTCGAGTTATTTTTAGAAAGGAAGAACCTAATCAATTAACCTCTAGTACAGCGGTCGCCTTGTCCAGCTGCGAACTATTTTCCAACAAGGGGCTGTATAGAGATTTGGCATTCGCAAAAGATTTATTACCTTATACTTTTCGACTCCTTGATGATACTGTAATCGCCGGTCTGGGCATTTTACTACCAATATATTATGAGAACTCATAGTTGCCTGCTACAACAAGCAATGTATGTACTCGCATATGATAGGTTCTCTGAAGTACTGTACTTATACGTCACACTACACTCGGATGGCAATTAGAATTAATTAATCAATAATAGTTATTAAATATTATAAAAAACCGTCAGTCGAAATACTGCACTTCTGAAGTAACAATTTGTTAGCTTAACAAAGTTGTAAACATTATTTTTGGTTTTTTAAGAAACATTTCGAAGTATTTTTTATTAGAAATTCAGACTCTTTATACACATATACAAATAAAATTTTGATTGAAAAAGAAGACTTCTATCTGTATAATACAAACAAATCCATATCTATTCAAAAAATTAAATCACATTGGATTTTCAACATTACTTTTATCAATTTTATGTAATTGAAAGTGATGGTCAAGCGAGTTCAGTGCTTTTCCCCGTTCCAAAAGTGTCCAACGAAAGAAATTAAATACCATGCAGTATTTTAATAAAATTCAAAGGTATTTAATGAGAAACAATATTATGAGCGTATCGATTTAGTATGATTATTAGGTCGGGGAAAAGTTTGTTCGTATTTTGTTTGTATAAAATTGAAGAAAAATCTCTTTTGTTGTACCTACCACCTTCCTGCCATTTTTCAATTGTTTTTCTGTCCGCCGAAATGAGTGAACCTAACGAAGAAATTCGATACATTCGAAAGTTTTATTACAAGAAAGGTAAAAATGCGATTCAAGCCGCGATTTTTTAACGTTTATGAACCTAATGCTGTGACAGTAAGAGCAGCACAAACTTGGTTCAAGCGTTTTCAGTCCGCGAATTTTCGCTCTTGTCGCCCTCTTATGGATAAGTCGATGCCATTTTTGAAAAATTGGAACTAGATCGTCATCATATTAGTAGTAACAAACTAGCCGAGGAATTGAGGATTGACCACAAAACAGTTTTGACCCATTTGAAAAAGTCTGGCTATACAAAAAAAGCTCGATATTTGGGTACCACACGAGTTTTTTGCCGAACAAATTACAAATTAGGAGGCTTACTAACCTACCCCAAAAGTTAAATCGGAAAGAGAACCGCGCTCGCAAACCCTTATTGACTTACTTTAATCGATAATTTTCACTATCACGTTTCCGTATATTATCCCATATCTTTATTACCCAAGACAACATTACAAAACAATCGTATTTCACGCTAAGTACAAATAGAACACATTATAAAAATAATTAAAATATTCACATTACTTAAGGCATTAAAAATATTAAACGAAATATCAATATTTTAATATAAGGTTCTTTCAATTGTAAACCTTAATATAACGAATATAAAATTTATAATATAATTCTCTTATCTTAAACAATACAACAGTTTAATGCAAAAATTAAAACTTTGAATCGAAATTAAGAACTTTAATTTTATTACATATTTTTCTTATTATTTCTTTATTTTAATAATAAAATGGAATTTTTCAATATGTTTATCATCTTATCATTATACATAATCTATTCAAAACATTAATAAATCGTTATTAATGTTTTAAATAGAAGCATTTTCATTATTTGATAAAAATTTATTTTAGTTAATTATTCTTAAGAAACGTTTCGACCTTGCGTTTTTCATTTCTACTAAATAACTACGCTAGTTGGTAAATTAATTTCTACAAGACCCTCGGGATCGAAATATGAGACTTTACCATTCATTTCTAACACAAATATGTCTATTCCTCTCAGAAATTAGCATTTTACAACGGGATTATGTCACTACCTACAAGATGGCAAGTTATTGAACAAAATGGCACACATATATTGTAATTAATTATAATTAAATTTTGAAATAAAAAATGTCTTGATTTTTTGTTTAAAATACGGAAAAACTTTTCCCCGACCATGTGTCCTTTGTACATAGCGCTGGATGGAACGAGGACATATCGAAATGCTGTTTACTAATTAACATAAATTATTTGCCTTTAATTAAACTCACAAAGGTTTATTCGGTACAATATATTGATAATAAATAATGTATTGCAAAGTTTATTAAATAACTGAACCATGATAATGAATTTTGAGGCTGTTTATGGAGCGTAAAAATTACTTTTGGGGTTATATTTATATTCGAAACATTTGAAGATAATTTTTCAAAAAATTTTGACTGTACAGCTATGTAATATTGTCTAGTATCTCGTATCGTATCTACTTATAATTCGACCGAATATTTTTTCAGCCTAACACTTCATCGAGTGGTAGCTAAATTGAATTTTTAGTTAATAAATAGTAATTTACACGCAAATATAAAATCCGAAAACCTATAACTCGAAATTAGAAAGATGTCTACACTACACTATTTACTTCAATGATTTCGTATTTTCTTAAATTGTTAATGGCACCACTGCAAACACATATAAAAATTGTAGCTATAATTTAAGTTTTAGCTAGAACTCAAGCTTATATACATTTTGAAGCACGAAATAAATAAGTAGTAATTTTTAAACCAAAAGGAATATAGCTCAAGAGTAAGCAGTACATTTTAATGTGGGAAGGTTTTTCTCCAAGTAGCTGACACATAAAGGTTTATTGAATATTAAGAAAAACCCTTGTTGTTGTTGTTGTTGTTGTTTTTGATGAGATAATCGAGTTAATCCTATGAGAAATCTAAGTAAACGAACGGAAGTGTACGATTTCAACGTAAATTCCTCCTCCAGCACATATTTCCGTCTTGTTCCGTTTCAAACCTTTAAGTTGACTGCTCAACTATCAACTTAGTTTTAAAACTTCTTTTTGGTAAGTGGCGGACGTCTATTCGATAAATCTTATACAAGCTGCAGTAAAAGTTTCGTATTCTGCCTAGCAGTCATAGACTCCTGAACTTCTAGAACCATAGCTCCTGACATACAAGATTCCTAGTTCAGGAGCTAATTTTCAATCGGAACTAGTGTCATTTTTATTTCAGTTCTAATAAAGTACTATTATACCTTATTTTCCAGCATTAAGACAATAAATTAAAAATTAAATAAAATTAAAAGCTATAAGTCGGATGAATGATGGAAAAAATAAAAGGATGGATGAAACAGACACGACTGGAGGAAGATCAGGCGCACCACCATTGGCTTTACGTTTTTTCCTAGGCACGGGGGTGAGACTGCGCCAACTTCCTGACTCCGGGCAGCTACTGAGTGTTTCTTGACGGGAATACTTTTTTTTTGGCCCGACCCGGGATTCGAACCCAGGACCCTATGATCAGCACTACTACAACCACTAAATCAACGAGGCAATTAATAAATCATATACATTCAATATGCCGGAACCAAAAGCGGTAGTGACTCTCACTACCGCTTTTGGTTCCGGCATATTGAATTTTAATTTTTTTTTTCATTGCAAAACTTAGCAAAACTTAGTGAAACCATAGCCACTCGAATGTCGGGGTCATTTCGGTCAATAAGGCACATCTGTCGAGCACTTTCCGAAGTACTAAGTAAGTATATAACAAGTATACTAAGTAAGTATATTAAAATCATATATCAATGGAAACGTTATTAATCTGTAATTAAATATCTGATAGCTTATCAGATTATGCATAACAGATATAAATGTTATATATATACATATGTATGTTATACAGTCTGCACTAAAAGTATCGGGAATGGAATATTTCCACTGTTCCTGTTATATTATTTTTTTTTAATTGAAAACTCCTTGGTTTTAAAAATCGAATACCATTTATTTATTTAAAAAAAGATTCTCGGTCTTGGCACAAGGTTTTGTCAAACTTGTTTAGTCGTTGAGAAAATGGAATTGACGCGTTCGAATTCAAGAGCGATGATTTATTATGACTTTCGAAATGGGTTAACACAAAAACGGTGTGTTGACCGGATGATTTCTGCATTTGGTGATGAAGCCCCATCCGAAACCACAGTTTATCGCTGGTTTTCTGAATTTCAACGTGGACGTGTCAAGCTCAGTGATGATCCCCGTCGAGGTCGTCGAGACCCCAACTTCCGAATGGAATGGTTGCTTCAATGATTGGTTCCATCGTATGGAAAAATGTGTCAAATTTCACGGAGAATATTTCAAAAAGCAATAAATACATTTTTAAATAATAATGTTGTGTCACTTCCTTGATTTCCGAAATTTTCTGTATATATCGTATATATAATATGTTATAAATATGTAGTTTGCTATCACTCGACACCATATTATGGCGTTTGACAGATGCGCATATTATTTGAGACGCCAGAATATGGCGTTTGGACATCCGAGGACATATTCAAGATATCAATCAGTGGATAATTCATTAAAGGGTTCCTACCGATTGTCATGAGCTAAACGACTACTGGGAATATGCTTGGGATTGCACGTGATTACTTCAGATTATTTTTCGTGCCAATTGCTACTGCCTCAGCAGTGGCAGGATAGATTATTTTTTAGAACATATAACAAGAAGTAAAAGTACTGGCCCCAGGTCTAAAATAAGTTGATACCCTCCTTTATTACCTACTGAAAATTTAATACCTAGTAGTCCGAGTACAAATGAAAATACAGTAATAAGATATTATAATTCATACTACTAGATGTAATTATCTTTACCATCAGTGAATTGTATACGTAGGAGGCAAAATGCAATTTCGTTCATCTTCTCTTGTTTATGTGCAAAATAGAGCTTTCTTTAAGCTACAGCGACTTTATTGCATATTGTTCGCTAGACGTGAAGCGTCTGAAAGGTGGATAAAATAATTATAAGTGTAATTTACTCTGAAATTTTGGAAGCTTAAGTTATATGTAGACGAACTTTATGAGTCTCGGCGTGAATACGCAACTAACAACAATAATCCCGAATGTACTGCATCTGTAGTCTGCTTGGTGTAAAGTTAGCTGTAGGTTGCGGATACCACTAGCAATCATGAGTTTTTATTTGTCATACTAATGCTAAAGATATTAAATAAACAAAACCTAAGTTTTACACTAATGTACAACTACTGATCCGCAACGGCTTTGCACGGGTGATTTTTGAATCACGACAACAGCACCACCTTTCCCTTTGTGTTTTTTTTCCTTTTTCCTATTCCCCTGGTGTTGCGGTTGATCATGGACGGCGGTAGTCACTTAACATCGGGTGAGCCGCATGCTCGTTTGCCCCGTCTTCTATAAAAAATTAAAAAAAAACCTACCAGGTCCATTTGTGAATTCAAACCACCCACTCAAACGGGTATAAAAAATTCATCACACACCAATTGATTTTTATATATAGAGAAATGTAACAAAAAGAAAATGTTTAGACTCGTATGTATAAAAATGTGTTACGCAAAATACATTTAAATTACGTGGTAGAGCCATGCTGCAGTTATATTAATAGTATAGTTGTAGCACGAATGGGTCGACTCGACCGGGGAAGGACCACGCTCTCACTGCTGTATTTCGTATGGTGAGTGTAGAGAACCGGAGACCCTTTTTGCTGGAAACGAGGCATTCCATCTTAGTCCTCACGGGTGACAACGCATCTGCATTTTGATTCGTAATCGAGGATAGATGTAGATGTCTATGGGCCACAGCAACCACTTACCATCAGGTGGACTGTGTGCTCGTTTGTCACCCTATCCTATAAATAAAAAAAATAAAAAAATTACAGAAATAGTAAAGTTAGACCTTCACACACTATATTATCTATATATATTTACTTAAATAATATTTAACTATACAAGTTACTTGTAAATTTATATTATATATTTACAAGTAACTCAATTTCACAATGTATTAATAATGTGATTCATACGTTCATGCGTCATTGCTTTACAATTTTACTAGGTTTTAAATATTAACCAAAAGTGCCGATAATATTATGCTTTACGTAGCATGCACCTAATGCTAGTTGCGTACTCTACAATTTGCAGTTTCTTTTTTATATTTGTTATATAGCTATTAACTAGTGCAATACAAAAGTAACTGTTGGAATACTTATACTAGTAAGTAGTAGTAGCACTAAGTCACAAAGGAGTGGTTTCAAAATTAGTAATTTTCACTTGCTGTGCCCGCGATACTTTCACGTATAATTTTATATGTCGATTGTTTTAAAGCTGAGTAAATCGGTAACTCACATGTTTTGTATACCAATAGTGTAGCTTATAATTTTATAAACAGTACTAGCTTGCCAGGCAGACGTTCTTCTGCCCTTTTCGAGGACAATTTGTCATATCCTATTAAAAATCCTTAAAAAAAACATTTGTGGGCAAAAAAACTATCCTATCTCTCAAGTTGGACCAAACTAGACACAGTGTGCAAATTTGATTAAAATCGGTTAAGTAGTTTAGGAGTCCATCGCGGACAAACAACGTGACAAGTAATTTATACATATAGCTAGCTTGCTAGGCAGACGTTGTTCTGCCCTTTTCGAAGTCAATTTGTCATATCCTATTAAAAATCCTCATATTCGCAAAAAAAAACAATTGTGGGCAAAAAACTGTCCTATCTCTCAAGTTGGACCAAACTGCACACGGTGTGCAAATTTGATTAAAATCGGTTAAGTAATTTAGGAGTCCATCGCCGACAAACAACGTGACAAGTAATTTATATATACTCGTATTAAGATTACTACACCAACCCAAATAGTGATTGTTAAAGTTAAAATTACAGCCTATATACATGCCAACGCTGGGCGCAGACAACTTCTCATTTCTGAGAGGGTTTTTTAGGGCAAGTAAATATTCACCGCTGTGACACAACACGTGTTAGCGAATTTCACATGCCTTCGAAAATATTTTCTTTTAACTTCTCAGACATGCAGATTTCCTCACGATGTTTTACCTGAATTGCCGGGCACGTGGTAAATCAGCACTTAAAATTGCAATTAACAATTTCATTGGTGCCGGCGGGGATCGAACCCGGGTTGCTCGCGTACTGTGAAATATACAGCAAGCGCTTAGCCCCTGAGCTACCACGGCTCTAACAGTAATTGTATAGTTATTTTTCTACTTATAATACAATCGATCAAGTAGTAGTAGTCTGAGTTGGCTTTTTTCACCATTTAGTAAAGATATATTATGATGTCACTCCTAATGTTAACATGTCAATACTAATGTAATTTTAAATGGGGAGGAACTGAGTCTTGTTAATACCACCATTTTTCTTGGAATCACACTGGACGCAAAGCTTCAATGGCTCCCCCATATATCAAAACTAGCTAGCAGACTTAGTTCTGCAGCATATGCTGTAAAAAGATTAGAACTCTTACCAGTGTTGAAACAGCTAGAATAGTTTACTTTAGTTATTTCCATAGCATTATGTTGTATGGTGTTTTGCTATGGGGATTCGCGACTGACACTGAAATTATATTTATTTTGCAGAAGAGGGCCATTAGAGCAATATATAATTGAAAACCAAAAGAGTCACTGAGACAAAAATTTAAGGAAATCAATATATTAACTCTGGCCTCTCAATACATTTATGAAAATGTAATGTACGTACACAAAAATAAAAGTAGTTTTGCGAAAATAAGTGATATTCATTCTGTAAATACTAGGAGCAGACACAAGCTAGTAGTACCGGTTACTCGACTCCACCGAGTCAGTAATTAATTATTGGGGCGATGTATGCGCTTTTTCAACAACATCCCAGAAAATATACAAAATTTGTCATACACAAAGTTCAAAAATGTTATTAAACTAAGTTTGTATAAAAAGGGTTATTATAATATTAAGGAATTTATGGAAGATAATAACCCCTGGGACGGGTGATCGCTACCAAGCTATTTCTAATTGTAAACATGATTGTAAGCTATTATTGGAAAAAAATTGTCCCGCTGGGTTTCTTGTTGGTTCTTCCCAGGACAGAAGTTTTTTTTTTTGCGAACCAGTGGTAAATTAAAAAAGTGACTTTCAATAATTATTGTTATAGTCTACATTGAATAAAAAATATTCTGTTTCTGTTTCTGATGGCAAAAATGTGTATATAACAAATAAAAATATATAAAGTATCTACGTCCGCGACTTTGTTCACGTAACATATTTGTAAGTAACTTATTTCTTTTGAAGTTTCATTTTGCTGTATCGTAGACTACTAAGGTAATATATAAAAAAAAGAAATTGAAGAAGAGGCTAGCAATTACACTAATTTATAAAACATAGAGTAAATTTATGAAAACACACTAACTAGTTGGTGTACTACGTAGTAGTATTTGTTGTAGTTGTTTCTTAAAACAACGCGCTAGACGCAGATGTTGCCATCGATTATGATGTTGGTGAGAGGCTGCTTCAGCCTACGAATTCGCTTAGAACAAAAGTTTGGAGGGAATTAGCGAGTGAATAAATTTGTCGGGTTGCTATAATTCTTTAGACATTTTTCATAATCCGTCGATTGACCTCTCGGTCGAAGTTGGACTTACCTAGTCGAACTATTTGTCCCAGGTAAACGTACTCGTCAACAACTTCGAGCATAGTGCTCCCAACAACTACCGGCATAGGTGTGACATGGACATTGAACATGATCTTTGTTTTGTCCATGTTCATCTTAAGACCTATCCGTTGGGAGGCACTATTGAGGTCATTGAGCATAGTGCTTAAGTCCTCCAGCGATTCTGCCATAAGGACTATATCGTCGGCAAATCGAAGGTGAGTGATGTACTCGCTTGATGTCAATACCGTATCCTTTCCAGTCCAGTAGCTCGAAAACGTCTTCCAATGCAGCGGTGAAGAGTTTCGGGGATATAATGTCACCTTGTCTTACACCTCTCTGCAGTTGGATAGGTTTCGAGCTCTGGTTTTGTACTCGGATAGCCATCGTAGCCCTACTGTGCAAACACTTCAGCACTTCGATATATCGACAGTCAACTTGGCACCGCTGAAGGGACTGTAGCACCGCCCAAATTTCGACGGAATCAAAGGCTTTCTCATAGTCCACATACGCCAGGCAAAGTGGCAGATTGTACTCTTCAGTCTTCTGTACAATTTGCCGCAGGGTATGTATGTGGTCTATGGTACTGAAGCCTTTTCGGAAACCGGCTTGTTCGGGAGGCTGGAAGTCGTCGAGTCTGCGTGCGAGACGATTCGTAATGACTCTCGAAAACAGCACGTAGACGCGGCTCAGAAGGGAAATCGGTCTGTAGTTCTTTAAGAGAGCGTTGTCGCCTTTCTTAAAGAACAAGACCACCGCACTTCTGCTCCACGCCTCTGGAGTAGTGCCACCATGGAGTACGGAATTCTAGAGCTTCTGAAGGACGTCAAGTACCGGTGTTCCACCCGCTTTCAGAAGCTCCGCTGTAATTCCATCCTCGCCTGGGGCCCTGCCGTTTTTAAGGTGCTGGAGAGCCATTCTAATCTCGCTCAGACTGACGTCCGGGATATCATCGGAATAGTGTCGGATAAGACTTGCTCTTGGATCGTTACTCACACTTGCATGTGGGTCCAACGATGATGTGTGCAGCTGCCCATAGAACCTCTCAATCTCACTCAAAATCTCAGGTGTCCCAGAAACGACGCTGCCACACTCAGTCTTCAGCTTCGACAGTTGGCTCTTACTGGCAGACAGATCTCTGGCAAAGACTTTGGAGCCCTGGTTCCGCTCGATCACTTCTTTAATACGAGCAGTGTTAAAGTTGCGTAAGTCTCGCCGCATGCATTTGGAGATCTGTCTGTTCAGTTGCCTGTATGCTGTCAAATCTGTTGACGATTGCAGCCTCATCTCCCGTCTAACAGCCATGAGATTAAGAGTGTGATCGGAGAGTTTTTGTGTTCTTCTGCGGCGGGTCTTACAGAACTTAGCTCCGACCGCATGGACAGTTTCCACGAGCTTGTCATTCATATCGTCCACTGAATTGCAATCTTCTAGGCACTGAAAGCGGTGACGTAACTCGAGCTAAAAGTTTTCGGGATTCTGGATTAGAGCACGAGGGGGACAGAGCGTTGACTTCATTAGACGAGACCTCTCCAACTTAACGTTTAGGTTCAGTGTGCCTCTAACCATTCGGTGATCGCTGCCAGTTTTCACCGTTGCGATCACTGAGACATCACTGAACAGTTGGCGTCTGGTCGTCATAATGAAGTCAATCTCATTTTTTGTCGAACCGTCGGGGCTCGACCAGGTCCACTTCCTGTGAGGCCGCTTCTGGAAGAAAGAGTTCATCATAAAGAGTCCCTCTTTCTCCATAAAGTCGGCCAGCTGCTGGCCCCTTCGGTTCCGTTGCCCTACTCCAAATTTCCCTAACTTCAGCTCACCGTTTTCTCTTGTGCCTAGTTTTGCGTTGAAGTCTCCCATCAACACCGTTTATTGAGTTTTGGAGGAATGCATGGCTTTGAAAATATCCTCATACATTTCCTCCACCTCCTCATCGGGATGTGCCGAGGTTGGTGCGTAAACCTGTATGACCTTCAGCGAATACCGTTTGGTGATTCTGAGTATCAGGTACGCGACCTTCGTCGACACACTCCCAATCTTTACAACGTTGTTGACGAGAGACTTGTGGACGATAAATCCGACAACTCCTTGGGACAAATGGTCGCCCTCTCGGTGATAGAACAAGTTGCCGGATTCGAGAATCACCGTGTCCTCCCCTCTCTTCGGACCTCGGATAATCCTATAATATTCCAGCGCAACTTGTCTATCTCTTCTTCCAGCTCCAGGATCTTCTCGTCAGTTCAGAGTGCGTGCGTTAAATGTTGCCAGGTCGAGTCGTCGTAGGTGGCAACCGAACCTCCACCGGAGATTCTTACCACCCCCTGCCCCGCCGTTACCATGGTCGCCACCGTAGCCAGGAATAGCGGGGCCGCCGGGGACTGGGGGCTGTCTATTTGTGTAATTGTTCATGGGGGGTATATTGCCATAGTTGCCACGCTTGGCGAGCGGGTTGGCAACCGCAGTTTTTTTTGTCGTACAGTTGCTGTTATCAGGAAGATGCTGCTGCCCATCTCCTGCCTGTGTCCCTCTGTCGCCTTTTACGACACCCACGGGAAGATATGGGGTAGTGGATATTCTTAACCGCCACTACACGGATTCCACATAGTCGTATATAACTGCAACAATAACCTTCGAATTTATAATTAAAGCTAAAGCATTCCTGTTCAGTCATGTTAAGGTGACCAAAGTTTTGTAAAACGCATATCTTCACAAACTTTAGCTCGAGGTTGACGAGACAGCGAGCATTTACTCTCGTATCTCGACAGCACCGAACCACACATTAATAAATAGTTTACCAACAGATACATCACTCCCATACAAAAGCGAAAATACCTACGCTATAATAGCCTACAAAATCTTAATAATAATATCTGCTGCTCGCAGCGAGAAAAAATGTACCATAAGTACGCGACCAAAGAGTCGAGATTGTGTTGCCCGCCGTGCGACTCACGTGCAAGCGTGTCATCGCACGAATGCGCTAGGGTTGTACTTATGATGATTATTGTAATAAAACAAATGTTGCCAAATACATAACCATATGTTTTATTTGTCGATCAAAAATATTTGAGTTTTACAAAATGTTATTTAATTTTGTCGTTAAAATATCCTAAATCGCGTAAATAATTTTAATAAATAATCATGAAGAAAACAGGAGCAAAGAGGAGGAAAATCAATGCAACACGGTGCTGCCAGCCCGATTCATTACGACGTTGTCAAAATTGTTTAAGAGTGCTCTTTCTAATTCTTCAATATAAGTAATTATTAAACAAAAATTATTTTCGTCAACATCAGGTTTCTCCTGTAACAAAGCATTGAAGCTAGTGCAGTTATGTTTTTTTTAATACACTTATTATAATGAATACCTTGGATACATAAGTCAACGCAAAAAACAAGACAATTTTTTATTTGTTTTTTGACTTTGACGCCCATCCACTGCACAACAATTTCGTGGTTTCGGCATTGCGACGAGTAAGCGCGGGAAACGTGCGCGGTGTAAGCGCTCAGGCCGGCGTGCGGCAGCCCTATATCGGTTGTATCGTGGGTGATACGCAGAGCGGTAGGCATATAACGCGTGCCTTAGAGCGAGTGACGGAGGCCTGACCGAACTTGAGTTTAAGATTTATAAGAGGGTAAATTTACGGACAGATAGAGCAATACCAGGAGAAATTTAGGTTATATTTCATTCAAAAAACTTAAAGCTTATTAAAAATATTGATACAATAAATGGTCTTTGACTATCTAAAATCGAAATAAAGCAATCTTAATACATACCATGCAGGCGAAGCTGCGACGGATCGCTAGTTAATAATAACATTCATCAAAAAGATTCACGAAAAAAGATAAAACCGAAACAAACCTTAAGAAATATAATCCGAATATTATCTGAAGAACTTACTTTGTTTAATATGATATTCCCCTAATATTTTTTACAGGAGAGGGGGCAAACGAGCATAAGGCTCACCTGATAGTAAGTTATTGCCGTTAATTAATGTTAAAAATTTAAGGTAACCGGGCTAACTATGACATTGGGACGTCAAACATCTCAGCCCCCCCCCCCTCTCCCGTGACCATGGGTGCTATAGAGCACCCGAAACGTGTGGGAATTTTAAAATAAGTTAAAGTAGTTAAATAAACGCGATAAAATCCGTAAATAAAGTTTTATTCAAATATGTTTTGTCTCTTCCAATTATCTTTCTAAAGGTTTAATAAGTAAAGTTAGTCCACAGCAAAATAACTGGCGAACCCGTAAAGTGGGCTCGGCTCCTTGGTAGTGCGTAAGCGCAAACATCGACCAATGTCGCATATGTCATTACGTGTAAACACCATACAGAATAAGATCAAGTCCAGTCACAGTGAATGTACCTTGATTAGATTAAAGTAATCGCATGCATGCGGTACGATTCATAATGACTCTCGAAAATAGCACATAGATGTGTCAAAAAGGAAATCGATCTTTAATTCTTCAATACAGCATAGTCACCTTTTACCACCGCAATACTATTCCGGAGTAGTGCCACTTTGGGTGACGAAATTAAAAGCATGTGAAAGACAAGTAGCTCTGCTGTAATTCCGGTTTCGATTGAGGTTTTGCCGTTTTAAGGCGCTGGAGAGCCATTCTAATCTCGTTCGGACTAACTTCTGGGATATCATCGGAACAGCGTGAGATAAGACTTGTTCTAGATCGTTTCTCACAGTTATATGTGACTCAAACAACAATGTGTACAGCTGTTTGTACAACTTATCAATCTCACCCAATACCTCAGGTACCCCGCAAATGACGCTGCTACAGTCGGTCTTTAACTCGGATCATTATTTCTTGCAGACAGATCTCTGCAAAAAAACTTTGGAGCCTTGATTCCGCTCAAGCACTTCAACAATGCGAGCTGTAACGTAGCGTATTGTAGCGTAAGTCTCGCTTATGGCTTTGGAGATATGTCTGTGCATCGATTATATGCGTGCGAGCTTTATTTATGATAATCTTTTATATTATATTAGTTACCTATTTATATATTATAGTAGTAGCCATAGTAGCTCAGGGGACGTATATAAGTTTTATTGATTATTATATTAAGTTTTTAATAAACGTAAGCTTCTCCCCTTGGTCTATCTTTTTTATATTGTCATCAATTTTTGCACATTCTCATAATGCAACACCACATATAATTTTTCCTTCAGGATCCTATCTGGCTAAAATACGATAACGTTAGAACGTTTTATTATCCACGTATTCGTGATTTTGGTTTTAGTACGCAAATACGCTATTAATACTTCTTTAATATCATGACAACAAAAAAAATTGCACCAATAAATAGATTACAGCTGCACTTTGCGTACATACACATTAAAGTCAAACACCTTATAAGTTTGGTATTCAGAACTGTAAAGAAATATCCAGGCAGTATTTTTAACAACATTAAACTCCTGGGGAATATTTAAAAGACTTAGGCTCTGAAAGCAAGTGTATTAATATATAGTATAGAATCCAAACACATCTTGCGTCGTTTTCTTTTAGGTACTACAAGCAAACTAAAACTATTCGGTATAGTTGAATAAATAGTAGTGTAAAGCTTTAAAGTTATATTTGAATATAAATTTACATTAATACATTTGATGTTTATTTTTAAACAGGCTGTAAGCTGCAGTGTACTAAATGAAAGTTGTGTGCATCTCGGCATACGGATGAGTGCTAACCTCAACACAACATTGAGTCAAAAGCGCAAAATGCGTCCAAAAAACTGGATATTCTAAGTAAGGTGAAGCGATACTTCACGCCTGGGAAGCTTTTAAATTTATACAAATCTGAAGTCCGAACATGCATGGAGTATTGTTGCTTCACCTTATGGATGGCTCAGCAAAATATTAACTTGCCGCACTCGAGTCAGTGCAAAGCGGAGCCAAGTCGCTAATCGGCGACAAAAATTCGGTGGGAACTAAATCTCCAGCGTAGCTCAAACCCGCCAAATGCTTATTTGTCAGTCTTCTACAGATTGTATTTTGGAGAGTGTACATATGGGATTCATAAGCTCATACCACCATCTCCCTACCCCTACCGGAGTACATACGTACAGCAGGTTACCATCCAAACTTGGTTGATGTTCTGAATATTCACACTAAGCGCTATAAGTCATATTCAATAATGCGCACAGCCAATAAGAGAAATGCTCTGCCGCCGTCTGTTTTTCCGATTGCGTACTCGTATACCCTTAACCTCTTCAAGGAGGAGTTAACAGGCTTTTCCCGGGCAAAATTGCTCCATGTTAGACTTCATCTTTGACCTCGAGCTAGATGGAGGTCAAGAGTGAGCCAATTTTTTATTTAAGGAAAGCAGGTTTCCCCACGATGTATTCCTTCGCCAACATCTACGTGGTAACATAGCACTTAAAATTGCAACTAACAATTTCAATGGTACCAGTGGATACCGAACACGGGTTGCTCGCGTACTGTAAAATGTACTACTAGCGCTTACCTGAGCTACAACGGCTAATTTTATTTTAGATTGATTTATTTTAAAATGCATACGAGAGGCATCGACGATATTGATGATCATTTTTCTACATTCAAGGAAAAATGACTTGCCATGATGTCAATCATAATTGTTAAAAATATCCATCACCGTAAAATTGTAAATACTGTTAGATTATAATCTATCTTGCGAGATTGTGAGCTTTCGAAAGATTATGAATAGTAACATACTGATTACAATTCAACGCATTATTTTTCGGTAGATTATAGGTATAATCTATCAAAGTGAAACCGTTAAATTGTAAAATGGCATGATTAAAACTTTGTTTACTAACAAGATTTTAACTAAGTAGAATACGATCACATTTCTATTAGGAATCGTATTTCAGGTTTATTTGTTGTCATCGCAATTCCCGATGAATGGCCTTACAAATTGCATTAGTTGAGCATTGCAGAACTCACATAGGTCAGTCGGTCATTGTCAGAATAGGTACTTCACCTAAGTAACTTAATTAACATTTCGCAATATATTTTTTACTCTTTATTGACAGCCCATAGTAACCACAGAAAGTCCGCCGTGACGTAGGAAGGGGAAATGATGCAAAGTAATACGGACAATAACGCGGCGATAAAGTTTTATTTAGCTTGCGTGCGCGATTTATCTAATTTAATAATAATACTGTAGGCTATTAAACGTCGGCAAGCAGTCGGTATGTAGTGCTATCATTTATTCTGTACTGTAAATTATTTAAATTGTGATACTACGAACAGATTTCGTGTGTGATTTATCAAATAATAATAATTATATTGGCTATTAAAACTTCAGCAAGTAGTCAACATCAAAGAAGTGCATCTTAATGTTGAGTACTTGCCGAAGTTTTAATAACCTACATAATTATTATTATTTTATAAATCACACAGGCAATTTATTTAAAACCTTGACGATGCCCGCGTGTGTCCATATAGCTTTGCATATTTTTTCCCTTCCACGTCATGGATGATATTTATTGGTCACCTAGAGAGTAAAAAATGCAGTACAGTAGTAATGCTATATGTATAGCAAATCTAAATTATTTTTTCATTTATATCTGTTTCTTTAATATAATCTCTTACATTTTTTACCATCTCCAAAATAACGGTTATCAAATTTAAGAGTGGAAATAACACTAAATCTGACGTATAACTGAACTAAATATTGGGAGAGAAAACATGGACACGGTCTTGATAAAATTAATATTCATTACTAATTTTAGTAATTTATTTGCTGGTTTTTCGTTATTATGTATTCAAAATTGGTAATGAATCTATTTTCTATGATATACATATTAGTTACATTAAAACTTATACAACTATTTTATCCGATGAATGAATTTACTAAGTAATAAACAAAAATATTATTATAAGTATTTAAAAAATAAAATCTAGATAAACAGTCTTAAAGTACTTTGAAATTTACTAGTAATAAGCCCACCTAAATATTGAATTATATAGCGCGCGATATAATTCGTGCATCGACTGGCGCCAGCAGCCCTCTTAATTGGACCCGTCAAGACGTGTATTTGTAACTTTATACCTAAACTGCGGATTGTGCCTGTCTTGATATTACACAATGTGTTCTATAACAAGAGGAAACAAATAATTTCCAAAATCCAAAAATCTTGCAAATTGATAAAGTTTTCCTTTAGATAACAGCAAAATTTTACAGCAGAAAATTACATTTTACAATTCACTGCATCGATTTGATTCGATGCGATGAGAATGTATTCAAAGAAAATTGCTTCATAATTTAATCACTTTGTTGCCGTTGTGTGACGTGTTTCTAATAAACCTGCAGGAAATTGTTCATTTGTATCGAAATCGGTACATTTACTTCAGGAATGGTGTTAAGACACAGTCTGATATTTTTACTCTACGTTTTATGTTTTGTATTTTATTTTAATGACAATGTTTTAAATTTGAGGTATTAGTTTTTCTTTATTATACTTTTTTTTAAATATTGTGTTTAACATTTTAGTAAGATGTAATTTTATTTGCAAAAAATATATTGGGTTAGCTTACATTAGACTTACGAAAAATTAAGGATTTGAAATGAATAAAAAAATTAAGGATTTGAAATGAATAAAACTACACTGTAATGTTTTTAATTTTTTTAGTACTTGATATATTGCGATGTAACAAAAATGACTCATGCGTAGTGCATGAGTCATTTTTATTCCAATCAGGAGTCAAAAAACTGTCAAGGTCAAGTCAAATCATTTTTATTAAAAATTGGCCTTTATGTTTTAGAGCGTCAAAGAGCTACGCTTTCACTAAAACAAGTTTATTTTGTAAAAGATATATTATAAATGTAAAAAGGGGGCTGAGTTCAGTATAAGTATAACATAAAATACGTATAGATCTTATGATTTAAGCAACAACCATAGTGCTTGGCGCCCGTTCTTCCTCGCATGACTAGTTAGACAATGATAATGATGAGTTATAGGATCCCAAGCAGGCAGAAGAACCCATCCATCTTTTCTATTGAAGTTTGGATATTTTTATTAAATTTAAAATAGCCTCGCGTATCATCCTTGGTAAGAATCGGTGTTCTTTTACGAGGATTTGTGGTTAATCAATTCTTGCGTCTTACAGAAGGTTATTACATTTAAAGCATGATGAAAAATAAGTAATTTTCTACGGTGACTTGTAGTAGGTTTTAATGGAAGCTCTCTTCAAAATAAAGCCAACTTTGTCTGAGACTCCTCTAACATGTATAGTGCAGAAGTCACACGCTCACCTGTGATGTAGCGCGTTGACTTCAGCGATTATAAATAGTAATTGAACAACAAAACTGATCATAGTTTCAATGTCAGTGAGATCTAGGTCTTTAATCTCAGCGTGTCCTCTCGGGAGTCATCGTGTACCAAACGTTGAACCAACTTATAAGTTGGTGAATCGATCTAGCTCACTTGAGAGCTTGGTTTGTATATTTGCGGTAACCCATCCCGTTCTTTTATAGGCATACAAAAACAGTACCTGTTACCGTACTATGCTCGGTATTCTTTTTTTTTTTTTGGAAATCGTGTGTTTTGGAAATTTTATTTAGATATAAATTACATACTGATGAAATATGAATAATATTTTTCGATCTTATTGACATAATAGAAAAAACTGAACTGGTTATTTGAATAAAAAATCATGAGTGCAATTAGTTTAATTTGAATTTTCGTGTTTTCAGAAAAATACTAAAAAAGAGTTCGAAATAATAGATTTTCTCACAAAAGAAGGAAACTTGACAAAAAAGAAAAAATACGGACCGAAGACAGGACCCGAACCAGGGTACTACGATTACGGGACCGCCCAATGTCCCATTTGAGCTATTATAATCATTAACACATTACCAAAATTTATCTTCTTATATTGTAGCAGTGTTTTATTGCCTGAAAACAAAGACAAAACGATATTTTCTAAAAATGAATCCCAGCTGGACACAAAATTTTATGAAAATCGTTGGAACCGTTTCGGATAAGGCCACATATTGTTATTATATACTACATAAGTTTAAAACTATTCAGAAATGTGTTTGTGTATATTTGTGTATGAGAGGTTCGTGAGTGTGTGGGTGGTTGCGTGCGTGCATACGTTCATGCCTGCGTGTGAGTGTAATAATAAACATTTTCTGTGCTTTCTTAAGACAGTTTCTTTAGCCAATTTATAGTTGACAGAACAGATCCTCTTTTTTTCTTCTATCCCACCCCCTTTTCTCCTATCCCAACGAAATCCAAGGTATTAAGGGTACAATTGTCAAAGTTCTATTCATACCTAAGGCTGGTAGAAAGGACTACGCTTTACCAAAGTCCTTTAGACCTACAAGTCTATCTTTTTTTCTTCTTAAGACACTGAAAAGGTTATTGATAGATATATAAGGGCTGTAGCCCTAGCTCCGAGGCTCATTCATTACATGCTTACTGCGAAGGCAAATCCACAGAAACAGCCCTGATCGGTGTTATTGACAGAGTCGAAAAAGCACTGGAAGGTAAATAAATAATTATTTGTGCCTTTCTAGATATATAGGGCGCTTTTGACAGTATCCCCACATCACTGCTGATTGGGGGCCTGACATCTAAAAATATTGACCCCACATCAGGTGGGTGAAGTTGATACTCTCAAACAGAAAGGCAAATATAGCGCTATTTCAAACTTCGATTGAGGTTGTAACTACAAGGAGATGTTTTTACGCCTTCTTTGTACTCTTGCGGTTGACCAACTATTGTACAAGATGGCAGACCTAGGTTACTCAGATAACCTTATGATCATTGCGAGGAGCTTATGTCAAACAACTTTATCGTTAATAATACAAAGAGCCCTAAACACCATAAATAATTGGTGTAAGGATAACAACAGTTTATCAGTTAATGCCGATAAAACTTTACCAAAAAGAAACGATCGAACAAATTAGTCACACCAAAATTCACTAATTGAAGACATAGGGCTTAGCAGTAATTTATAGCCACAATAGATATTTTAAGTCACAATAGATATTTTAAGTCACAGTAATACTGATCTCTTTTCCTAGACCTGCATAGCTTCTCGCACATAGTAAAAAATTAGATGAAATATCTTGATGTATGGCCTCCAAATACAAATCCTCTTTACCAATATTATTCTCAAACAGACAATCCTCAGTTATGGTAATGTCTTTTTACGAAATTCATACCTTTTGATGATACTTTTAATGTCAGTGCATCCGGTATATGCTTTGAAAGATTATAAGACCATGCACTGTATTTTTTGCTAGTATTCTTGGTACTGTACAGTTACGTAACGTACCACTGATAACGTACTTTATTGATAGTGATAACACTTTTTATAAAAGAGGGGGCAAACGAGCATACAGTTCACCTGCTGTTAAGTGACAACCGCCGCCCATGAACATCCGCAACACCAGGGGAATTGCAGGTGCGTTTCCTTTAGAAAGGAGTAAGCTCTTTTCTTTAAGGTCCCCAGGTCGTATCGGTCCGGAAAAATCGCCGATGGTAAATTATTCCACAGAGAGGGCGTACGCGGAAGAAAACTCCTTGTGAAACGTACGGTGGTGGACCGCCATGCATCCAGATGGTGTGGATGGTATCGGGAGGTTTTCCGCGTAGTACGGTCATGAAATTTAGCCGCTGGAATTAATCCGAACAATTCCTCAGAGCACTCCCCTTTATAGATGCGATAAAATACGCAAAGATATGCATCATCTTTTCGCAACGCCAGTGAATCGAGCCGATCGGAAAGCACTCGGTCGTCGACGATTCGAGCCGCTCTGCGCTGGATGCGGTCAAATGGAATGAGCTGGCACTGAGGAGCCCCAGCCCAAAGATGGGAACAGTATTCCATGTGCGGCCAAACCTGCGCCTGCGCCTGCTGCCTTGTAAAGTTGCAGGCGGCTTGCCGGCATGAAATACTGTCCTGCTCTGCTGAGCAGGCTAAGCTTTTTAGAGGCCAATTTGGCCTTCTCTTCCAAGTGACCACGAAACTGCATACACTCGATATGTCGACGCCAAGGATTCCGATACCGGCTGAGGCAACAAGGGGAGTGCCTTGAAACTGAGGAGATACAACAAAGGGGTTCTTTTTGGCGGTTAATGCGCAAACTTGTGTCTTCTGAGGGTTAAACTGGACTAGATTTAGTCGCCCCTAATCTGAGACTTTGTTCAGCAAAGACTCGATTTCAGACTCAAGTTTGTCCTGGTACTCGGAGACGTTTTTCCGAGAAATATTGGCTCACTCAGATCACTAGCTGATCGACCACGACGAAAACCGAATTGGGTATCACTAATCATCTGGTGATCCTCAAGGTTCCTCATGAGCTGACAATTTACAATGGAGGAGGCACAAATGAGTGTTTCAGTTTGGAACACTCCTTTATACATTGGAATCTACAGTACAGGAACTTTCATTAAAATTATTTTTACACAACAAAAATGTTCTTCGCTACATGTTAGAAGATAATTTCTAAAATTTTAATCAACTACTACGCTGCAAAGTGGCTCATCAGTTGAATTTTATGTTTCTGCTATTTTTATTTTAAACAAATAAATTAAGATTAAATGGGCTAATTTTCTTTTAAGAACTAATAAATGTTTCCTATTTTTAATCGAATAAGGATGACAAAAGTTTGCATTGTCTAATTCCTCGCAGAAGCTGTAATCAATTTATAAAATTAACGTTTAGATTTCAAAGCTTGAACGTATTTCTCAGAATGTCTATTGATTCCAAGGTCAATTGCAGAGTAAATACTGATAAACTAGATTTGAAATTTAAAATTAGTCCAATTGATATAGGTACTAGTTCTGCAATCTTTGTTAGTAGAAGGATTAGAAAGCTAGCTCTTAGCAGCATAACAAGCAATAGCCAAGTCAATCTAGTTATTTTTACAGTGTCATCTCTTACCGTCTACGTAATTATCAATTTGGAGTATTGGAACGATAGATAGATCAGCTAAAAACTAAAAATTAGAAAATCTCTCTTGAGTAAATCTATAAAAACTTACACTAAAGCTTCTAAAATATAAAAGATAAATGAAACAATCAGATACAGTATTTAAAAAAAATCGATGCTTACTATAAAATAGATTGATATTTTGTCGTCCTTGGCTACTTATATATATATATATATATATATATATATATATATATATATATATATATATATATATATATATATATTTATAGGATAGGGTGATAAACGAGCACACAGTCCACCTGATGGTAAGTGGTTGCTGTGGTCCATAGACATCCCATGGACATTTACATTGGACATCTACATCTATCCTCGATTACGAATCAAAATGCAGATGCGTTGTCACCCGTGAGGACTAAGATGGAATGCCTCGTTTCCAGTAAAAAGGGTCTCCGGTTCTCTACAGTCCGGCATGGTCCTTCCCCGGTCGAGCCGACCCATTCGTGCTACAACTATAATACTAATTTAACTGCAGCATGGCTCTACCACGTAAATATATATATATATATATATATATATATATATATATATATATATATATATATATATATATATATATATATATATATATATGTATTGCTACCCGTTAGCCTCGCTAAAACTCAAAAACAGCTCGAATGATTTTGATGAAATTTTTTGTGTGCGTTTTAAGCTGGATGATTGAAATTCACAATTGGACCCTGTGGAGCTGCTGTCGAGATCCGGGGCGGACCTCGTTATAAATATAATTGTAACACGGCATAAAAAAGACCCCAGAATTTCTTGCCGGTCCAACCCTAGAAGGTCTTGTTTTTGCATAACTCTACATCGTTATATTTTGACGTTAATATCATCATCCTCTAGACCATTTCCCATTATCTGGGGTCGGCGCAGTAAATCTTCTTGTTCCATTCCTCTCTATCAGCCGTCATTTCCATACTTACTCCTTTCGTTCTCATATCACTCTTCACACAATCGATCCATCTTTTATTTGGCCTTCCTCTGCCCGTGTGTCCCTCCACATTCATATTCAACACTCGTTTTGTGACATGACTTTCATCCCTCCGCATCACATGCCCAAACCATGCCAATCTGCTTCCTCTCACCTTTTCTACCACTGGCGCTACTTTCAGGCTTCCTCTTATATACTCATTCCTTATCTTATCCATCCTTGTCACACCACACATCCATCGTAACATTCTCATTTCATTTGCATGCAATCTATTTTCATCCTTCTTCTTGACGGCCCAGCATTCACTTCCATACATGACGACAGGTCAGATGATCGATTTGTAAATTTTCCCCTTCAGCCTTATTGGCATTCGAGGATCGCACGTTGTGGCTGTGACCTGTCGCCATTTCATTCACCATGCGTTAATCCTGTGCTGCACAGCTCTATCTATTTCGCCGTCGCCTTGAATGAGAGAACTAAGGTACTTGAAATCTGAGCAGGTAGGCAGTAAAACGCCATCCAACGACATGGGGGAGGTGATCGTACACATGTACGGGATGCTCTGTACGTAGCACGGACTAACCTCACATACTTCCCCGGCACACCTTTCATCTTTAACGCCCACCACAAAACCTCACGGGGAACCCGATCGTACGCCTTTTCAAGGTCGACAAAAACCATGTGCAGATTTTTATGCACGCGCTTGTACTTTTCGCACAATTGGCGTAATGCGAAAATGGCATCTGTCGTACCTCGACCGGGCATGAATCCGAACTGGTTTTGTGTTATCTCACACTCTTCTCTCATTCTTCTCTCTATTATTCTTTCCCAGACTTTCATCGTATGTGACTTTTATTCCCCGGTAACTGCTGCAGTTTTGAACATCTCCTTTGTTTTTAAAAAAATGGGGACCAGTATACTACTGCACCATTCCTCAGGTATTTGTTCTTCCTGCAACAATTTACCGAAAAATAAACTCAACCACTTCCATCCATCCGCACTTAGCAACTTCCACACTTCTACTGGTATTCCATCTGGGCCGACCGCCTCCATTCTTCATATTCCTAACAGCCATTTTTACTTCTTCCACACTAATTTCTCTCACTAAGCCCATATTCACTGGTGGGTTTTCAAGCATACCATCCCATTCATTCTCCTCATTCATCAATTTCTCAAAATACTCCTTCCATCGCTTCTTTATACTTTCATCGTCAGTCAAAATCCTTCCAGAATCATCTTTTATACATTTTACATGTGAAACATCTCTTCCATTCTTTTCTCTCGCTCTTGCAATTTGAAAAAGTCGTTTTTGACTTTCGAGGCTTTCAAGGGACCGATATAATTTATCTTGCGCCTCTGCCCTACAAATAGCAACTTCCTTCTTCGCTCTCTTCTTACATTCTTTGTACGCCCCTCTCTTACCTTCTTTTATTGATTCATTCTGGTCTTCTACGCTCTGCCATTCTTTAAAGGCATTTTTCTTTTCTCTCAAAACTTCTCTAATACTTTCACTCCACCACCACCCATCCTTATCTATCATACGCTTCCCTTTTGTTTCTCCCAACACCTTCCTTGCCACACTTCGGATACAATCAGCCATTTCCTTCCAGCACTCACTCACACTCATTCCTTCCATATCACCCATCTCTATCATCTTGTTTACAACTAGCTCTCTAAATTCACTTGCATACTCCTCCTTATGCAACAGATTCCACTTTATTTTGGGTGGGGGACGATCCTTGTGTTTGTTGAGGCGAACAGTTAAGCAGATGTCAGCCAGCAAAATCCGGTGCTGGGATACTAAGTCTTCACCTGGAAGCACTTTGCAGTTTTTTACACTCTTGATTTGGTTCCGTCTTATCAGAAAATAGTCGATCCGTGTCGCGTGGTGGCCACTTTTATAAGTAACAAGATGCTGATCTCGTTTTTGGAACCACGTGTTTACTACAGCCAGGTCAAAAGCACATGCTGCTTGCTGAAGAACTTCCCCCTCACGATTCCGCACTCCGTACCCCCATCCACCGTGTACTCTTTCATACCCGTCATTCACTCTCCCTACATGTCCATTAAAATCTCCTCCCATATAAACATCCTCACTCTCAGGTATTCCCATCATCATACAATCAAATTCCTCCAAAAACTTCTCTTTCACACTCTCTTCACAGCCTGTTTGCGGAGCATACACACTTACAACATTCACTACTTTGTTTTCAATCATTAATTTAACAACTATCATTCTGTCATTTACTCTTTTCACATCTGTCACTCGTTCTTTCATTTCACTATCTAACACAACTCCCACTCCATTTCGCTTCCCATCACTTCCACAATAATAAAACTTGTATCCTTCTCCAATCTCTCTTGCTTTATTGCCCTTCCATTTTGTTTTCTGCAAACAGGCAACATTCACTCTTCGTCGTTTCAAAACATCTGCTAACTCTCTTCCTCTTCCAGTCATCGTACCTCCATTCCAGCTTGCAAACCTCACTCTGACATTCTGCTCTCTCCGGGCTCGCCTCTTACGTCGCACCCGCTCCGTAAGGTGCGACAACCCTTGCACACTTCCCATAGGAGCCGGGTGCTGCGCCTGCGCGTCGCCTGCGGGGTACGCCCTAGCCCTGTCATATATCCCACAACTCTTACTATTCATAGATTTACTGCATGGGATTTGGCAAAAGTTTTACAGTCGGCCGCCTGCCTGACACCAACCCTCTTTGGGTATGCTATTGTTGGTAGAGGAAGCTACCATTTTGGGAAAAGGAAAAAGAAGGTTGGGGGTAGGATCGTAGGTGTAAGGATACTGTTATCTCGGCAGGAAAGGGTATGAGAATTACAGTAGCTCGGGGAGCCGGGGTCGCGTACCCGTATTCCATAACAGGATTACCGGAAAGGTAGACCAGCATGAAAAACCCCTGACTAATTATATTTTGACGTTAATAAAAGTTCATAAAAGCTTCAAACATTTCTAAACTGAGTAAAACTTTTTCACTTTGACTTAAAATAACCGCAACAACATGAAATAGCAGCATAAATACTACTGTATTTTGTACCATGAGTAACGAAAACACTTGACCCAAAAGAATTAAAACGTATGTGCATTTTTTTATAAATCGAATGTAAGTGTATTTACGCCACACCATTCAGCTACCATCAAGCGGACTATGTGCTCGTTTTTCATCCTTACTTTTATAACACCCAAATAAATAAATAAATAGGTCCTAGGTCCTAGTATATTTAGGACCAATATATAGGTCATAGAATAACTTTCTTTTTTAATACGTCTGATATTTTCTTATTTTTACAGACCATGGGAATACGTACATCGAATTAAAAAGTTTTTTTTCTCGTTTGAATGATATTATTTCGTAATTTCATGTATAATGTTGGATTTTCAACAAAAAACATCAAAAATTAAATGTCCATCATTATCTTGGGTGTTAAGGTGAATTGCAAAGACTATTATCAGACTATAGATTTTCATTATATTGAACTTACATAGGTTCGGTTGTCACTGTTTTTCATTTTATTTTTCGTATTTTTACAATTACTTATTTTCAAATTAAGTTAAACATTATGCTCAGATTTTTTTTAGAGTCAACAGGTAAACATTATTTATTTCTCTGTTGAGGTATTTTTACGGACATAAAATAATCACTATGTTTTTTAATGTGTCAAAGTACTTTCAAGGGACAATTTTTCAACCGCCAGATAAAAGTTATCCATCAAATAAATTATAACTTGCTATGTATAAAGTGAAACAGTTGAAACATTTTGTTCAACAACAGTAATTTTTTAACTGTAATTCATATTTTTAAGTCGTATTTTATCGTAAGAACAACTTTTATCATAGGTAAAACAACTAGTCTGATTGAATAAAGCGACATTTACTTATCGCGTTTAATTAATTATTTTAACTTATTTTTAATTCCCGACGTTTCGTGTGCCTTACAGCATCCATGGTCATGGGAGGGAATGAAATATTTGACGTCTAAATGTCATAGTTCCGATTGGGATGGGTGCTGCCATCTACTTGGGATCCTAAAATTAACAAAATTATACCCAAACCAATACCACTGCAAGACTTCAAGATACTGTAGGCTCGATCTGCGTAGATCGGACTAAAATTTAATATTCGAAAACTGAAGGTAGCCGGGCTAACTATGACAATCAGACGTCAAACATTACAGTCCCCTCCCCCCGTGACCATGGGTACTGTAAATAATTACCAAGTCTGATATTCGTAAATCGAGTTATGAGCGATTTTTGATTAAATATCGAACAAGATATCGAAGGTGGCTATTCAAAATTCAGTATTAATTTTCAATAACGAGGCGCATTCTTTCACTTCACAGACGTTGTAATTTGTTTTTATTTGTTTTATTGCTTCACAGCTCTCGGTAGGATGTAATTGTTATGTGCTTCACAGTTTCAAAGCAGCGAGCGAGCGATTTTTAACACTTTGTCTAAAGTTGTTTTTTTAATTCACATAAATTTTGAAAGTACATTCATTTATTCACGTCTGAATGTAACGACAGTTTTTTTTTTAGATTTAATTAGGATTTTCTGATTCTTCAGCATATTAAATATTTGTTATTGACTGTTATATTCTTTCTATGGAAGCATCTAGTCACCAAGTGATAATACGTCAGCAATGTTTAAAAACTTCTTTGCTGGTTCCGCAAAGCTTTCGAGTTATAGTGGTCAACAGGGCTATGGCCCAAGTTAAATTAAGTACATGGTTTGCGCCTACGCCAGTAATTCTAAACACACATATAGCTAGCTATCTATATTACTTGAACATTTAAAATCCTTAAAAAGCAATTTTTCTATCCGTCGTTACGTACCAGACATTTTAATTTTATTTTTGAACCCTATTGCGCAGAAGCCTCTCATCATAAGGTGCAGTATTACCTCGTCTGTCCTTTTATTTAAATTCTAGTAAAATTAAATATTTACAAAGTGAAAGTGACGAGTGAGTACACTGCAACCAACCTCAAACAAAGAGGGCTAACGTAGAATGCCTTAAGTCTAGCTTACTATTTTACTGGCTCTCTATACACTTCAGACCAGCATACGGTAGTGTAAATACAGTTGCATGACGGTAAATATGAGTAAGAAGAGGGTGGTACATACCCAAGTGGACTACTAGAACTTACTTAACATGTCTTCTAATTTTTTTTTATTTTTCAGATATGCAGGTTTGCTCACGAGGATTGTCTTTACCACCGAGTACGTAGTAAATTAGTACTTAAATTTGCAATAAACGATTTCATTGGAGCTGACGCGAAATAGAACGCGGGTTGCTCGCAAAGTGTGAAAAATTTCCAGCGAGTGCTTAGCCCCTGGGCTACCACAGCTCTTAAGTGTATGTTCCCCATGTATAAAATCCATCCTACGTATTCAGTGGTGCAGAGTACCACTTAATTGTGACGATGGGAATGTATCAATGCGATGATTATTACTTTAATACCTATATTAGTTACTCTTAGACTGGTAAGGAGAACGAAACTTAAGCATTTATTGCACCCTTTTGAATGTTTAGCTATTTTTGTCAGAACCATAATTGTTTCTATTTTTTAAATAGACTGTAGGTTTGACTATTGGATCTTGATTTGTATTCCAAATTAATTAAATTTGAAAGAAAGTCGAAGACACCTTATCCCGATTGTAACGCAACCCCCTCTGCATAGAAAAGAGACCATCCATAAGAATATAAAATTATGTAACTAGGACAGTAAACATATTAATCCTTCCCAAGGATTTTTCTAAGGATTTAGTAACAGGCCTTATTACATTCTATATGTTTAAATACTTAGTTCTTTGGGTGTCTCTTGAAAGAATAAGTATCTACTAGAGCAGTCGAAAGTCACTGGAAGAGGTTATATTTACTAGCATAAGCTAAAGAACTCTATTCATGAAGAAAGAATTCAAAAAGGTTAAGAACATTAAGTCGTCCCTATTGCTTGTATCAATTTTACATCAGTCAATCCCTTAATCCCTTAAATCATCAATTTATCCCATCCCACTTGGAAAAGTCTCACAACATTTATATAAAATACCCAATACAAGGGCTTCGCTTTACCACATAAAAAAATGTGGGGGATGCACACGGCTCCACACACGCCGTATGCGGTGAACATCAACCAACAAACGTGCCCCCCCCCCCTGAAGAGGGACGTTAACTTGGGAACTGGACCGTAGTCTACAGAATAATAACTGACGAACCAGTAAAAGAGGGCTAGCCCACTTGGTAGTGCGTAAGCACAAAAATTTACCGAGCTCACTCACGTCAATGCGTGTAAACTTCATACAGAATACGATCAAATCCAGCCACAATGAATGTACATCACACAGTTCAGGGAACACGTCGAAATAACAGGCACACTGGCCATAAAAAGCCCTCCGTGAACGCCACGTCCGCCTGACCGCTGCTTCTGCAAAAGTGACGTAAGTATAAGGCATCACCACCAATTCCATGATCAGCACTGCTTCTTGCCATAGAATATGTCACGAGTCTACTACTCACTTTAAGGGAATGGGGTTCCACGTTAAGCAGCTTTCGGCCACAGTTTTGAAGTCTCCTCCCTTCAGCTACCGGACCGCGACCTGCATGAGGTCGACGCATATGCTCCACCAACCAATACAACGGCAGGTATAGCCAAAAAGCTTTGTATCTTAGCCCTTACTATCATAAGGTATATTACATTGTGTAATAGTACTTTGGTAGTAAATTATTAGGAACCTGACCATCCCCTATACATGTATGACCTTGCGTATGCGTCTCCGAAAACTCCCATATAATAGCAATCATTACATGAACACGCTTCAGCAATACAAGAACACGCTCCAGCATTACAAGAACGAGCTTAATAACTTCAAATTTCAAGACCAAATTCCAAATTACACTTAACACAAACGTTATAAGTGTTATTTAACTTTATTTCTTGTGTTTTAAACTTATAATCGACCAGTTTCCCATTGTTTATTACTTTTAAATATTTTAAGCAAAGTTTTAGTAAATTTAAAGAATATTTAAAGACAATGTTAAGCCTATTTAATGTTCAAAATGAATGTATTTTAAGTTCATACATAATAATTCATTCTAATTGTTTAAATTATTTCTGTTAAGATACTTTTGGACCACTTTATATACAAATAATTATTATTTAACATTAATAATAATCCGCCTTCACACGTTGAAAAAATCCGTATTCTGATGTATTTGGTTCCTGATTCCGAGTGTACAAAATGCAAAAGAATAATGGTAGAAAGAATTATACACATGGTTATCATTATCCTACAACCAGAACTATTTTACTTACTTACTTACTTACTTATCGTCACGCACAATCCCTAACGGGGTAGCCAGAGAGAACAGATCGCCAAGTGTCACGATCCTTACATACCTCTTTCGCTTCTTTCAGGTTCATTAACTTCTTCATACATACACGTCTAGGTATCCGAGTACTCTTGACCCTCCCCTCTTCGAGCAATTTGCTCACATGGTCTTCGAAAGTTAGTCTCGGTCTACCTCGACACCTTTTAATATTTACTTTCGCTCTATATATTTTCTTCACCATTCGGTCTTCACTCATTCGTTCAACGTGTCCAAACCATTGGAGTACGCCCCTATCAATTTTTGTGATAAGGTCATCTTTCAATCCTGCCATATTGCGAATCTCTTCGTTTCGCTTTCGGTCGGCTATGGTAACGCCACACATTTTACGAAGAGATCGCATCTCCACTGCATTCAACTTGCTTTTATGCTTCTTCTGGCATACCCAGGTTTCGCTGCCATATAACAAAGTCGGTACCAACACTGCGTTATGTATTGCAAGGCGTGCACTCTTCACCACGCCTTGCCTTTTTATTAATGCATTCAGGGCACCATTGACTTTGTTTCCGGCAGCGACACGCCTATCCACATCTAAATCACATCTTCCATCCCGGCTGAAAGCACTCCCCAAGTATACAATTTCATTTACCTGTTCTAGACATTCCTGATTTACCCATATTTCACATTTCGTTCTCTCTTCGTCCTTTTCAAATACCTAGAATATATAATAATAATACCTAGAATATATAATAATAATAATAGAACTATTTTAATTTAAAAAATATGAAAAATCATCCCCATGGATATAGACCCGCCCAGTTAATATTATTTTTGAAAATACAATTAATTAACTAACAAGGTATTGTTAACTAATTTTGATTTTCCTTCACAAAACCTACAGCGTTAGTAAATTTTCAGATGAATTATCTTTGCACTTTTCAATATATAGGTGCAGTCTGCTATTATCTGTACAGTAGTAGCAGTACAGATAAATATGTGAAAATTTGTTGGGATAGCTGGTATGAGCAGCTTTCCTCATAACCAATATAAACATTAAACGTTTCATAATTTCATTAATTTACTCAATATACATAGCTAATCAATCTCATTTATTTTAATACTCGTCGTAACATTACAATAGTAGTAAGTACAAACAATATGTGATTCTCTCTAAATCAAGATACAATATAGTTGTGAATTACCATATATAAATGTTTACAACTATGAACCTGAGTTAAGGAAACTAAACGAGAGTGCAGTCACGGGCGGGACTGAGATGTTCAACGTCCATATGTCATAGTTAACCGCGGTTACCATAGATTAAATTCAACTTTTGTTCTCTATATAATCTATGGTAAGCGCGGTTAACTATGACATATAGACGTTGAACATCTAAGTCCCGCCCGTGACCATGAGTGCTGTAAAGCGTTCGAAACGTCGGGTATTTAAAAAGTTAAATATACGCGATAAATTCCGTAAAAACTAGCATTATTTCAATGTGTAGTGTTCGCGTAAATATAAGAAATCACTGTATTTTGCATGGAGAATACATCGGAATAGCGTTTCTTACCATGATTCGTTCCTTGATGCTTGTATTAAAAATGCAAGATTTTTGCGTAATTTATATATAGATAAACTTACTAAAAATTACATCGAATTGTGTATGAACTTAAATTTTCCTTCTAGCTGATATAATGATTTAATAATATACCAAAATAGATCACTTTTGACATGCTATAATTAGTAAATTAAACGCAAAAGAATAACTTAAAAATATATCTTAGTACTCATTGTCTTTTTAAATTATCAAACTCAAAAAAGGAAGTGCCTAATCATAAAAGCAACTCTGATAAAAAAGCAATCAAATATCTGTAATTGCTATTCCGCGGCATACATCGGAGTAAGGAATCGGCTGAAATATTTGGCCCCTAATGCAGCGGTATTTTAGAGACGTATTTTCACCTTTATTTATTCAGAAAAACATATAAAATGTTAATGTTTTCGATTACAAGTTTAATCTATGAAATAGTTTCACTTTAAGAAGGTACAAATTTTTTTTAACGAAAGGTACTAAAATACCCAAAAAAATCACTATTTAAAAAAACGTGGTACTTACGTGAACATAGTCCAATATGAAGCGTGGGTTCAGACCACCTGCTAATGCAAAACTTACCAATTATTTTAAAACATATACACATTACTCCAGTTCTCTTTTAATATACTACGCATACTTATATTATCAATTCAATAAAAGATGTTGCAGCAATAAAAAGCTTGTAAATCGCCCGTAGACGCAGTTTTTTTATATGCCTCGGTATTTGGTGCCAATTGTAGAACCCCTTGAAATTAGGCGCTTTTACCTTATTATATGGATGTGATTATTTGCCTCACATCAAAAGTACTATCTAGACTGTTATAGTTTCTCATGTTTCTAATCTGCATGATATGATATGATCATATGCATTATGTTGACAATACTATAGTAGTTTTGTTATTACTGTAGGAAACTGATAGATCATTGTGTAATTTTTATAGGTATCAAGATTGGAAAGTATTTTTGTGCATGTTGTTGAGCTGCTTCTTAATAGGCGCAACGACAACAATAGAGTTACTAGTAGGAAATTATTACAAGTAAAAGATGACGCCATAGAGAAGGAAGATTGTTTTTTTAGGAGAGCGGGCAAACGAGCATACGGTTGACCTGGTGTTAAGTGACTACCGCCGCTCATGAACAACCGCAACACCAGGGGAAATGCAAGTGCAATGCAATGCGTTGACGGCCTTTTAGAAAGGAATAAGTTCCTTTCTTGAAGGTCCCTAGGTCGTATCGGTCCGAAAAAATCGTGGATGAAAACTCCTAGTGAAACGTACAGTGGTGGATCGCCAAGCATCCAGATGGTGTGGATGATAACGGGTGGTTTGCCGCGTAGTGCGTTCATGAAATTAGCAGCTGGGATTTATCCGAACAATTTTTAGAGCACTCCCCGTGGAAGATGCGAACGAAAATGCAAAGAGATGCAACATCTCTTCGCACCGCCAGTGAATCGAGCCGATCAGAAAGCACTCGGTCGTCGACGATTCGAGCCGCTCTGCGTTGAATGCGGTCAAGTGGAAGGAGCTGGCACCGGGGAGCCTCAGCCCAGAGCTGGGAACAGTATTACAAGTGAAGCCGAACCTGCGCCTTGTAAAGTTGCATATTCTTCACATTTCCTGTACCACCATCATTACCACTAGTAAATCCGTATAATCAGGTCCCTTTGGTATTACCTATCAATAATGCGGTACGGAACAATGATTTACGCATAGAGAATATAGTCTTTGGATTTACGCTATCATCTAGAGATGAATAAATATGTTGGCGCGTCTATAAAATACCAGTGAAATCGAGAGTGAGTGAGAGGTTGCATTGTCCTAGGAGCGTCATATCGATGGTGGCGAGGTGGAATTGAGGTATATTGAGAAACTCCCACTGTATTGTGCAGTATAAGGTTCACTCTAAGCACCCTGTGCGCGAGAAATTCCGCGCACAGGGTGCTTAGAGTGAACCTTATAGTATTTATTTATATATTTATTCATATCATATAAAATGGTGCCTCATGTTACACTACTGTGCAATCGTTATGGGGAAATATTACTGTATGATCGAACTGCTGCTCAATACTGATTTTACAGTGCAATACACTGTTTTATAGCTGATAATGATTAATTTGCGTAAGCAGGAGAGCAAGTTGGACATCCCCTCTCAACATCAAAATTACAGAAGAATAAATTATTAACATATTCAGATTTAGCGGTTATCGGTGACTTCGCTTAAAGATACAAGACGTTGTATAATCGAATTGTATTGTATTATTCTATGATATTATATTATATTCATCGTGACCCGAGTTATAATAAAAATAACTTTTATTTCAGACATGGATCAATATAAGTTGTTAGTAATACATTGCGCACCTTAAATACTAATGCTAGTTCCTTAAATATGTGTAATCACCTTTTAACAAATCGTTCCAATGATTTAGCATATGCCCGTCACATTTTTCTGAGAACATGTTTATAATACTGTTGCGGGCGCCACGCATTCAGTTCAACACACACTCTACACGTACACATACTGTTTTACGCATTATTGCGAAGAAGTCATCTGTTCGTGCTTCTGCACACATCCCTGATGCACTACAAGAGCGAGTCAGCCTTAACAGGGCCCTAAAATGGTTATTATACAAAACACGAAAGTCACTGTAAGCGTGCTTTGTATACGTTGTCCATAAGCTGCATGCGTAAAAAGATTGACAGTAGGCTTTAAGGTGTTCTTTGCTGAATAGTTCAAAAGTTAGTTTACTACTATTCTCAATTTATTATAAGTTCGGTGACATGAATATATAGCCATGAATAATAGTCGTTTCTTTGTAAATTTTCTATTTCTGTAATTGCTTTTTTAAAATTTGTGATACAATGGACCAAGTGTTATAGGCTAAAGTACCTTTAACATTTTATAGATGTACTTGTACATATATAACAAATAAACTAAGTTCTACATGCTTCTATTGTGGCAGCTGACGAGGATTCCTGACCCCATTTTGCTCCAGTGGTTCGTTACAATCACAGGTCACATACAGTCGTGATTTGTGGATGTAACGAACGTATATACATATGTACATAAAAACACAAATGTCTAGTAAAAACCGTAAAATTTACGCTTTTTTGCCTTGAAACATTCCACAGTCAATTGAAATAGGAACATAGTCTGTCAGGAATTGTTTTCTTGACAACATTTTAAAATCGTTTGGAGACAATCTCTACTCTGAACCTACGACGCTTCAGCGTAGCTCCGTCACCTATTTTATAATAATAAATAGTGTAAAATAATCAAAATTATCATCATAAAATGAATCACTGTTATTGATACTTATAGCAGCCAGAACCATCTCTTGGCAGATTCCGTTCACTGCTAGAACTTCCGAGTATAACAACTATGAATAACTAAGTAACCTATGTAAAATAATATGTCAGGCTCTATATGTAAGGCCGGTTACCGGCTGATCGGAGGGGATTCCCCATAAGCAGGTGTTACCCCCCCCCCTGTACGAATGTGTTCAATTGTGGCTTTGAGTGATCAAGGGTTTTTTTTTGCAATTAAATATTGTAAAATTGTGTTCTATAATGGTATAATTTTATCTGAATGTATTAAGTAACTCCGAAAATCCTTGGTAGATATCGGTGGCCTCTTGCCAAGATTTGTTATTTGTCAAATCTTATGTGAAGGCGAAGATAATCCTCAAAATAATCGCAGGCTTCAAAGTAAATATCAAACGAAACATCAATCATATCAACATAATCGCAGGCTTCAAAGTAAATATAAATCGAAACCCTTAAGGCTTCCATAACCATGAGTACAAGGCATTCGAATCTAAGCACAAATAAATTATTATATATGATAAAGTACAAATAACAATATTAAAAGTACTCAAATCCCTAAGTTTGACTGAATTTGTAGTATTCGCGTAAATCATTATGACTTTTAAATATTCTTGCTCTATTTTTTTGGGTATTCTTAAGGCTTTATTTTCAATTTATTATGACCAACTTACAGTATTGATATAGTAATTGTCTTGAATGACTATAATTACCATTGACTTTAGTTAAATCTTTATATAGTCTATAATGTATATTTTGAGTCATTTTTATATAAATAAAAAGTTTTAAACCATCCTATCTAATTCGAAAAACCTGATGGAAAATTATATTATCTCTGTGGATATGTTTTATTAAATGTTCAGTACAAAAGAAGTAAAACACCGTAAAAGCTCGGTGTGCAATAGTTGCAAAAAATATCAGTTTTAGTAAAAAGCTTTCTGAGTACTCTGTTGTTTATTGTATACGGATTTTTATGGATTGCTTTATCAAATTAGTTGTTCAAAGACCATTTTAAATTTAAAAATGTGACTCACTTATTTTTATGAAGGAAATAATGAAGTTACAGTTTTTTAAAATAATTCGTGATGTTTATAATTACATAACATTTTAAAGTACTTTGGGAGATGTAAAGGATTAATACATATTTATTAGTAGAAATTCTCACAGAAAAGAACGCACAAATGTAAACTGTGACATTAAACTTGCAGGTTTGAATCTTCATTCAGATACTTTTTAAACAATGTTCCAACACAAGTAAATAAATAAAATACTTTATTTTTCTTCACAAAACTTAAATTAATAACATAATTGATTGGGGTGTCCTCTTAAGCAAGTAATGCCTTCGTTTGGAAACCCCGCTCTTCCTTATCTAAACATACATTTTTTAACTCTAAAAAACCAAAAATGACAAAAACTACTTACTCTATTTTACAACCAAAATTACAAAAGTATATATGTGTGTCTGGGTTGGGGGCAGGGATTTTTGTACTTTGAGGGTATTCATTTGGTGGGCTCTTTCCAAGTTGGTCTTTGCAGCTTCACCCCACACTGGATTGCAATACGTTATGATGGATTGTGCAAGAGACGTGTGTATTTGGTTTAAAAGATATCTGGGAGAGTCCGACTGCTTAGTACTACCAGATATTACGTGTCTTAGGGTTTTGAACATCTAAATCAATTTTCGGGTCCTACTAATGACATGCTCCAGGTGTAGTTACCACGATAGGCTCTGATCTACAACGACACCCAGATATTTAGTGTGAGAAACTTTTTTAATTGATTGGCAGGCGCAAGCTTTGTTTTTGGCATCCTCAGTACACGTATGAATTTTAAGCCAAAAGTCAGTCTGTGGCTTCTAGTTGTGGGTAATGCTAAAGTACATAAAATTTGCCTTAGCTGTATTTAGAGTGAGGAGATTTTGTTGAAATCACAGGGCAACTCCAGCTAGACCTTCAGCACTAGTCTTGACAACCTCCCAAGATTCACCACCAAAAACCACAGGCGTGTCATTGGCGTTAGATTGGATTTTAGTATTTGGTATGGTCATATTGTAGAGGTTGATGATATAAATCAGAAATAAGATCGGCCCTAACGCTACCCTGCGGAACGCCACACGATGACACCCCCGTATCTCCACTAGTGAACCCAGGAAGCTTTACATTTTGTTTTTGCGCACAGACAGTGACAGAGACGGTGTCGAATGTTTTTTTTTAGATCAAGAAAGACCGACAAATATTTTTTTACTGTGGTCGAGTTGTTCTATTAGAAAATGTGCTTAATTCAAGAATTGCATCTTCTGTCACTCTTCCTTGTCTGAAGCCAAACTGTGTGAGTGCTAATGTATCAAATTTATTTTAATAGTAGAGTAATCTAATATTAAGTAACTTTTCCAGAATTTTAGATATTGCTGGTAGAACGGAAATTGGACTGTAGTTACTAATGTCATCTCTATCTCCGCCCTTGTACACAGGTGTAATAATAGACTGCTTTAATAATGCATATAATATCCCTGTATCGAAATATAGATTAGTTAAGTAGGAAATAATAAGAGCTAAGTAATTGACTGCCAATTTCATGAAGTCATTGGGGATATTGTCCCAGCCTGGAGCGCTCTTCAATTTTAAGCTTAAAATTATATTTTTAACTTCATCTTTGTCCGTAGAAAGAAGTGAAATGGCACCGGATTGTTAGCCACATGTCTACTAAGTTTTGCATTGCATTTCTAAATATATGAAATAGCTATTTATGAAGTTTGCCGATTCGGTGGGTGATGATTTCAAATTGAGTAGTTCAATGTAAGTATTTCGTGATTTATCAGTGTAAGTAGTATGTATCTGGATTAGTTGAATACGTTAAGACATCAAGAACTTAGCGGCTTATTAACTAAAATCGGATAAGTTTCATATAATAACTTTATGGTAAAGAAACTTAATAAAAATTTTAAACTAATATATGTAGGTATAATTTGCCATTTAGTGGAGGCTAGAAGACTCCTTCATACCGTTTCGTCCTATGGGTGTTGTAAGAGCTATCTCTGTGAAATTTAAGAAAGACTTCGTGGCTGCCGAAAAATTGCTAGATATATAGTCTGTTCAGTAAGAATGTACATTACCCGCCCGCGGCACCCGTAGGCACATTTATTGTTTTGATTTTATTTTATTATTGTTTACTGTGTTTGTTATATAATTTTTTTATTCTAAGGATTTGATTACTTTCTTATGGTTATAGTAAGAAAATACGAATGTATATAAACATAAGTTAGGTAACAAAGAACCTCTACTACGGCGCTTCGCTTTAAAATACCAAATTCTCCTTTGACACGATGCGGCACGTGCGATGGCGGTACGACACAAACTTATACGATAAGGAACTCAAATTTACGAGACGATTTTGAAATTTTTTTTCGAATTGACGACTTTTAAGCGTAATAATTATGGCAAAACGTTCATGTAGTGAGAGAGGCAAATGCTCCGCAGTGAACTATTACGGTCTAATTAAGAACTAGAAAGAAAAAATGCATTTCGATATTATGTAATAATTACTACTCTCATCTAATTCTGAAAGAGCTTTTAACTATGGAATGCACAGCAAGGTGTTCGTAGCTGAGAAAAAGTTTTTGAACTTCGAGGAATGATGAGAGACGTTCTCAAATTTCATACTGAATAAATAATAGAGCTTTCATAAGTTAAATAACAGCTTAATGTTGCTGTGTCTCGTATGGTGAGTGTAGAGAACCAGAGAGCCGTTTTCCTAGAATCAAGGCATTCCATCTTAGTCCTCAAGGGTAACAACGCATCTGCATTTTGATTCTTAATCGAGATTAAATGTAGATGTCTATGGCCCACAGCATCCACTTACCATCAGGTGAACTATGTGCTCGTTTGTCACCCTAATCCTATATTAAAAAACCACTATCAACGTTATATTTATAGGAGGATGATCAATTAAAAAATTATATAATATATATATTATATAATTTTAGCCAGTATGAGAGTAATTTCTTTGCATTCATAATAGTTAGATTGGTACATGTCAATTTTATTATTTATTTTATTGTTGCGGTATAAGCTGTATTGATTGAAGTAGTATCAGCAACTTTTCCTTTTTTCCTCTTAGTCAGTATTTTATGGTCGCATGCTAATGAGTAGGAGTTTTGATGTATTAGTTATCAGCGAAAATCGTTAAGGTGAAATATATATTAGTTACCCAGTATAAACGTTTGTCCCTCTCGAATCCTGAACAAGAATTTTGCAGAAAAATTGTGGAATGCTTTTTAAAAACATTATGTAAAGTAAAAATTTATAGTATTATTCGTACAAAATAAAGTTTACAACAAGGTCAGTAACACTAAAGGCATCACGCAAAGCATCCCTCGAATCCTGTACAGGGATGTTGCAGAGAAAGTGTCGAATGCATTTTAAAAACATGAAAGGTAAAATTTTATAGAATTAAAGTTCACGACAAGGTTATGGTAGTTTTCTTCATTTAGATAATTATTTATTATTTTGTCAATTATTTGTGTACTATGTTATGCTAGCTTCCTTATACTCAACCGTACACGCCGTGAGTGATTGTCAACAATACCGATTACTACTGAAAAACTAGTATAGTCTCGTATAGTATAGTAACTAGTATAGTCTATTTTAATCTATGGTAACCGCGGTTAACTATGACATATGGACGTTGAACATCTCAGTCCCGCCCGTGACCATGAGTGCTGTAAAGCGTTCGAAACGTCGGGTATTAAAAAGTTAAATATACGCGATAAATTCCGTAAAACTAGTATTATTTCAATGTGTAGTGTTCGCGTAAATATAAGAAATCATTAGTATAGTCTCATTCAACTATAACACCAACTTACTCTTACTTACTCAATATAGATAAATATATAATAATTACACAATATAATTATTCACTCCCCAACGCATGCATGCACGCATCGTGAACTGCATGAGTTGCATTTTAATAATTTCTAGACTCATCTCAACGTACCTATTTCTTTTATAAATGGCTATTAACGTGTTAATATTGAAGCATTCTTTTATTTAACAAAAAGAACGGATTAAAATAAAATTTAAACAACTTATAATCGAAAAACGATTGGTCACTCGTGATTAAAATTTCGAGCAAAATTATTAGGAACTGACAATCTCCTATAGAATAATAGCTATATATAACTCGCTCCCTTTCAATTTGTTATATCGAGGTTGCCCTATATATTATTAATATAATATTCTGCATACACTGCATACATTTAAACAAATATTTTTAATTTGTTTAGAAAGTCTAAAAGGTATATTTAATTATTCTGTATGTCTTCTCTGAGATCATTTAATATTTTGGGGACAATTAAATTGCATTTTCTCATACCAAACACTTTATTAAAATTTATCAAATTAAAGGCTTTTAAGTTTGGCAAGCTTCTCAGTTTGCTGTTGCGTTCCTTTACATCTAGTAATGTACTCGTAATGTTAGTGTGAGTAAAATTGACAGTTTAATATTTTTGCAGTGCCAACACTATGCAAAATTTAAATTAAATACAGTACGTGAGGTTAATATGGTCATCCGGTTAATATGGACAATTTCTTATAACTCAAAAGCTAATATTACATAAATGGATCTGTGATACGACAGCTTATCAGTAAATCGAGTAATAAAGGGGTAAAAAAGGCGCTGGCTTATTGACGCTATTTTGACAGTTATCATTATAGTAAATATTTTAGTCGATTTTAGTATTGTTAAGTCTAGTTAACTTTTTTAAGTTGATTTTCTGAAATATTCCTAATTATTGCCAAAGCTTGTTTGCTTATTTTTTCTTAATATGTTAGTTATAGCATACAACTTTGTGTGTTTATGTCCATCCTCCTGCTAGTTTGGTTTTATAGGGTGGTAAAGCTTAAATTGACCATATTACCCTCGTATACCTTAGTTTAGAATTGTTATAATTTCAAATATTTATTGTGTATATAATAGCTATTAATAATCCTATTTATACGTTGGAAACTTCATTCAGCTAAATACATTTATATAAATCCCGCTAGGCTTCTTCCTGGTTTTTTCCAAGGCGAATATTTTCCATAACAATGGAAGTTATAAAACTTTTCTTATCCCGATATCTCTACAGGTCATCACTCGAAACAACATTAATTTCGGTGATGTTTGTACAGAACTCAAAATATCCAGACCATCCATCCACATTGTTATACAGGTGGGGAATGTGGGCCCGCCCACATAAAATAAAAAAAAATGTTTGTACTTTCTGTCAGCACTAAGCTTCAATTGTTTGTAATTAGCAAATAGTTAATTGCAATTTAAGTGCTGATTTACCACATGCTCGGCGGTGAAGGAAAACATCGTGAGGAAACCTGCATGTCTGAGTATTAAAAAAATATTCATATTTGTTCCCCCATCTAAAAATTGCGCTCGGAGGACAGAGATTTTCATCCAATGCGGAGGCAATCACCTCCGTGACCAATTATTTTGCAGAAAAAAAACGCCGATTACTATTTGGACCGGTTAGAGAGATGGGAGCATCGCTGGGAGAAACGTGTAGAGTTACAAGGAGACTATGTAGAAAATTAAAAATACATTCTAAGAAAAAATATCTTGTATCTTTTTTAGGTCGGAAACTTTTCAGACCACCCACGTAGATGTCTATGGGCTATAGCATACACTTACCATCATACCATAAGGTGGATTGTGTGCTTGTTTGTCACCCTCATTCTTAAAAACCCTCTCAGAAATGAGGGGAGGCCTGTGCCCAGCAGTGGGACGTATATAGGCTGTAACTTTACTTTACTTTACTATGGACAAAATCTAGATAAAAGACCTCAGTTCAGCACAAGACCTGTGGTAGCCTGTAATGAAGACGATGATGACGAGGACGATCATAATAATTTACGTAATAGACTCCCCGTGAAAATTGTTCATATTTGATCAACATATTGAATATCAACATATTTTATTGAATTTTGATTTTATAAACTTTTTTTACGAATATTCTTACCTAACTTCATTAAACAGAGAAACCTATAGACTAATAATTAGCGTGGCCTCGAGTGAGAAAGGACGATAACGTAGTTTTAGGTTATACAATAATCTTTATGACTTTTAAACATTTTTAGATAAAATTTTTAATTGTTCTAAGAACTGAACTGAACAAGATTCACCAATCTTAAGCTCACAAAACACTTTTTTCTCACTTAAACCAACTCGCTACGAACTGTCAAAGTTATTTAGAGAAAAGTGTAGTTTGCTAAACAAAAAAACCGACACGGAGAAAGAGACAAACAATCACACCGCTCTGTCTTATTTCTATGCAAGACGTATGCATAAATCTATCTTTTTCGTGGGCGAATGCGAAAGAAAGCGTCAATTTGTCAATAGGTTTCTCTGTCTACGTATTACATAGTAACCGTAAACAAGCTGCCTTATCTGCTGTCATACATGACATGTCATAAATGACTTGATGTTTTTTTTTTTTAATTTAGGAAGCTTTGTTGTCTATGATCCCTCGTTTTCTCTCCGAAAGCGAAAAACAGACTCTGCCTACGAAGAAACGATTTCCGATCTGTCAGATCAAGACTGGCAAAGGTGTTTTCAGAGTTGGTTTACGCGAATGGAACTTTGTATAGAGCATGATGGAGAGTATTTGAAAGGATGTAAAATAAATATTAATAGTACCTAGAATACTTTTTGTATATCTCAAAACTTATTGAGTGTCCTACTCCTACGTATCTAACATAATTTATTTTTATTTAAACATTAATAGACTTATCATATTTAAACTATTACATATAATAAATCTACTGGCAAATCGCGCCTTTCGTGGTGTCGTATCGTGTTGTACTCGTAATTAGAATTTGTCTGCCTGTCGTTGTTTACAATTCACACAACACTATTAGACGTATTTCCATGGAGCTTTATACGTGACATTTCTTTTTATAAAACTGCAATGACAAACAAGCTTACAGCCAACGGGATGGTAAGTGATTACTGCAGTCCTTAGACACCTGCTGCTAACTTTAAGCGAAGAAGGCTACAGATGTGTTGTCACATCTGAGGCCTGAGATGAAATGCCTCACAGCCAGTAATTATACTGACTCTCTATATTAGAAACACAGCAGTCAGCAGCAACTATTTATTTCAAATAGGTGGTGCCTTCTTAGACGACGACTCAAAGGCAGAAAAGCAGTTCTAGCATCTAATAGTTAATGACTAATTAATGACTTTGGCCAATATTTAATATGGTGACTCTTCTTATACTCCAACAGTAGTTCAGAAAATGGAAAGTTAATTCTTTCCCTTTGTAGTAGTAGTAGTAAGAGTATATAAAAGTACACACACAAGTGTAATAATAATCCTATATAATCAAATTTATTAATACAATAAAGAGAGTCCTATATCATCATTCGTTTGTTTAACTCCTCACCTAACATTCGCCCTACATGGCGACCCTGCCGAAGTAATTCGCGACGCGAATATGACACCCTACGCCGTATTTGGAGTGGAACATTTTTTCTGTGTGCAACTGATGAACTAAATCAAGCTATGGCGTTCTGTATATGCGACTGTGTACACGTGTTTAACAAAGAGTTAATGAAAAATGACATCCAAGATGGGCGGTAAACAGACTAAAGAAGAGACCGTAATTGTGCAAAACGCAGTGGAAAGCAGTAAGGCAGAAGTTGAACAATTGCAATTTCACCTGACTACGAGTAATATTTTACTGTCTATCATTGTGCTGGTACTTCTCCTGGGGTCCCTATATTGTTTGTATCGGACATATAGGGGATGAACACATAGAGATAAACAGAAATACCCTAAGAAGGTCTTTTTTCGGCAACCACAACCCCCACAAATGTGGAAGAGGCAAGTCAACCAAGGGCGTATTATAAAGTATGACCGGTGCTGATCGAAGTTTAAAAGTGGCGTTTACGTGCATATAAAATGAGTAAAAAGTGCGTGTCTATTAATAGTGCAAAAAAGGGTATTGTGTTTATAAATCTACTACATTAATCTGGGACTCTAGTCTATATTACTAAACTTTATATTTTAAATTAAATCATGTATTCGTTGTACTGTCTTTAATCGTCATTTAATCGTATTATTATTATATTAAATATGTCGTAAAATTATTTATAGTATACTCTATTCTACGTATTGGTGGTAAGTTATAAATATTTCTTTAGAACAGTTATATGAGAAATTAAAAGAAGTGAGAACATATTTAATTAAAATTGGACCGAGTAGACGTGAAGGAGAAGTTTTAGATACTAAACTTAAAAAGGCCAATGAAATATTTAGTGACTATTCTTAGTTGTTAATAAATTTTAATAGTAAGGTAAAGGAAGGTAATATTAAATCTACTGATATTCCATCTTATCAAACCTATTATAAAAATTTTGAATCATTATATCGGGATATTATAAAATTGTGTAAGCCCGAGTGTGTACAATCTGAAAATTCGAGCAATATGGATACTTTCGATTTGAAAACGGCTTTGACTTTATTACCTGTTATCATATGTTGTGAGATGACGAAACAAGTGTGAAAAAATTAGTAGACAATATTCAGTATTATAATTCTTTGTTAACAAGATAACAAGACAGGAATGCAAAAAGAATTTAATTAAATTCATATTAAAAAGTAGATTATCTTAATCTGCTAAATTACGTCTTCAAGACGATTACTCTAATGTTGAAGACTTGGTTAATGACACGCAGAAAGAGTTGTTGCCAAGAGAAGGAGCAGCAGCAATTCAAAATAAATTGCAAAAATTACGCCAAAATGATATGTCAATTGCTGAATATGGAAAACAAATAACAGAGTTATTTGTGGTCCTTACGATATCGCAAGCCAACGGTAATACCGAATATTACAATATTTTGAAAACTGTTAATGAAAAACAAGCGATCAAGCAAATTTTCGATGGCTTACGAAATCGTCGAGTCAGCACAATAATTTCTGCTAGAAATTACAGCTCTCTGAAAGATGCCATTCAAGCAACTCAATATGAAGAGACTTCATCATCATCGGCCGCAGGAGAGGTGATGGGTATGTCCAGTAAGAAATTTTATTATCCTAGAAATTTTCATCATAATTCTAGGTACCTACGCGGCAACGGGCGTAATCGGCAAATGTTTTCACAGCGAGGACACTACCATGGAAACTCGCAGCGATCGAGTTCACGGAATCACTCGAACTCACGTGGCCAAGGACAGCGAGGACGATATAATCGAGGTACGTTTCGTAATTATCGCGGAAATCAAGGGATAAAAAGAAATATAGTCCATATAATTAATAAAAATCAGGAATCAACTTCAAATTAACCCCGATTAGATAAGTTTTTTCGAGAATAAACAAAATCTTTTAATTTTGGCTAGTAGTAATAGCAATTGTTTTATTCATTTACCGGTTTCATCATGCAATAAAACTTATTCTTTCTTAGTCGACACGGGCGCATCTTTATCCGCCGTAACATATAAATATGCTATCGAATTAAGTGTTTCATTACAAAAAGAGAATGTAATTATAAACGGTCTAGGTGGCGAGGTGCAAACAATCGGATATGTTTATGTTCCATTAATGATTCATGGATCTGTTATTAATCACAAGTTCTTTGTTTTTAATTCGTTACCGATTTCGTCGCATGGAATTCTAGGTAGAGACTTTTTGAATAGATTTGGAGCATGTTTAGATTTCGAGAAAAATATTTTATCTTTGAAGTTAGGGTCAGGTCACACTTGTTTCTTGCCTTTCAATATTCAAACTAATTTTCAAACCGATTGCATTATTTGTTCACAAGAATTACAAGATGGCGTTTATTTAAAAATACCAATAAAAATATTAAATGTTACCAAAAATTCAGCAACATTGACAGGAATAAATCCTGCAATTCATGATCTTAACAATTATAATATTTCTAGTTTTGAGAAAAATGATAATAATTCAGACCGAGTAAAAGGATTATTTTCCTCATTAAAATTAAATGACTTAGAAATTCAAAGTATTCAAAATATTTGTGCAAAATATGTAGATTTTTTTTTATTTAGAGGGCGATAAATTGACAACAGCAGATATTTACACTCATAATATTTTTTGAAACCAAACGTTAGTCCAGTGTTTTCAAAACCCTATTACCAATTAGTCTGAAAAAGGAAATTAAACGTCAAATTAGCAACATGCTTAAAGAAGGGATTATAGAACCTATTAAAAATGACTGGTCTAGCGCAATATTATTGGTGCCTAAAAAATTAGATGAATCGGGTAATAAAAAATGGCTATTGGTAGTGGATTATCGTAAATTAAATAACTGTATAGAGGACGATAGGTACCCCCTCCCTGATATTACAGAAATCTTAGAATCTTTGCTGGAAGTGTATATTTTACACATTTTATATCAAGGGTATTACAATGTTAATTTAGATAAAAGTTGTCGAAAATTTACTGCTTTCAATTCTGGTGAATACCAGATGACGAGAATGCCCATGGGATCAAAAATAAGTCACAGTTCTTTCTCGCGAATGATGAATTTAGCAATGTCAGGACTAAGTAATGAAAAATGCTTAATTTATTTAGATGACGTCATTGTTTTTGGTAGACAACTAGACCACCACAATAAAAACTTACAGGATGTTTTTGAAAGACTTCGTTCAGTAAATTTAAAATTAAATCCTTCAAAATGTACATTTCTTAAAAAACAGATTTTATATTTGGGATATTGTATATCTAACGAAGGGATTTTACCTGATAAATTTATTTAATATTATAATATATTTAAATAGAATTCAACCTAATATTCGGGCAACATAATCGTCATCGTCACATTTCCCGAAATAATTTACAATATTATATCAGAAACCACACAAATAACCTATTGTTCTCGATTCTGAGTACAAAACTTCGCCTCAAAAGTCATATATTCTAAACAATGTCAGTTTGAATTGAAAACTGAATCGAATTTGAAATCAATTTCCTGAGCAGGCACGGTTTACTGGGCTCTAGAAAAATCTATCAACGATGTGTATGAAATTGTGCAAGTCACCTTTTTGGGGTGAATTGAACCGTTACTGTTACAACCTATCGAAAGGCCACTTCTGAACAAGGTCTTCCCAGTAGATTGCTTCATATACCTATGTATATATATATATATATATATATATATATATATATATATATATATATATATATATATATATATATATGACAAACACACACACACACTCGCACTTGATAATACGTCTTTATCAATAATGAACGTACTCATCCCTACCGTGTTATTTCGTCTTTTCAAATATATAATGAATTTAACAAAATGTAATTCATTGTATTTTTTATAGCATCCCACTGTACTCCCCGACGCTAATTTCTTAAGTCAAAATTTCGAAATTAAACTTCATGTCCGTGTTTGGGTAATTACATAACATAACTTTACCACGTCACGTGGTAGAGCCACGCTGCAACTATATTATGGTTGTTGCACGAACAGGTCGGCTCGACCGGGTAGGGTCAGGCTTTCATAGAATACCGGCATAAAATATTTCGTATGGTGAGTGTAACGAACGGGAGAACCTTCTTACTGGATACGATGCATGCCATCTTAGTCTTCGGGTGACAACTCATCTACATTTTAAATCTTATATTCCGTGTGCTCGTTTGTCACCTTTATTCTATAAAAAATGTATATGGAATATAATATTCTCAGAGAAGAACGTACAACGAACTACCCGAGTAACAACGAACCACAAGAACATTAATGAAATTGAAAAATGAAGTGCAATTTGTTTTAAAATTATGTTGATTAACTGTCGGACACGCTTATTAATCAAATTATAATATTCACTTACTTTAATATATTTAAATAATACTGTTACAAGAAAACTGTAAAGAGCAGTTCCGTAATAAATTTTGTTCAATAATTTTCGGGGAAATATTTCAATCAAATTATGAATTTCACATTCTCTTATATTAATATATTTCAAATAATTAATACTGTTGTAGGAGAACTGTACAGTGCAGTTTTGTATTAAATTTAATTTTCGGGAAAGCATTTCAATCAAAATATGACTAGCATATTCTCTTACATTAATATTTTTCATATAATTAATACTGTTGTAAGAGAACTATACAGTGCAGTTTCATATTTATTTATTTTATTACATTTTATTTAATAATTTTCAGAGCCGCATTTTAATCAAATTTTGAATAGCGTTTACACTATCATATTCATTTTAACGAGATTCAAATTTTATAATTTACGAAACGTATTTTTGTAATCTACTACTTCATACTCTACATACTCTGGGGTACAAAAATTTGGTTAGTGAATACGAGTATGCGACAATATTATAATTATCATCACGTGATTTTAAAAATATCTCTTTCGATCGTCGAATAATAGTTCTGAATCTATTTTCTTTTTATTTTAAAATCTAAACGTTACCATTTAATATATAAAAACTACGTATGATACGTAGTTTTTAAATATAAAGATTTTAATAGAGCGAAGACAGATGCTCCGGGAAGTCTGCAGTCTGCGAACATGTTCAGGATCGTCCCCACCATTACATTAGATATGATAAACCACAAATCCTCGCAAAAGAACACTGATTCCTACCAAGGATGATACGCGAGGCTATTGAAATTAAAAAACATCAAAATTTCAATAGAGAAGATCGATGGTTCTGTCATTTGCTTGGGATCCTATAATTATCAAAATTAAAGCCAAACCCAAGCATACCACTGCAAGACTTCATGATACTATAAACTCGTTTTGCGTAAATCGGATCAAAAATTAATATTCAAAAACTGGAGGTAGCCGGACTAATTATGACATTGGGACATCAAACATCTCAGTCGCCCCCCTCCCCCCCCCGTGACCAAGGGTGCTGTAAAGCACCCTAAACGTTGGAATAATAAAAAATAAATTAAAGTAGTAATATAAAACGCGATAAAATCCGTAAATAATAGCCTTATTCAATATAAAGATTTTTGTTTGTCCGTGATGAACTCTTATTATTGAACTAATTTAAATGAAATTTTGCACACTGTTTGCAGTTTGGTACAACTTGAGAGATAAGGTAGATTTTATCCTGATAAGTGGCCCTCAATAGTTTTATTAGAAATTTAAGGATATTTTTACAGGACAAAAGGCCGACTACGGCCCGAGAGCAGAAAAAAAGTCTGCCTGGCTGGCCAGTTAGTGTAATATAAAAATAAAAAATAAACATTTAATAATAAGTTGATGTTGATTGTTAATAACATTGAGAACAAAATCATCATAGATTAAAGACATCCCTATCTCAAAATAATATCACACATAATTTAAATAAATTAGGATGACTTCTAGAAGATTAATCAAAAATACGAGTGTACTTTCGAGCTACATATTCTCCATCTTAGGGCAATTAAATACTGAAGTATGCATAGATAGAATATACAACTCTACATAAATTGAGTCAATATAACGTCTAGCTTTTTCTAATTAAATTTTCAAACATAAGTGACAAAAAGAGAGACTTATAGAAAGATTTTGCATGTAATTTATGCGTAGAGATTTAATGACATGTGTTCAACTTTGATCTACTATGCCAAATATGAGCGCAAGAAGTACACTCATATCTTCTGATTTACTTGAAAAATGACATCCTTATTGTAGTAGTATTATGGGTGACATCATTTCACAAGTCATGACGTAAGGATGCGTGACAATCTATAGTGATTTCGTTCTTAATTTGATCAATAATCGATATCGATATACTCGTTTTAATTTATATAATTATTTTTATTACTTCATCATATGTCTAAAATTATTAAGAAAATAGGACTGGACTAATAAGTATAGTCTAATTAATAACAATAATTAATTATTATTATTACCATTCAGCGTTATCTCGGATTGTCATTCATCAATATTTAACTCCTAGTATTTTACTCCGCTCGTACACTTACGTAAGGCTCGATCGGGCGCCCAAAAGCAGTGAATTGAATTGCACATAGAGGAGACAATTTGGGATATTTTCAAAATAAAGTAGAAGCATAATTTATTCATATTTTCAAAAATTTCAAAAACATTTCATCGTTTATATATTTGAAAATTATTATTTATATATTTGAGTTTTAGTATAAATTTTAGCTACTCTTCAAAAAATAACCCTTTATCCTTAGAAAAAGGCAACAGACAGAAATGGAACAAGAGATAGGCTGCAATATCTTCCTGATAGAGGGAACTATGACAAATATTTCTCCTGTGAGCAAAAATGTGGAAATGACTTATGTTCAGGAGTGGACTATTGATATGTATGGCTGTAATTAATGAATGAATGATGCATAATATCTTGAGGGAGCAGAGAGGTAAATGAGTAATACGCTCATAATCGATTTATTGGTAGTTGTGGTGGAGCAAGAAAAGAGGAGTAAACCGCAGTGATGCTGCTGTTATTATAATAGGTCTTTACCTATGACATTGCCGTTCTACAGTACTGGCCATATCAAATCAAAATAATTTTTGATTGGATAAGAATTCTAATTTTAAATTAATTTTATTTTAAAAACCTTTGAGCTATTATGTACTACGTACTAGGGGCGACACTGCATTCAGCTACTCTGTTCCACTCAACTGCTGTGCATACACCGCACTTTAATCAGTCACTCGCTAGGCGCTTGTAGAGTTCTCACGTGATGTGTTGATTTAAAAAAAATCTCTTGAAAAATTATGCCATCGTATGTACTTAAATATTGTACAAATAATTCAATAAATGTCAGTAAAAACCAAGGAATTACTTTTCATCGGTTAATAAGATACTTAATCAATAAAAAAGTACTATAGATTAATAATAAAACAAATTATTCCTATGTGTGTAATAATCGTACAAACATATTATTACACACTTTTTTTGTAAAAACATATATAAGTTATTATAATTAGGCAAAATTTTTCATGTTTAAATCTGCTTATTATTCTTTTATTTTATTTTTAGGCTTCCACATCAAAGTCAAAGTGGAATAAATTCGTCCATTTTTAACTCTCGCGTGCCCAGCATTTATAAACGACTCTTATGCTAATTTAAATAAATATATTTGTAATTTAAATGTTATGTTTGCAAGTTTTGTTAAACATACATACAGTACGTTTATTTTATATTTGACATAGATACCTTTTAAAATATTCAGATAAAAATATCATTAAAATGTAATTGTGATATAATATTATGTAATATTATATTAAATAAGCAAATATAATATACAACATAAATGACAAAATTTAAAAATTGTTCTCTATAATATAATTTACCTATTTAACAATACAATCTACTATTACCTACTGATCAATCTACCTATGTTTATTCTATGATGTGGGCTCCAGACTCCTGTGTGATTCACGCTACGAGCGGGTTAAGTGCTCGTAGGATTCACGGCGTGAATTCACGATGTAATTTTGCTGCGAAGTCGTCGCGAAAAACACATCCCTCCACATGCGCAATCGTACACAGTTCAGTTCGCGCGCTCGTCGAGACTCGAGAATGGACGCTGAAATATGCAGTGCTATCGCCGTGACGCTATGCGCTTTGGCTCACGACAATTACGTGTATATAAAAGATAAAAAACCGTATTTGTAGTTTTTTTACAATTATCGATTTCTCCTAGAAAAGCATCGATCACGTCACAGGCAATCCACATGGGCTTGTAAATTTTGTCGCTGCTTGCTCCAGCATTCCTTTCAGAATCTTTCACCATTTTCTTATAATTTCTTTAACTGGACATTAGATTTTTTTCAATCAGTCACTTCTACGCTTTTCTTGGCAGAGACATACTGCAGTTATATCTATTAATAGTACAGTTGTAGCACGTATAGGTCGGCCCGACCGGGGAAGGGTTTAACCGAATTTAAAGTAAAAAGGAAAGCAGAAAATGTCCTTTTACAGTAAGGTACATGGGGTTAATATGGTCACCTTAAGCTTTGCCGTCCTATAAAATCAAAACTAGGAAGAGAACAGAGAGGAAAAAACAAATTTGGATACTATAACTAATAAATATTAAGAATAAAATAGCAGACAAGCTTTGGCGATAATTAGGAACACATCGCAAAATTATTTCTAAAAGAACTACCTCACTATACTACACAGTACTAAAATCGATTAAAATATTTTCTGCTAGCTGTGCCCGGGACTTCGTTCGTGTGACTTCAGTACTTTTACTAGTGTGATCATCGATCACTAATAGTGATCGATGATTTATTTGTAAGTTAAACTTAGAAGACTTAGAAAGACACTAATGTGAATAAAAACATTCACTTAGTCGGTCAATCAGACAAGTAAACGAACGAATAAATAAACGGATCAACAAACGAACTAAGAAACGAATAGGGCGGACTGTAGGCCTGTTTTATTTTGTAAATAAACAACAAAATGACCGCAATTACGTAATCCCTAATTTGCTCCCGAATTTCTCTAGCCAATACTTGGTTTCCATACAACAAATAAGATATTGCCCTAAATAAGCAAGCACCATTCCTAATTATTAATATTGAATAAAAAATTATACATGAAAACTACAATCCAATGCCTATCTAAAACTAAGTACCTACACTAAAAAAATAAATAAAATTGCGTAAGTATCTATACTTCGTCTCATCCTTCAAACAAACAAAAAATGAAACTAAACTCAACCTAAGCAAAGAATATATACACTACGCGAAAAGAAACGACACTTAAGCATGTGTGCACGTAAAATCGCTTGCGGCTATGTGTGGGTGTCTTGATGTGTGCGGGGGCCTTGAGAGGCGCGCGGGGCGTGAAACGGGCAGTCGCCGACTGCCCTGGCCGAGGGCTTGTAGTAATACCGATATTTGTTAGTATTAGTTAATATGAATATATTCGTCAATTGATATAATATTTCAATTAATATATGAACATTACTGATATCTTAATGTACATATTACTATTCTATTCATGTAGGTATTAAGTTTATGTTACCAAGTAACGTTATTAGTTTTTATAGCCGTGTACGCTAGGTTTATATGCTTTGATCAATATTAATGTTGTTATTAAATAAATGATATTATAGTATATGTATAAGTATTACTGAAAGTGATTTTAAGTGATTACAATTAAAATAAATTCCACTGCACAAAACAAGGGCCCTTGTTTCGTTAGTTTAATTTTTAATAGTGTTTTATGATACCTAAAAATATGTGAACTCATTTTAATGAAAGTCGATATGATCTTAACAAGAATTATTGGGAAATACCATGACAATAAAACTAATATATCGCCAATAATTTTATTATATTACATTAACTGAAGTATACACTATTAAAATACCACTAGAGAGTCAAGAAATTTTAGATATCTATAAAGAGTTTTTGTATTTGTTCATTGTTGTATTTATGGATTATTTGATTAGAAATAGAAATGACTTATCTCCTCAACATATAGGGAACAATTTGTTGGCCGCCATGTCCCAGGAAACCTGCATACCTTTGGATTTTCTAAAAAAAATATACATGCTACGAATTTTTGCAATTGTTAGAAATAATAATGAAAATTAAAAAATTTATCGAAAAATTCTAAAATATATAAGAGTAAATTATTTTTAAATGATAGCAGGTAATACTGATTATTGCGTACTGAAATACTAAGTGTTGGTTAATTATTTAAGATTACCATTAACTGTCATGCATATTTGGGTTTGTCGGAAGTTTTAATAATCCTCATTTAATAAAAGTTGATTTAAAATTGAACGTATCCTTCACTACCCATATACATAAGTTTACATAATTTATAACACATACCTACTATGTATCTTCTTTGGTACAAGTCTATGATATTCCATTTCGGTTCGATATCAACCCTAGAGTTACACGCTTCGACTCAAGGTCACCGGCGCTTAAGCTCTCACGTACAGGGAGTGTCACCGCTGTGACCTAAGAAAGTTTTTTGACCTTTAAGTAACAGGTGTCATCGAGCTTAAAATCAGTTGGGTTTTCTATCAAGTAATTCTCAGTAGCATCACGGAGTTAAGAGTTTAGCATTTTAGCATAGTCATAGCATTATTACCTCAGAAAGGACGTAAAGCCGTTTTATCTGTATCTGATCTCACTATATTTTTGTCGGATTACTAACTCAGACACAATGATAAATAGACAATTTTTGTATATATAATGCTCAATAAGGGGTAGATTTTTGTAAAATTCTATTATAAGTGCAATTAAAAACAATTTTTTTTTTTCACATAAGATGTATCCTGGTTTTAACACTTTAAGGTGAGATATTAGGACAAAAGCACAATTTAAATGTAAATTTTAAATGTGAATTTAAAATTTAGACAGTGTAAATTTTAAAACTTTTGGAAAGTAGGGAAGTAGAAAAGTAGGAAGTACCTATAATATGTTTACTGTCAAGCTTCTATGATCCTTGCCGAACCCAAAGCAATTGTTAATAGCTCTTTCAAAGTTTGACTTACCATGTTGTAGGTTAAGAAAAAAATTATAAGTACACCTACTTAAAATTTAATAAGTAATTTGCACATCATCTGTCGATGACATTGGTTAACCATTGTACTTTTTTAACTAAGATATTATGATTTATATATTTTTATGAAGATTTATTACGTTATTCTTTATTATTTTTGTTTACTGCATTTAGATACAATTATATCATTGTAGAACACTATTTTACGTTATTTAATTACAAAAATGTCCTTGATCACTCAACGCCAACTTTGAACAAATAGATTCGTACCTATACTTCGTACACATACATTAGAATATTAATCATAATTATTTAATCCTAAATTGTTCGTACTAATTTTAAAGTTACAATTAATATATTGTGCTCAATAAAATTATTTAATAATTTTTCCCTATATAGACTATAAAAAATGGCGTATTTTTATTTTGTTATCAGTTTGTTTGTGTGTCGTGCCGTTTAATATAAAATTATGTTAGTGTTGTACATTACTCAAGTGAGTGAATTTTAATTCTTTGGAGAAATAAATACCTAAAACCACTATACCAATAAGTAAAAATATTCTTAAAACGTTATTTTACTATCTAAGGATTTTAATTTTCAAGACTACTTTCTTAGTGGATGCCTACTTAACGTAAGGAAGTTATTGTTCCAATTTCACGCATCTACATTCAGCGATTTGAGCTGTAGATTTAATACAATATTTTTCATACAAAATTAAACCCTTGTTTTAAAACCTTAAGAGGCAAATTTTATTATTTAATTACTTTAAAGCATTAATATTTTTTCTCCCTTCAAATTGAACATTATCTGCCTCCTTTTCCCTCCCGCGGTAAGAGATTGTTTTATGAAATACCAAAATATTTTATTTCCATGCAAAATTGCATACCCTCTACCCCAGCCTATTCTACTGTAACGGGTTATTTTGAAATCGTATTTATTTATTTTTTAAATACAGTACTCTCAGTAAGTATCGAGTCAATCGCCCTGTAAAATATTTTTGTAATAAAATAATAGAATTAACACCCTTATTTCACCCTCTTAGGGATCGAATTTTCCAATTATTTCCAACTGTCCAAATTTTGGATTTCTACTTCAAGATGTTTAGGTAGTGCTTGTGCACTGATATCTATGACTCAGTATATAAAGAGTATATAATAGTACTAAGCTGCACTAAAAGTATCAGGAATGGAATATTTCCACTGTTCCTGTCATATTAAAATCTTTTTGATTGAAAAATCCTTGGTTTTAAAAATCGAATACCATTTATTTATTTAAAAAAAGATTCTCGGTCTTGTCACAAGGTTTTGTCAAACTTGTTTAGTCGTTGAGAAAATGGAATTGACTCGAGAAAATTCAAGAGCGATGATTTATTATGACTTTCGAAGTGGTTTAACACAAAAACAGTGTGTTGACCGGATGATTTCTGCATTTGGTAGTGAAGCCCCATCCAAAACCACAATTTATCGCTGGATTGCTGAATTTTAGCGTGGACGTGTTAAGCTCAGTGATGATCCCCGTCAAGGTCGTCCAAAAACTGCAGTCACCCAAGAAAACGTTGATGCTGTGCGTAAGCTGATTGAGGAAGATCGACATGTGGCATAGCGCGAAATTCAGGCAAATTTAGACATTGGCGTGAGTCAAATACAAATAATCTTGCATGAACAATTAGGTGTAAAAAAGTTATTTTCCCGGTGGATACCGCATTCGCTCTGTGAAGAGCAGTGGCTCGCAGTACTTGGTGCGTCAGAACTCTCGAAAGATTCCACGCAGGATCCTCAAATGCTGTATACAACATCACATAAGGTGACGAATCCTGGATATACGCGTACGAACCCGAAACAAAAAGCCAGTCACGAGTTTCGGTGTTCGAAAATGAGTTAAAGCCAACAAAAATTGTTCGTTCACGGAGTGTTGCAAAAAAAATGGTGGCCACGTTTGTCTCCAAAACCGGCCATGTTACGACTATTCCTACTGAGAGACAAAGAACGGTTAATGCAGAATGGTATGCTAGCATTTGTTTGCCACAGGTCATTTTTGAACTCCGTAAATAGAACTGCAACCGCCGCATCTTCCTCCATTACGACAATGCGAGTTCTCACACCGCACCCAGAACAAAAGAGTTTTTTAGGGCAAGAAAACATAGAATTATTAGACCATCCGCCGTACAGCCCCGACCTAAGCCCTAATGATTTCTATACTTTCCCTAAAATAAAGAATAAATTGCGTGGACAGAGATTTTCATCACCTGAAGAAGCTGTGGACGCCTACAAAACGGCCATTTTGGAGACCCCAACTTCCGAATGGAATGGTTGCTTCAATGATTGGTTCCATAGTATGGAAAAATGTGTCAAATTTCGCGGAGAATACTTCGAAAAGCAATAAATACATTTTTAATAGTAATGTTGTGTCACTTCCTTGATTCCCGAAATTTTCAGTGCCGTAGATACATAGTGAACAGTGATATTTTTCGGTAACTAGCAAAACTAACTTTACGGCAAGTAAAATTTTATTCTGTTGAGGCAATCAATGGGGAGGCCTATGTCCAGCTGTGGACTTTAAAATACTGTGACGTTTATTGGATAAAAGGAAAAACTTAGATTTGCTGGTATTGGACCAGCAAATCTAACATTGCGTTGAAAGCGCCAAGCAAAGTTTACATATTATGTATTATTTATATTATTATTATATCGTTTATAATTAAACCTTATGGTGCTTAAAAATCCTTGCAGCGCCATCTATATAAAATTATAGTAGTTAATTTATTACTACAGTAAAATAAAAATTATATGATTTTAGAAAAGAACGGGTAGGAACAATATAGAAAAAAACTCAAAATCAGGTAATGTAATTTTTCCATTTTTACGACATTGTAAACTTTTGGAAAGTAGGGAAGTAGGAAAGTAGCAAGTACCTATATCGACTCGACTGTTTACTGCCAAGCTTCTATGACCCTGGTCGAATCCAAAGATATTGTTAATAGCTATTTCAAAATTTGATTTAACATATTGTAGGTACCTACTCGGCAGTTAAGACAAAAGTTATGAGCACACCTACTTGAAATATAATAAATAATTTGCACAACACCATTTATCAATGACATTGGTTAACTATTGTACTTTTTAACTAAGATATTAGGATTTATATATTTTTTATAAATATTTATTACGTTATTCTTTATTATTTTTGTTTACTGCGTTTAGATACAATTATATCATTATAGAATACTATCTTACATTATTTAAGTACAAAAATGTCCTTGATCATTCAACGCTCCATTAAACAAATTCGTACCAATACTTGGTACCCATACTTCAGAATATTAATCAAATCTTTTGACAGGATGAACCGATTTTGATGAAACAAAGATTAAATTTGAAATGAAGATACACTTCACATTTTTGTAACAATTATTTTGATATAAATCAGTACTTCTACGTCTACTGTCAAAATGGTGTCCATTTATCAACGCCATTTGATAGCTAAGCTAAGCTTTAGCAGCGCCCTTTAGATCCTTTATTATTTGATTGACCGATAAAGAGCTATCGTATTACAAAGCCATCTATGCAAATAAGGCTGTAGTTTTTGGGTTATGAGAAAGTGACCATATTCACTGGTTTACCATAATACCCTCATGTAGGTACATCATGTAGATGTTTAACAAGAAATGAAATTTCAAAAACTCTAAGTGGATCTAGCTAGTGCAGTTTGTTCGTCCATTAGTAAAAATTCTATTTGTCTATAAAACTATCCACAAGATAGTGTTGATTTTAAACTTAAAATTGGATGCTTTGGCACGTTCATTTCACTCATTCAAGTTTTTGTGATAAAATATGTTCTAAATCCTTCAAGGCATTGCTCCGTATCAGTCCGTAAAGTTTCATCACAATCAGTTTTCTCATTCCGAAGATTAGTTCAGACAGGCAGACAGACAAAAAATTTTAAAATTTATATTTAGTTATTGTTGTGCGGTTAAGAATATACCTATATCTTCCCGTGGGTGTCGTAAAAGATGACAAAGGGAAAACGGCAGGAGAGGATCTTCCTGATAACATCAACTATACATCATACTATACATTTATGAAGTTAGCATGTTTGTCTTTAAAAATAAGTCACTATTAAAGCGCGTGATATATGTATATCCCCGAAACCGACGTGACCCAGAAAAACTAGTTTTAGATGTTATTCCTAGATTTGTTAAATACAACAAAAGTTGCCTAAATATTTGTATGAAATATTTAATAAACTACCTAATGAATTTAAATTATTAAGCGAAAGATTATTTAAGAAATTATTATTTAATTGGTTATTAATAACAATATAATAACAGATTTTTTAGATTTTAATTAATTACTATTGTTAATTCTGTATTTGCATGCTATTTACCATCGTTAGCGAAAGACGATTGCACTAGATAAATTGTAAGATCTTTTTATAACGTGATTCTTGCAAATAAAAATTTATTATTTATCAAAAAAACTGCGGTTGCCAACTCGCACGTCAAGCGTGGCAACTATGGGAAATACCCCCCATGATTAACGACACAAGAAACGGCCCCCATTCCCCGGCGGCCCCGCTATTCCCCGGCGGCCCCGCTATTCCTGGCTATGCTGGCGACCATGGTAACGGCGGGGCAGGGGGTGTTAAGAATTTTCGGTGGAGGCTCAGTTGCCACCTATGACAATTCGACCCGGCAACATACAACGCACGCACGCTGAAGACTGATGGGAAGAAGAGGTCGACAAGCTACGCTATAATATTATAGGTTTTTTTAATATGATTGGTGGATTTGGTCTGAAAAGAGAGGGAGGACACGGTTATACTTGAATCCGGCAACTTGTTCTATCACCAGGGGGGTGACCATCTGCCCCAAAGAGGTGTTGGATCTATCGTTCACAAGTCTCTGGTTAACGACGCTGTAAGGTTGGGAGTGTGTCTATGAAGGTAACGTACCTTATACTCAGAATCACCAAACGGTATTCGCTGAAGGTCGTACGTGTCTACGCACCAACCTCAGCTTATCCCGATGAGGAGGTGTATGAAATGCCGATGTAGAAGTGGAGCCATGCATTCCTCCAAAACTCTCCTCCATACGGTGTTAATGGGAGACTTCAACGCAAAACTAGGCATAAAAAAGAACGGTGAGCTGAATGTGGGAAATTTTGGATATAGCAACGAAACGCAAGGGTCCAGCAGCTGGCTGATTTCATGAAGAAAAAGGAACTCTTAATGATAAACTCTTTCTTCCAGAAGCGGCCAAACAGAAAGTTGACCTGGTCGAGTCCCAACGGTTCAACAAAAAATGAGATAGACTTCATTATGACAACTAGACGGCAACTGTTCATTGATATCTCAGTGATCGCAGGGTTGAAAACTTGCAGCGATCACCGAATGGTTAGAGGCTCACTGAACCTAAACGTTAGGTTGGAGAGGTCTCGTCTAATGTAGTCAACGCTCCGTCCCCCTCGTGCTCTAATCCAAAGTCCCGAAACCTTTTAGCTCGAGTTAAAAAACCGTTTTCAGTGTCTAGTATACTGCAATGCAGTGGACGATATGAAATACACGCTCGTCGAAACTGTCTATGCAGGCGGAGCTAAGTTCTGCAAGACCTGTAGCAGATGAACACAAAACTCTCCGATCACACTCTTAATCTCATGGATGTTAGACGGGAAATGAAACTGCAGTCCTTAACAGATTTGACAGCATATAGGAAACTGAACAGTCAGATCTCCAAATGCATGCGGTGGGGCTTACGCAACTTTAATACTGCTCGTATTGAAGAACCGATCGAGCGGAACCAGGGATCCAAAGTCTTTGCCAGAGATCTGTCCGCCAGAAAGAGCCAACTGTTAAAGCTGAAGAATGAGTGTGGAAGCATCTCTTCCAGGACACCTGAGATTTTGAGTGAGATTGAGGAGTTTTATGGGTAGCTGTACACATCATCGTTGGAGCCACATGCAAGTGTGAGTAACGATCTAATATCCCGGACGTCAGTCTGAGCGAGATTATAATGGCTCTTCAGCACCTTAAAAACGGCAAAGCCCGAGACGAGGATGGAATTACAGCGAAGCTTCTGAAAGCGGATGGAAAACCGGTACTTACGCGGCGGATTAGTAAGCTGAAGTGGCATTGGGCCGGCCATATAGCTCGAAGAAACGACCATCGACTGGGAAAAAAGGTTATCGAGTTGCAGCCACATACCGGTAGGCGTAGTGTAAGGCGACCCCTCACTAGAAGGAGTGACGACCTGGTAAGACATGCAGGAAGTAGATGGCTGCAGGTGGCTCAGGGCCGTTCTTTGTAGTATTCTTTGGGGGAGGCATATGTTCAGCAGTGGACTTGTGAAGGGCTGTAATGAGGATGATGATGATGATGATTTAATTATTTAATAAAAATTTATTGTAATTATTTAGGTTATTGGCTCACAAATATGGCTTAATAGCATACAAATAAGCCCCCGAGCTTAATAGAAGTCACTTATTTTAATATTACGCATATGTACTTCAATTTATTTATCGTAGTCACGAAAATTTTAAAATATCTTTTCAAAACTTTTTTTGAAAATTTATTATTCCTAAACAATCAGACTACTTGCAAAGAAATTAACCAGGGAAAATATTTTAGAAAAGGTAATTCAAGTTTTAAATTTTATAATAAAGTAGTTCGAAAAACGAGCGGAACTCTGGAGCAAAAGATACGTTTGTAGTTCAATAAACATTGTTTCAATGCGGGTAGCGCTTTGCACGACGCGGTCCAAACGGAAGACGCAGTGTCTCAAATTAGAAGAAAAAATATTTCAAGTATAATTGCACAAAAACCCTGTCAGAAATGTGAGAAGGCTTTTACATATACATGACTTTACTTTTACATACACAATGTGAAAGAAAAGTATGAATTTTGTTTATAATTATACATTGATAGTAGACCAACTTAAGAATGAAAATACTTAATCAAAAATTTAAAATAATTAAGAAACGACATAGAGTCACGTTTACAAAGTCGATATATTTTTCTTATTATTCAAATTATTATAATAAATACAGAATATAAATCAAGAGCCGTGACAAATAGTAGCCCATAACATGACGGCATATAGAACTGACAAATCATTTTCCGTCACAACATACAAGCCGGTTTTATAGTCCTATACCTTTAAACGAACAATTCTTGTATATATATATAATCGGGATCTTGGAAACGGCTCCAACGATTTTCATAAAATTTAGTGTTCAGGGAGTTTCGGGGGCAATAAATCGATCTAGCTAGGATTTATTTTTAGAAAATGTCCTTTTGTTTATGTTTTCAGGCAATAAAAATCTGCTACAACATAAGAAGGTAAATTTTGACAGACGACTAACGATCGTAATAGCTCAGGTGGGATGTTGTTCGGGCGTGATATCGGAATTCCGTGGTTCGCGTCCCGTCTTGGGTCCGACTTTTTTACCTTTTTTTTTTCAAGTAACCTTCTTTTGTAAGAAAATCTATTATTTCGAGCCCTTTTTTAAAATACGAAAATTTTAATTAAACTAATTGAACTCATGATTTTTTATTCAAATAACCAGTTCAGTTTTTTCATGAATAATGTACCAATGTGTACCACTAATACTGTTACTTTATTTTATATACTGAATTAGTTAGCTGAAGTCGCAAAAAACCGGCCGAAAAGCGCTGAAGAAAAGAGGTTTTCGAATGGTACGCTCGTACTGTCAAGTTGTGTGTGTGTGTGTGTGTGTGTGTGTGTGTGTGTGTGTGTGTGTGTGTGTGTGTGTGTGTGTGTGTGTGTGTTTGTGTGTGTGTGTGTGTGTGTGTGTGTGCGTGTGTATGTGTGTGTGTGCGTAATATGCTGAGAGTCGATAGAGGCAAATATTACGTTCTGGCAATCTATGGAAGAGGCATATGTATAGCAGAGGGCTTATGACGGGTTGTACTAAATGAATGAATAAACGAACGGTAAAAATCTCTTTATATATTTCATAATAATGATACAACAAATTATATTTTTATATGTTCTACTTATGTCATTAATAATAGATTGTAGTTCAGATTATATTATAAGCCCCGGTCAATTAATGACTTCGGAAGAGTTAAATTATTTCAAATTCTGACAATCAAATTTAGGTGTGTTTTCAAGCAAGTTTGTTTTTGAGATCCAGCAATCGTAAACGCAAACTTTTTATTTAAATTTTAACAAAGATAAGAAAATATTAAAGATGGCGCCGACGTGCCGACCCATTCGTGCTGCAGGAATAATACGATGTAGCACGGCTCTACTGACACATACTTTTCGCATCACATTACTTCATGGCACAAAAATAAAACAATTATCTATTCTTCTTCTTCATTATCATCAGCCAGTAAAAGTGTACTGCAAGACATGGGCCTCCTTCATTTTAGGGAGTTTTTCCGTAAACTTTATGTTAACAGGCACATTGACAATCGCAATACAAGACGACTCGCATTTTCGACGTTGCTGCCCACATCCAGTCTGGATATTTTATGTCTCACACTGATGTAACCTATATGGTCATACCACCGTATATCGAAAGCTTTTTCTGGGGTTTTATTATTAGGTTTTTCTAGCGTTTCTCACAGTCGCCTCCTACTATCCCAGGACGTAACGGGTCGAATCATTACGCAAACGTAACGTAAACATATTATGCTTCCCTCCTTATCATTGAGTTTGCAATGAAAGAAACTCTATTTCTTTCTAAATAAATGTAATTGTTAACTTCTTCTGTAGTGTCTTTCATATGTTTTAGCCTATTATATTTAAAATAACACTAACTAACGTAGTTAGTTTTATTTTACATTTAATATTAATATTAAAAGGCTGCGGCAACCTCGGTGTTTAAGTTTTGTGGTGTAATTACTCCTTGTAAATATAAAAATATTTACACTGTAGCTATTTGAGTTGAAAAGTTGTACAAGTTATAAAATCCGCCTGGCGATCCGCCCCTGGTTTGTACGGGTGATTTCTGGTTCAACAGGTTCGACAACAGCTTCGCCTACCAGGTCCAATTTTGAATCAATTGTGAAAGCAATTGATTTTCATACAAAGAGATAATCAAGTAAGCCCGAAGAAATAAAACTTCAAATAATAAACCAAGCAAAGATTGCATGCGAACAGAGTCTCGGGCACAGTTTGTATTAAAATAAAATCAATGTACAAACTCAACGACCTCTACTAATTACAGAGTTTGTATTTCATTTTTCATTTGGTGAGCGTAGAAAACAGGGGACCCTTTTTAATCGAAACGAAACATTCCACCTTACTTCTCAGGAATGACAACGCATCTGCATTTTAATTCTTAATCGAGGATAGAATTAGACGTCCATAGCTCGTGACTCGCTCGCGACTTTGGCCGCAGCATCCTCTTATCATCATATGGAATTTTTGCTCGCTTATTACCTTTATTCTATGAAGAAGAAAAAAACGGGGATATATGATGTTCTCTAAGAAATATTTTGCTCTTTATTTAAGAATAAATTGCAATGGAAAGTTGATTATAACAACATTATATCCTTTGAAATCTTTAAATAGGGTGGTGTTGTGGCATTTAGTCATTTATCGTTGTGTTTTGTTGGTTAGGTTAGCCGGTATAGCTTCCCTTCACATCAGTTCCATCCCGCACGGGCCTGCCTAATGGAGGGAGGGGCTATACATTGGTGGACTCAATTTATTCCTCCAATTAAAGGCGCGTTCCGCCAAAAGTGAATGGACGTGCGATGCCACCGTCAAGCACAGTGCAATTTTCATCATGCACCAGTGCAATACAAACTTTCGTCGTGGCCGTAAGTCAACCCCAGTCCAATTTCCTTCGTGCCCCTGTTGCAACACAGTTTTTGTCGCCCCACAAGGCCGTAGAGAGAGGCCGCTCGCATCTTTTCCAGGTAAGTACCCGATCCTTAATTTTTGAACTGTTTTTATTTTGTTGTTTCTTTTTCCGCAGCAGCTCATGTTCCGTCGTGCCGGCTAACGTATTAAATTAAATTTATAGCAAGTGTGTTTGTCCAAAAACTGCCACGTGCAACGTCCGCCATTTTGTTTTGATTTTATAACGAACGAAGCTAATACGGCCAACCATCAATTAACGGGAGGCCGCCCAGGCCCGGCACCGTATCGTGTGCAGCCATAAGCACAAACGGGCCTTTGCACCCTAAATTTTGCCGAGGCACGGCGATCACACCTCTTGGCAAAGCTCTGACTGACTGCGTTGACGTAGCAGTTTTGTCACTTAACTGTTACGTCGGCGGGCGATGGGGTCGTCAATTCCCTACGCCAATTTATTATTATTATTATGAGGCACCTGATTCTTCGCCTGTGCGAATTGTGTACTCATCCCACATGATCGACACTTACACTGCTGTAAGATAACGGCGGGGCCTCTTCTTAAGTTAACTAAACTTAAGAAGTTACAGTTCTAACATGCTATTTTGCAGCCCTATCGAGTTTGGGTCAGCGTAGAGAAGGAAGAGTCTTTCTGTCTCCAATATTTATCTATATTTAGGATATGCTTCCTCACAATAGTGTTTGACAATTTCCCCGTAACTATGATGTGAGCAAATCGAAATAAGCTAATGTTTGCAACGTATATTTATAGTATGTTATCTTTAGTTAATTTTAACACTTAATTGATGATTTAGCATCATGCATGTCTTGATGCCTGTGGGACACTTTTTCTGATAATACACCCTTGTATTAATTCCACAACTGGAGAGGAATTACTACAAAGCCTAGTATTATTGTTTTGAATATGATTTCATTGCTTTATACATACCTACCTTTAAATACAGCAATCACACACACACATACACACAAGCGCCAGAGAGCGTATGCGGGCCCCCGAAATCCTTTAATAATTCAGCTTAATTTAAGCCCGTAAATAACCGGCATTTTTCTTGAATAAAATGTATTTTAAGTATATATTATTTCACGACCTATAAAATGACTAAATAAAATTTTATTATAGTTCGTTTTAGTGCGAACCGTAGACTTCTTCGAGATAAAAAATATAATATTAAGTTATATAATTTTTTGCGGGAGAGCCACGTTGCACCTATTTTAGTAGTATAGTTGCAGCACGATTGGGGCGGCACCACCGGGCAGGGACCACGTCCTCACAAGATACCAGCGTAAAATAGCAGCTTACCGCTGTTGTGTTTCCTATGATGAGAGTAGAAAATCGGAGACCCCTTATACAGAAAACAAGGCATTCCGTCTTTGTCCTCACGTGTGACCACGCATCTACATTTAAATTCGTAGTCGAGGATAAATGCAGATGTCTATTGGCCACAGCAACTACTTACCATCTGGTGGACAAGGGTGGATAAGTGTGGATAGGGGTGACCAGCGAGCATACGAGACCTGTGTCAGCAGACAATACACTTATGTCTTCTTTATGTATCTTATCACCTTTATCCGTAATAAACTTCCAATATTAGCTTCACACACTCTCGATGAATCTGCACTTAAACGGATTTGTAACATACTCGTATGTAATAAGGATACTGATGGAGAGCAAACGCAATTAGAAACATCTTTAATCGAGCCTCTAAAATGATTGATTTTATTTTAATTATAAATACAAAGAACTTTAATAATATCAGGACTAAAAATATATATCCTTTTTAATTATTTAGTTCGAAGTCTGTGATGTGTTCCATGGTTCATGGCCCATAGTTCTTTGAGGTATCATCTCAATATAGTTTTGAGAATAAAAAAATATATTTAACTATTTTTGATTTATAACTAACATAAAATTATTTCTCAAATTCATATGCAGATTGACTAAAATATTTTCGTCTACTCTATTTGTATGACTGTTAATAGGAGACGTAATATAATAGACCTTTTCTTTTTTACATACTTTGTATTAATATTATTTTATTTATTTAATATATAATATGATTGATTGCCCTGAGTTGTAGCGAAAGTAAATATTTCAGCATCACAATAAACTACCACGACCTAGAGTACACGAACTGTTCAGAGTACAAGAACGTAGCACTAATCTAGTCAAGAATCCAATCATGTAACAACCACTATCTATATCTATATTAGATCTATTCTATATACATATAATAAAAATGTAAATTTCAGGTGTCCGTAGATTTTATATTTTTGTAACAAAATTGATTGATAGGAACTAAAAATAAGTAATCCTCAGTCGTGAGTCCTGAGGCATTTGTTCTCTTCGCTTATCGCTTAATTATGCAAGTAAAAAAAGACTTACATTGAACATCAGCAAGAAGAGGCCCCGCCGTTCTCCTACAGCAGTGCAAGTGTCGATCATATGGGATGAGTACACAATTCACACAGACGCATCATGGCAAAGAATCAGGTGCCTAATAATAATAATAATAATAAAATAGCGTAGGGAATTGACGACCCCATCGCTCGCTGACGTAACAGTTAAGTGACAAAACTACTACGTCAACGCAGTCAGTCAGCGCCTTGCCAAGAGGTGTGAGCGCCATGCCTCGGCAGAATTTAGGGTGCAAAGGCCCGTTCGTGCTTATCGCGCACACGATACGGTGCCGGGCCTGGGCGTCTCCCATTAATTGACGCCCAAATTATGGATGATGAAAAGAAAGATAGTGCGCAAAGGGCCACTGCCTGGCGGTCGCTAGGGCGCGTCTGGAGCAGGCGTTGGACGTGATAGCATGCGAGCCGCCAGCTGAGCGCGGGGTACTGCAAGACCAACTAGCAGCCCCCCGCATCGTCTCTGCGAATGGGCTGATCCCGATCAGCCTCTCGGGTCATCTGAGTTGACTGGACCTTCGTGAGGGACCGCTTCGGGCTCGGCAAATGCAGAAGGCGGTGATCCTCGATACCACCCAGATCATCCGGCCGTTTCTTTCTCTTTCCCCCTAACCCTCAGCCGTTTGGTCTCCCCTGCCGAGGGCTTCTATCTGATTGGGCTTTTATTTATTTATGTGTTATTTATTTATTTATTGTTGTATATTTAATATATATATTGGCACTTGCGCCGTTGTACGTGCAGTTGGAATTATTATAAACAACACGTGCACCGCAACCTGCGCGTTGCACCTGCAGTAGCGCTCGTGTAGCTACTAGTCTCGATTGTATAAAACGGACGGAGTGGCCACCGTAAGGCAGTCTTGGCTCTGGCGGGGCACGGTGCACTTGTTGTATCGCGCTCCTAGCTCATCCACGACTCTTTGGATAATTAATTCGTGAAAACGAAATAAACCCCTCAGTCCCCAGCCAAAATGAGTTACATCGCTAGCCCGTTTTGCTTGAAGTGGCGTAGCTAAAAATAACCTAGCCTTTAATTTGTCGTACATTTATTTTCTATAAAATTCATGATAAATTTCAATATGATACTTATATCTGTTTATTTATTATGTCATATTACTAGTTTTAGTGTTTATACTTCATTACAAATATATTTTGATTGTATATTTATGGTAAAAATAGTACTTGCCCAGCGCAGGACAGCAGCTCCATTTTCACAATTATTTCTATATATTACTCGAAGCTATTCACGTAAAAAGATAAAATGTATTCACACAAAAACTCTTATAACAATTTTATAGTAAAACACTATACTAAGCACTAATAAAACATTAGGAAAATCCAAAAATCAACACAATAACACGCCACACGAAATAGGCATATGAATTGAACATAGATTAAAAATAAAAAACCGTAGACTAACTACGCTTTATTGCATTAGATGATAGAAAATTTCACATTGAGTCCATAATGCCAAACTTCTTCATAGACAAGTAGCATCTAAATGTAATTTTTTATGGTTTAAAGTGCTCTGAGTGGGTGTGGTCGGATCCGACCACTAAGAATTTGACGAAATATCGCCGTGGTCGGATCCAACCGCGTGCATAATGAGAGTTTAATATTATTCTTAGCTATTAAATTAGTCTCAGGACTGTTTATAGTTGATTATCTGTAATCCGTGTATTTTGTAAATTAATTCTATTTAAAAGAAATGTCCCGCTGGGTTTCTTGCTGGTTCTTTCGGGAACGGGAGTTTTCTTGGAACCAGTGGTAGAAGTACTATATCGAATAAAAATGATTCTATTCTATTCCGAAAGCATTTTACGTAAAAACCCCACACCTACATTACACATTATTAAGTAACTACCCTTCCTACATATTCTTATGTATATTTATCACTTCCTTTTATATATTTATTCAGCCCAACCAGATGACAATACTTTATAAATACGCAATATAATAATAATAATGATTTATTTTCTCATCAAAATATTTCAGAATATAATAATACATGATATTAAATTAAAAATAAATTAAAAAAAATACACATCAGTGTTATACTGATGTGTATTTTTATTAATTTACAGGGAGACTAGCTTTTTTATGTGCGTGGGAGTGTGTGAGCGTGCATTCGCGAATTAGTATGTGTGCGCGTGCTTTTTTTTTGTTAGTTTGTAACTGGGTTAGAAATTTACTTTAGGATTGGGTTAGTATTTAACTTTAATACGGTTAGTAATTAGTTGGGATTAGTGAGTAGCTTTTCAGTGTCATCATAATGTAATTCTTGGAGCCAGATAGTTATTTTCTTTTTGCATATAGTCTTATTAACGCTAAATATATGAACAATTTTATTGACTTTATTGTTTATAAAACCTCCAAAATGACAAAATAAACGCTTAGATAATTTGGTGGATAGAGTTATCTGACGGCGTGGCGGTTTACCTCGGGAGAGTGAGGGATTGTATTTTAATAGAGCATGTTTTTATCAAGGTTCTTTGCATAAACAGTTGTCGCACAGTTAATATTTTCAACTTTTTATACAGGAGCTCTGTATGATAGTGATACGGTCATGAAAAAAAGACCTTTAAGGTGGCTCTCTGCGTTCTCTCCAATTGAAGCATTTTAATTTTTGGAACACCGCCCCAGCAGGTTATACCATATGTTATCAGAGATTGGACCAAAGCAAATTTTTATCATCCGCCGGCTCTCTTGGAATTTTAAATGAACCGATCTTAATTAAACAAAGAATAAATATTACTTGAAAATATGCTTTATTATTTTTAAAGTCTCTTTTGATTACAATCAACCCTGACTTTAGGCGGATAGAGTGACAAATGTATAATGAATGTGGAAATGTATTTAATTATTAATTTTTAATTCCTATCAATCATTTTTGTCACAAGATATCAATATTTATTATTTATATATATATATATATATATATATATATATATATATATATATATATATATATATATATATATTTATATATATACATATATATATATATTTAGGGATGTAACGACTCCGATACCGATATATCGGCCGATATAATCGGCAAACCGATATATCGACATTCCCAATTATATACAACCAACTTGAAGAGTTTGAAAAGCGCGCGAAACGAACAACGTGCGCGCGACTTTCTTGCTCAGCTCAGTTGCCTCAGAGTGTGCAGGTCTCTTTCAAAATGATTTGCGTAACAGATTATCCACTAATAATTTAAACAATCTTTGTTTTCTTCTAAAATCTACCAATAGTTAACCGTAATTGCTGATTTTATCTTTTATATCGGTTTACTTTACCACTTTGTGTAATGAAAATTATTTGATTATTTCTCAAAAAAAATGTTTTCTTTGAATCTTGAATTTTTGTATTGAAATTTTGATTTGACATTTTGGTTTTCAACCTTCTCAAAGTTCAGTCGCTGATAAGCATAGGTAACTTTTATTCATAATAAAGCAAATTATTCATTAATTATTTGTTTGTTTTTTTTTCTATTTGTAGTCAGTCATCGATAAATTGTAGTAAATAATCGGTATCGCCGATTATTTACAACAATAATTGGTATCGGTATGGTATCGTATCGGCACAATTATGTATCGTTCATCCCTAATATTTTTGTTATTTGTTTAGGTAGATATTATATTCTCGGTACTTTTTCCGAAAATCCCGTTCGTTTGCAATCATATTCAAATTCGTGAACTGTTTGCATTGAATGAGTCAGTCAAAATAATCTTAATATCTAAAAATATGAATACCATTGTATGAATTAAAATTGTTTTATAGATAATATTTAAAGTTAAAGAATAAAAGAAGTAATTTACATAAATCTCACTGCTGAGACAGGTCTGCTCTCATTACTCAGAGGCTTTCGAGGTAGACAAGAGATTGCCTCGCTGCCCTTATATGTGGAGTTTTCTATGTACACGAAATATTAATTTGTTAACTCTTTAGACATACATGTTTACTCACGATATTGCTCACAATCGCTGAACACATGGTATATTAGTACTTAAAATTGAACTAGCACTAATTCATACTTTCGAAATTTACTTAATTTAGCCGCCTTTGTCTCTGATAATCTGTAATGAGTGCTAACAATCTTCCGCTCACCAGTGGATGCTAGTTGACACTAAAACACCACTTTTATGATATACTATGACATTTAATTAGGAATTTACCTAGCTTTAAATAAAAGTTTATCGGTTTCTACAGTATTATATTAATACACAAAACAATACTTCAGTGTTCTTTAATTTCTCGCACATTTTTAAATTTTAATATTTTATATATTTTGAATATCTGTGGTTTAATTTATTTATTTTACGCCAACTGTTCAGTGATGTCTCAGTGTTCGCAAGGGTGAAAACTGGCAGCGATCACCGAATGGTTAGAGGCACACTGAACCTAAACGTTAAGTTGGAGAGGTCTCGTCTAATGAAGTCAACGCTCCGTCCCCTTCGTACTCTAATCCATAATCCCGAAACTTTTCAGCTCGAGTTACGTAACTGCTTTCAGTGCCTAGAAGATTGCAATGCAGTGGACGATATGAATGATAAGCTCGTGGAAACTGTCCATGCGGTCGGAGCTAAGTTCTGCAAGACCCGCCGTAGAATAACACAAAAACTCTCCGATCACACTCTTAATCTCATGGCTGTTAGACGAGAAATGAGGCTGCAATCGTCAACAGATTTGACAGCATACAGGCAACTCGACAGACAGATCTCCAAATGCATGCGGCAAGACTTATGCAAGCGATCGAGCGGAACCAGGGCTCCGAAGTCTTTGCCAGAGATCTGTCTGCCAGAAAGAACCAACTGTCAAAGCTGAAGACTGAGTGTGGCAGCATCTTTTTCAGGACACCTGAGATTTTGAGTGAGATTGAGGGCCGCAGGCGAGGATGGAATTACAGCGGAGCTCCTGAAAGTGGGTGGAACCCTGGTACTTGAAGTCCTTCAGAAGCTCTTCAATTCCGTCCTCCATGATGGCACTACTCCGGAGGCGTGGAGCAGAAGTTCGGTGGTCTTGTTCTTTAAGAAAGGCGACAATGCTCACTTGAAGAACTGCAGACTGATTTCTCTTCTGAGCCGCGTCTACGTGCTGTTTTCGAAAGTCATTACGAATCGTCTCGCACGCAGACTCGACGACTTCCAACCTCCCGAACAAGTCAGTTTCCGAAAAGGCTTCAGTACCATAGACCACATACGTTCGGCCAACTAGAAGCAATACCAAAGGTTTTTTAACGCTACCTTAAAAACGACTGTGGAGTTGACAATCTCTTTCCATCTTGTGTATTTGTCGTAATGTCTCGTTTTCCCGGCAAAACCATGTCAGGGTCAAGACGGGTTCGCCAACATTAGAGTCTGCAGTTGGATAGGTTTCGTACTCTGGTTCTGTACTCGAATAGCCATCGTAGCCATACTGTACAAACACTTCAGCATTTCGATATACCGACAGTCAACTTGGCACCGCTGGCTTCCGACGATAAGGTACATCAAATAAAATAATTTATTCCCTTGAAGAACTACAGACTGATTTCCCTTCTGAGCCGCGTCTACGTGCTGTTTTCGAGAGTCATTACGAATCGTCTCGCACGCAGACTCGACGACTTCCAGCCTCCCGAACAAGCCGGTTTCCGAAAAGGCTTCAGTACCGTAGACCACATACAAACCCTGCGGCAGATTATACAGAAGACCGAAGAGTACAATCTGCCACTTTGCCTAGCGTATGTTGACTATGAGAAAGCCTTTGATTCCGTCGAAATTTGGGCGGTGCTACAGTCTCTTCAGCGGTGTCAAGTTGACTGTCGGTATATCGAAGTGTTTGTACAGTAGAGCTACGATGGCTATCCGAGTACAGAACCAGAGTTCGAAACCTATCCAGCTGCAGAGAGGTGTAAGACAGGGTGACGTTATAACGTCACCCTATCTTACACAGTGAAGAGTTTCGGGGATATATCCCGGAAACTCTTCACCGCTGCATTAGAAGACGTTTCCGAGCTACTGGACTGGAAAGGATACGGTATTAACATCAATGGCGAGTACATCACTCACCTTCGATTTGCCGACGATATAGTCCTTATGGCAGAATCGCTGAAGAACCTAAGCACTATGCTCAATAACCTCAATGGTGTCTCCCAACGGATAGATCCTAACATGAACATGGGCAAAACAAAGATCATGTTTAATGCCCTTGTCACACTATACACCTATGCCGGTAGTTGTTGGGAGCACAAAGCTCTAAGTTGTTGACGAGTACGTTTACCTGGGACAAATAGTACTACTAGGTAAGTCCAACTTCGACCGAAAGGTCAATCGACGGATTCAACTCGGCTGGGCAGCGTTTGGGAAATTACGACACATCTTCTCGTCAGGTATACCTCAATCTCTGAAAACTAGATTGTACAACCAGTGCGTGTTGCCAGTGATGACTTACGGATCTGAGACGTCCCTCACTGCTGGCCGTATGTGGACGCTCAAGGTCGTTCAGTGGGCTATGGAGAGGGCTATGCTCGGAGTTTCTCTGTGTGATAGACTCAGAAATGAGGATATCCGCAGTAAAACCAGTGTGACCGACATAGACCAACCGATTAGTAAGCTGAAGTGGTAATGAGCCGGCCATATAGCTCGAAGAACCGATAACCGATGGGGAACAAAGGTTCTCGAGTGGCAGCCTCGTACCGGTAGGCGTAGTGTAGGGCGACCCCCACTAGATGGAGTGACGACCTGGTAAGATATGCAGAAAGTCGATGGATGCAGGTGGCTCAGGACCGTGCTTTGTGGCATTACTTGGGGGAGGCCTATGTTCAGCAGTGGAATTGTGAAGGGCTGTAATGATGAAATAAAAGTTTGTCGATTTCTACAGTTTTATGTTAATACACAAAACAATGCTTCAGTGTTCTTTAGTTTCTCGCACATTTTTAAATTTTTATATTTTATATATTTTGAATATCTGTGGTTTAATTTATTTATTTTAACCTAATTAATATAAAATATAACTAATCGTACAGAAGGAAACATTAACTTTACATTTTTCGAAGAAATTAACTTTCCTGTTATGAAATCTGTCTAATTTCAGACCTCAAGTGGCGACGCCTGGTGGTAGAAAAAAGTGGATGCCCGCTTTGACAGAATCTCAGTCTTCGACGGGATATATTCCTTTTTTCTATATCAATATATCTTTGCCCAACCATAAAAAATAAGAAGATTTAAACGAGGTAATTGAATCTTCGTACGGGCTAGATTGCAACTGACAGCAAAGGCAAAGAGGACTCTCATTATAATTGAAATGTATTGAACTACCAATTACTTTTATGATCATAACATACAATCTCTTCTTATCATAGTACGATAAATTAGGATCGCAATATTTTTGTAGTTATAACATGGAGTTCTGGTAAATTAATTTATACGTGTTGGTAAATAACAAAACATAACATTCTTTCTCTATTTAGTAGAATATACACTACTAACAAAAAGCTTTACATTAGTGTGTGATTATATATTTAATGATATAAAACTGTACATAGATTAGTTGGTGATGATATCAGACGCGTGGAATGGTGCCCAGAAAGATTATTATTATTTACTTGAAAAAGAAAACTAACGAAACAAAGGAGAAGAAGAATAAGAGAATACATTTAAGTCCTTTTTATAGGTCGCTGGTCTTATTTCAATTTCCTGAATTTGGTTTTCAATATATGTTTCGACAAGCAGCGATGAATTCCAATCCATTATGCACGCTCATTGACGCACATGACCATCCAACGCGGAGCGAACTGAAGCTATCGGACGAGCAGTGTTGCCGTATGAAGTAAAAAAGATGCACTAAACCCTTATCAAAAATGCGCTATATTTAACGAACATTTGCTTTCTAAATCCACTAAATTCCACTAAGTTGTATCCTGTAAATGTATGAGTAAATTAAGAGGTAATGCGAATATTTAAAGACATCTTCATCTATTTAAGTAGATAATAGGCACAAGATATTAGGCACTAAAATCAACTAAATTAGACAATCCTACTATGCCTATGCCTTTAAAGCAACAGCACGCACGGTAAGTTCACTAATTCCCAAAAAGCAGTCATTCTAACCGAATTTTTGTATCTGGAGACACAAGTCCAAACTTTCACTATATCATCATCATCACCTTCTTATTTGACCAATTAAATTCCATGCCACTTGCTCCCTCTCAGATTTATATGTCTGGCTATAAGCCTTCTTCCTCGGTGGCACACCCATTTAAAATTTTCACGAAACAAACAAAACTCAGCTAAAAAAACTAAAACGAAACTCGTAAGTGGGAAAAACCAGTTCTTTTCAGGTATTAAAGCTTAGAGAGTTAATATAATGAAAAGCAAAACAGCTAGATAATACCATAATGCAAAAGGCAGATAAAATAATTAACGCATCAGCAACATGGTCGGAGTATACCCGAACAATAGACTCGTTAATTATTTTTATCACACTGTGCTGCCAACTACATAATATCAAATTTTCCTCCAGATTCCACCATAATATTTTAGCACCTGAATATTTTAAAAAAAGCGCTATAGATTACAGAATTGCACTAGATCTAGCACCAAATACGCTAAAACCGCTACACTGCGGACGAGTCGGCCGATGAAATAATCGGCGAGTGTGCGGGCGGAGAAGAGCGGCGTACAGATCAAGCGGTCGGCCGATAGTTCGCCGATAGTTTATTTTGAAGGCAATTGTGAAGCCCATCAAACTTTTTATCGGCCGATACGGAATCGCTGTAATGTGCGTATATGCATACCTTTTGATACTGATTAAGAAGCCGACCAAATTATCGGCCAATAGAAAGTCTTTAGTCTGCGGGGACTCTAAAGAGACACCGCACACGACAGGCTTTCTATCGAGCGAAAGTTTAGTCGGCTTCTTAATGAGTACTAAATGTATTTAGATATAGTTAGGTAGGTGTGATTATAACGATTATTTATCGGCTGATAAATCAGTTTGATGGGCAACACGATTTCCTTCAAACTAAACAGTCGGTCAACTATCGGCCAACTACTAAATAAATATGACGCTCTTCGATCAACGTGCGCATACACGCCGATTGTTTAGTCGGCCGACTCGGTCATTACGTCAATTCGCTCATTATTTTAAAAAATTTATTTCAATAATCTGTCATTTTATATAGGATGCACCCAGTATTCTCGGTTTCTTTTCTTGATCCGTCTCCTTCGTTGCATAATAGCAATAATAATGAAAATTCTAGACAATATTTTAGGTTTCATTATGTTCGGCCAACTAGAAGCAATACCAAAGGTTTTTTAACGCTACCTTAAAAACGACTGTGGAGTTGACAATCTCTTTCCATCTTGTGTATTTGTCGTAATGTCTCGTTTTCCCGGCAAAACCATGTCAGGATCAAGACGGGTTCGCCAGCATTAGAGTCTCTGCAGTTGGATAGGTTTCGTACTCTGGTTCTGTACTCGAATAGCCACCGTAGCCCTACTGTACAAACACTTCAGCATTTCGATATACCGACAGTCAACTTGGCACCGCTGGCTTCCGACGATAACGTACATCAAATAAAATAATTTATTCAGTATCAGAGTTTTTACATAGCAGTGTTATGATTGTAAATTTCTTTAGGGTAAATAAATACCTGTGTTAGAAGTCCCCCCTCCGTAACATTGTCCCCTCTCCGTAACATTGATTAGTAAACATGAAAGAGAAATCATTCATTAAGTGGTCAACATAAGATTCCCAGGGTCAAACACGCAATCCAGCAAATTAACCGGTTAGAGCAATGCAACAGCAGGTAAAAGATTTGTCTCTTTCTTATTAGTATGTAAATAAATAATGTACTGTTGTCGTTGTCTATCGAGTTGGAAGTTAGTGAGGGTGACTAGCCGCTAGCCGGTAATCAATGAGTCGAGATTTCATTGCTATTTTATGTTACCTGAATTGATACTGCCAGATTTAAAATGTGGGTCAATTGAATTCAATTGAAATTATTTTTCAACTGAAATGACGGTTGTCCGGCACATTATCAACGAACGGTACTAGAACATTACGATTCATTACACAACTCGAGGATTGGTAGAGCTGGCCCTTGGCTGGCACTTGGCTCGCACGGTTCCCTAGCCTGATACCTCCGGATTTTCACATCCCAGATGTGACGGGCCAAGATATTATTTTATGATCCCCACCAAAGAAATATTGATCGATAAACTAAACACCGCATTTGAAAAAATTAAAATTGAAATGCAGCTTTCAACAACAACCACGGAAATCATAAAAAAGGTATATTTCATGAATGCATGCATGTTTGGAGATGGCAAATTCAAAAAGACTTTGTAATTTAAATGAATTAAAAATAAAATTACATAAATAAGTGTTTTCTTAATCTTGACCCCAGCAAACAAGTATCTCTTATTTTATCCAGATAATGAATGATTTCTCATGTCATGTAGCACATAGTTGGAAAGAACAATAAATAAAAAAACTTTCTAGAAGAAAGTTAAATTGAAAACGACTTTTAGTTTTTTTAATGAATTTAGAAGTCGTCACTTTCCATAACATTTACACAGAATTACGACTTTGAACGCACAGAACTATTTTGTTTGATGTGAATTATATCAAGTAACTACTTATTTAGAATAATAATACATTGCAGAATACAACACAAGTTTATTTCGTGGTATTACAATCACAAACAAAAAAAATTATGATGATTTAAAGACAAGATCTTGGGTGGTTTTCGAAGAAAACCTATGGAAGATCATATCTCACCTACAGTTACACTTAGGACTTATGGTCTGGAGTCTTTTTAGAAATTTTTAAATAGTAGTCCACTGCGTATTATACGCGGTAAAACAATGCAGCAGCCATTTTATGGTTCTAGCCAAAATGGATCGCCTCTACCGGGGAAAGGCCACTCTCACAGAATACCTACGTAAAATAGCAGATAGCAGTGTCATACTGCTGTTTCGTATGGTAAGTGTAGAAAACAGGAGAACCTTTTATTGGAAACGAGGCATTTCATCTTAGTTTTCAGAGAGTTCTTAGTTCTTAGTCAACAATGGATGTAAGTCACTTGTTCATTTATGTAGACCTTGTTGTTTAAAGACTAGGCTCTTATATTAAAAGGAAAGGTCTGGACCGGGTAAATTATAACTTATTGAATTTAGCGAAATGATGGATACTTTCCATGTGCGATTTCATCATCATCATCATAATTACAGCCCTTCACAAGTATACTGCTGAACATAGGCCTCCCCCAAGTAATGCCACAAAGCACGGTCCTGAGCCACCTGCATCCATCGACTTCCCGCACATCTTACCAGGTCGTCACTCCATCTAGTGGGGGGTCGCCCTACACTACGCCTACCGGTACGAGGCTGCCACTCAAGAACCTTTCTTCCCCATCGGTTATCGGTTCTTCGAGCTATATGGCCGGCCCATTGCCACTTCGGCTTACTAATCCGTTGGGCTATGTCGGTCACTCTGGTTCTACTGCGGATATCCTCATTTCTGAGTCTATCACGCAGAGAAACTCCGAGCATAGCCCTCTCCATAGCTCGCTGAGCGACCTTGAGCGTCCTCATACGGCCAGCAGTGAAGGACCACGTCTCAGATCCGTAAGTCATCACTGGCAACACGCACTGGTTGAACAATCTAGTTTTTAGAGATTGAGGTATACCTGACGAGAAGATGTGTCGTAATTTCCCGAACGCTGCCCAGCCGAGTTGAATCCGTCGATTGACCTCTCGGTCGAAGTTGGACTTTTCTAGTCGGAGTATTTGTCCCAGGTAAACGTACTCGTCAACAACTTCGAGCATAGTGCTCCCAACAACTACCGGCATAGGTATGACATGGGCATTGAACATGATCTTTGTTTTGTCCATGTTCATCTTAAGACCTATCCGTTGGGAGGCACTATTGAGGTCATTGAGCATAGTGCTTAAGTCCTCCAGCGATTCTGCCATAAGGACTATATCGTCGGCAAATCGAAGGTGAGTGATGTACTCGCCATTAATGTTAATACCGTATCCTTTCCAGTCCAGTAGCTTGAAAACGTCTTCCAATGCAGCGGTGAAGAGTTTCGGGGATATAACGTCACCCTGTCTTACACCTCTCTGCAGTTGGATAGGTTTCGAGCTCTGGTTCTGTACTCGGATAGCCATCGTAGCCCTACTGTACAAACACTTCAGCACTTCGATATACCGACAGTCAACTTGGCACCGCCGAAGAGACTGTAGCACCGCCCAATTTCGACAGAATCACAGGCTTTCTCAAACTCCACCTATGCCAGGCAATGTGGCAGATTGTACTCTTCGGACTTCTGTACAATTTGCCGAAGAGTATGTATGTGATCTATGGTGCTGGCTGCCTTTTCGGAAAATCATAGCCCTACTGTACAAATACTTCAGCACTTCGATATACCGACAGTCAACTTGGCACCGCTGAAGGGACTGTAGCACCGCCCAATTTCGACGGAATCACAGGCTTTCTCAAACTCCACCTATGCCAGGCAATGTGGCAGAGAAGGAATCAAAGGCTTTCTCATGAACATGTGCGATTTAAATAGAAAGAATTTAAAATTTCTCTCTTTTGATATATATTTACATACAGTGCACGAATTGCTACCGTAAATTGGAATGCTCTCTGGTTTCTGTTAGCATTTGCGATGGAAATAAAATCGACAATTCCATTGTTACAATATGTTGCAACATTTACCAAATGGACTATCCATTTACACTTTGCTTGATTTCAGCAATGTGTTTAATTCAGTCGATATTAATATGTTATTGAATTTATTGGACTCTTTCAACCATAATTCTCAACTTATAATAGGTTGTATAAATTTCTATAAACCAGAGCATCCATTTACATCAATTAGACACCGTTGTGCTCATTGTGAACGTTTTACTAGTTATACTATTAAAAAACTCATGAGAGATTGTTTTTATTAGATTTTAATACTGACTTTATATGTCCTGTGGGTAAATATGGGTGTAGGGGAGATGTATCTCTAAATATCCCTTGTACGCGTTTCCTCCTGCTAGATAAAGAACTAGGTTCAGAAAGATCTTCAAGAAAAAAACCTACTCCTATTTATGCGGCTTACCCGATGATAAGTATCGACCGCCGCCTATGAACAACTGTAAAACCAGGGGAATTACAGATACGTTACCGACGTATAAAAAAGGACTAAGCTCATTTCTTGAAGTTTCATAAGTTTCTTCGGTTCGGAAAAATCGTTGAACGCAAAGCATTCAGATGGTGTGGGTGGTATGCGTTGGTGGAATTTGGCAGCTGGAAATAATTCGAACGATTCCTCTCTGTGATAAATGCGATGAAAACACGAGTAAATCGAGTTGATAAGAAAGAACTCGATCTCGACAGTTGGAGCCGCTCGTCGCTAGAGACGGCCACTTAGGTGCCTCAGCGCAGAGACGAGAGCATTGCTCAACCCGCGTCTTGTAAAGTTGCAAGCAGTGTGTAGGCATGAAATACTGTCCCATTCCGCTTAAGACACCCAGCTTTTTAGAGGCCAATTAAGCCTCCTCTTTCATCATCATCATCACAGCCCTTCACAAGTCCACTGCTGAACATAGGCCTCTCCCAAGGTATGCCACAAATCACGGTTCTGAGCCACCTGCATCCATCAACTTCCTACATGTCTTACCAGGTCGTCACTCCATCTATTGGGGGGTCGCCCTACACTACGCCTACCGGTACGAGGCTGCCACTCGAGAACCCATTTTTCCCCAACGGTTGTAGGTTCTTCGAGCTATATGGCCGGCCCATTGCCACTTCAGCTTACTAATCCGTTGGGCTATGTCGGTCACTCTGGTTCTACTGCGGGTATCCTCATTTAAGTGAAATAAAATAAACATTTTATTATTTGGTACTTTCTACGTGATGATTTAAGGTATATATTATATTCAAAGCTTTTAATGGGCTTAGGCAAGTTACTATTAAAAAAAATTATCAAAGTTACGTTTCCTTTTCTGTAGCAAAGAAAATCGATGTTGGTAGCACACATAAAAATGGCCTTGATCAATCTCATACTAAATAGAGTGAAAATCTGGTAGGAGAGAGTAGATATCAAGAGTGGCTAAAAACCGGTCTTTGAAGTACTTATCTACTCTTTAAGGAAGGCAAATGTTCGCCAGTGATGATATCTGTGATGACGTTTTTATTATTATAACACGAAAACATTTATATGTGGTAGAGCCATGCTGCAGTTATATTAGAAGTATAGTTGTAGCACGAATGGGTCGGCTCGACCGGGAAAGGACCACGCTCTCACAGAATACCAGCGTGAAATAGTAGTTTAATGCTCCTGTATTTCGTATGGTGAGTGTAGAGAACCGGAGATCCTTTTTACTGGATACGAGGCATTCCATCTTAGTCCTCACGGGTGACAACGCATCTGCATTTTGATTCGTAATCGAGGATAGATGTGGATGTCTATGGGCCACAGTAAACACTCACCATCAGGTGGACTGTGTGCTCGTTTGTCACCCTATCCTGTAAAAAAAAACAGATTTTAACCACCGGTGTTCAAATTTCATATTCAATTTCTTTTCTAAATCTAAAAAATCTCTAGTTTCATTTCAAATATTTCAAACGTCCAATTTGTCATGTCAGATTAAAAATACTTTAACAAAATTTTAAAAAAGCAGAGTACTTTGATCACTCTTGTGGATGTTCAAAAATTGTATAATTAAAACGCTGTCACTACACGATCAGATTGCTCGGCGTTGTCAATACGAACAAAGCAATCAAATGTCACTTCAAGCCCTTTGATGAACAGTAACACACTGGTTTTGAATGTAATGAGCGATGGTTTTATTATAATGGTTCTGAAAATATATCGATATATATTTTATAAGCAAATCGAGAGTACGATATACATATATGTAAATAGGCAATGTAAAAAAGTAATATAAATATAGGCATTTAATAAATTATGAATATTTAAATATGTAATATTATGATACTAAATATTTAATGACGTTTTTTTCAATTAAATTAGAATTGCTTATCACACGGAATGCGTAGGTAACTCAAGAGGCACATTGCAGTTTTAATACCTACTTACCAATAATATTGCTATAACCGCTTCGCGACATTATTATCTAAACTAATACATATTATAAAGCGAAAATATATAGCTTTTTCTGCTTGTTATGTATAAAATCCAAACTCTAACTACTAAAAAGATTTAAGAAACGATTAATCCTGTAGAAAGTTACGTCATCAGTTAGTCGTAATCTATATTTTATTATTGAAAAAATAGGGATCTCCATGAAAATTCCAATATTATAACCAAGTCATCAACAATTGCCTATAAATAAAATTACTATATTGTAATTTTAAGTACTGATTTAGGTACCATGTGCTCGGCGTTGAAGGAAAACAAACTGCAGTTTTTTTATAGGCTAAAGGTGACAAACGAGCACACAGTCCCCCTGATCGATCGATTACGAATCAAAATGCAGATACGTTGTCACTCCCCCTTAGAACAAACATGTGAGGTCAAACAATACCTCGTTTCCAGTAAAAAGGGTCTCCGGTTCTCTACACTCACCATACGAAATACAGCAGCATTAAGCTACTATTTCACGCTGGTATTCTGTGAGAGCGTGGTCCTTCCTCGGTCGAGCCGACCCATTCGTGCTACAACTATACTACTAATATAAATGCAACATGGCTCTACCACGTATAAATTACATGTACAGTATTAAACTTACAGATAAATAACGAAAGTAGTGCCGTGATAGCTCAAGAAATAACTGCCTGCAACTACGCGAAAAACCTAAAGTTCGATGCTCGCCGAAACCAACAAATCTTAATAGCACTTTTAAAATTTGATTTACCGCGTTCTCAGTGCCTAAAAAACATACTAAACAAGGCTACATTATAAAAATCGAAATTAAATAAAATAAAATATGAGTTCGTCGATACGAAGTAGGGCAAACGCGATGAATTTTTCCCGTTCCAAAAAAACATTCAGAAATACGAAAATGCCTGATTCCATTTAGCAATGGAACGTATAACAATATTCAACAGTGGTAGAGTGGTAGAGCCACGCAGCAGCTTTTGCTGTTGCACGTATGAGCCGGCTCGAGAGCGGGTTCTACACAACCTCACAGACTACCGGCGTGAAGTGGAAGCTAGGCGTCTGCGTTTTGTCTGGTGCGTGCAGGTGGCCAGTGGCCTAAGTAGGGAAGGGGGAAGTTTCGCTCAAGCCGATAATTGCTCGGGGTAAGCTGAGCAACAAGACGAAGGTGAAGACGCTATCCGTGAATTTCTGCAACATCAGGGGTCTTCGCTCAAACCTAAGTGCCGTCCACGACCATCTCGAAGGGCGAAGCCGGCCTTGCTACTTCTGACCGAGACGAAGGTATCCTCTCCGGTTGGTTTGTATCTCTCCTAGTTGGGTTACAAATTAGAACACTCCTTTGTGCCTTGGGCTGGATTTTGCGTATATTTCAGAGACAAAATCTGTTCACGATGCCTTTGCATTTGAACGTCGGCAATTTTAACGCCCACCATGCCGACAGGCTCGGTTCACGTTCAACCAATCATGTGGGGAGATCTGTTCATGATTTTGCCTTAGCATATGGTCTGACACAAATAGTTACTTCAGCTACGCGGATCCCTGATGTGGAGGATCATGCACCTTCACTGTTGGACCTTCTGCTGACCTCTCATCCGAAGAGTTATCGTGTCTCTGTCGACACCCCTCATGGCTCCTCGGACCATTGTCTAGTCCGGAGTGTAGTGCCACTCACGCTGAAATCGCGGTTTCATTCTGCAGGTTGCTGCCGTGTTTGGCACTATAGATCAGCCGATTGGGATATGATGAGGTGTTTCTTTGCATCCTACCCTTGGGGGCGGGTTTGCTTCTAGCCGGACGATCCAAACGTTGTTGCTGATTCTGTCATTGATATGGTACTTCAGGGTATGGAATTTTTTATTCCTTCCTCTGTGGTGACCATCGGAGGCAGATATCAGTCATGGTTTAGTTGCTCCTGTAAAATAGCATCACGCTATAAACAGGAGTACAACCAGGCCTGGGCTGATGCATTTACGTCTCGTGATGTAAACACCAGAGCCCTTAAAAAGAAGTATAATTCCGCCTTCAGGTCCTTCAAAAGAGTCATTACCAAGGCAAAGTCAGAGCACAAGGGCAGAATCGGCAAAAAAACTAAAAAAAACTAGTTCGCCTTCCTCTAGGAACCCGTGCATTCAGGTCTCTTGAGAAGGCTGTCCAAGGGTAATTCTGTCAGCCATCTCTTCCATCTCTGCAATGATTCTTTCTTTCTTTCTTTTCTTTTTTTAAAAACGTTACTTCCACACTAGGATTTTCTCCTGTATCGTGGGGTCAGTTTACAAACACAAATTTCACAAGGACAAACATCCAGACCCAGAACAATTACTTGTAGGCCATACAAATACTTGTTCCGTGCGGGATTCGAACCCGCGGCCCTTAAGCGCTGTAACTCATAGCTAAGCCACTGCGCCACGGAGCCGTCAAAATTATAACCTTCTTTTGAAGGACCAGTGAGTCGACAGATTCACTTTCTCTCTTTCTTTGAGTCCAATTCGACTCTCGATGACGGGGATAGCATACCGCTGACCATCCCGCGGTGTGAGTGCTTCATTCTGGATGTGGGGTTCACACAGCTCTCGGTTCGCAAAGCACTAGCCAGCCACAAGGTAGATCGGAGAATCAAGGTCGTTGTAGACGGTGCATGCTCCGACTACAAGCCTATTAATGCTGGTGTTACACAAGGCTGCGTGCTATCACCAACGCAGTTTCTTATGCATATCTATGATACGTTGCAAACCGGTAACATTCATTGCTATGCGGATGACAGCACTGGTGATGCTCTATATACCGGCCGTGCCAATATTTCTCGGGAAAACGTCGCCGAGTACCGTAACAAACTAGTGTCTGAAGTCGAGTCTTTACTGTACATAGTCTCGGATGGGGGCGACTAAATCCAGTCCAGCTTGATCTCCAGATGACACAATTTTGCGCGTTTCCCGCTAAAAGAACCCCTTTGTCGTATCTCCTCAGTTTCAATGCACTGCCCTTGATGCCTCAGCCAGTATCGGAAACCTTGGCGTTAATATATTAAGTGGGTGCGTTTGGCAGAAAAAAGCGCTAGCAAGCGCTTATAAGCGCTGAAATAGTTTTCGGCCAGGACACGATTGCTACTCCAGTAGCGCTGACACAGTCCGCCATTTTGCTTATTTAATTTGTTTGTTTTGAAGTAGAGTTTATAAGTTATTTTGTGCAATATTAGTTTTAAGTAATATAATGACATGAATAAACATATACATGTTATTAAAAATTCATGATTGGTAAGTTTTTAATATGAATACTTTATAAACATATATTTAAATTAGGTTAGGTTCCCCGGTTAAAACTAACATCGTGTCCTGGAGGAAAATAGCTACTTACGATTTGACAGCGCTTACCGCTTACGATCACCATTTAGCTTACAAGCGCTTGCTAGCGCTTTTTTCTGCCAAACGCACCCAGTGACTTGCAGTTTCGAATTCACTTGGAAGAAAAGGCGAAATTGGCCTCTAAATAACTTAACGTAATAACTTAACCACCAGGAACTTTACAAGGCGCAGGTTCTGCCTCACATAGAATACTGTTCCCATTTTTGGGCTAGGGTTCTCCAGTGCCAGCTCCTTTTACTTAAGGGGAAATATAACTTCAAATGGCTTAGCAAGATCCTTCGTTATGCCGAAAGTATTGCAGCATTAATTTTGAAATAAATATATGGTAAAGTTGAGGATTAATGTTAAGGACTATGTTAGATGAAAACACGACTCCGTAAAAATTTACCGATAGAAAAAAAATCCAAAGTTACCTCCAAACTAAACAATAAATCGCTGTTATTCATAAAATACTTTAAATAAGACCGTGAAACTTTGCATACTACCTGAACTAACTATAAAGCAGTGCTTATGTTATTTACTTTTTTTAAAATACCATTATTTTCACTGTAAAAATAAATTACCTAAACTATCGGTGTCTTGAAGCTTGATTCCTGTCGCCCCGTTAGTATCGCTTAGGCTTTTGAAGGGAGAAGTTGTGTCACTTACGATCAGAATACACATTACGCAACAGGACGACGTAAAATTAAAATGAGAAATAACCGTGATAAAAATAAGAAGCGACTGGTTTGGCGTTAAGAAACAGGCATAAATATGATAAACCTAATGAAATAAGTACCTAACGACCTATCTACTTGCAGTATTAGTGATTACAAACATGTCGGTACATAGCATTGGACGCGCGGGGAAGTGGGGGCGAAATTAGAATTTGAGCTGACTTACTATATCCCCTTAACCGCATCAAGCTCAGAGCGGCTCGAATCGTCGACGAACGAGTCCTTTTCGATCGGCTCGATTCACTGGCGCTGAGAAGAGATGTTGCACCCCTTTGCATTTTCGTTCGTATCTACAACGGGGAGTGCTCTGAGTAAGGTTCGGATTATTCCCAGCCGCCAAATTTCACGAAGGCACATCGTGGTTAAACTCCCGATACCATCCACACCATCTGGATGCTTGACGGTCCACCACTGTACGTTTCACTAGGAGTTTTCTTCAACATACGACCACTCTGTGGAATCGTTTACCACCGGCGATTATTCCGGACCGATACGACTTAGAAACCCTCAAGAAAAAAGCTTACTCCTTTCTAAAAGCCCGGCAACCCTGCTGCAATTCCTCTGGTGCTGCAGGTGTTTATGGGCGGCGGTAGTCACTTACCATCAGGTGAGCGTTATGCCCATTTGCCAACTCTCCTATAAAAACAGCTGTTAGGTTACTTTTCAATTGAAGTAGAACATCTTATATTTACCCTTGTTATTCATTGAGAGTTAAGTAACTAGTTAGGCGCTATTTAAAATATACAACTTAAGGCTTTGATTTGATTTATGTCCTAGCTCTACATCACAACGTTTTTGTTATTATTATACATTAAGAAATACATAATCAAATTTACATTGGTATATAATAATATGAGTAGTTCCGCTTATGAGTAATATAAATATCAGCAATTATGTAGACCCATCACACACATTCTACAGGAGAAAAACATAATAAACAGTAATAAACAGTCACCGAGTATGATGTTGTCGGAAAAAGCCAGCAGCCAACCTAAAAAATAAATTACTAAGATGTAAGAACGGGAACAAATAAAAAAACGGATTTTATTTTACGTTTAAACATATTCCTGTGTATGAGGAAACTAAGGAAACTTTAATTAATTCTTTTCAAAAATAAGGACGACCCACAGTTTTTACCGTAAATGTAGTATAAACCATTTTAATTTATTTGCCTGACAGGACCACCAAATAGGTTTGTACCCATAACGGAAATAGGTATATAATTATTAAAATAGGGTTTTATCACCTTTCTTGAAGAATAAAACTACCACACTTCTGCTCCACGTTTCCGGCGCAGCACCACCATACAATTATGTTGTAGTTCTATACCAAAACAACATTTACTTGGTGCTTTTTTATCATCTTAGTACAAAAATTTGCGTAAGTACGATGGTATACGGTTAACTTTAAAATACACAATAGGGCCCATACTACAAAACGAAGGGGCGCGTGAATACGCTTTTATTTGCAACTTTCCTTTTGAACGCTGACAGAAGCAAATTAAATTCTCTTTCCATGCAGCACAATACGGTTTAAATAACTATATTTATGAATAGCTTTGCATTCTATTTCTTCCTTTAATATTTAAGCTGCATAAAAATGTAACAACATTATGTTTTTGTTATTTTAAATACAAACAGTAGAAAATTCTAAAAAATAGTGAAAATGTATATAATAACTTATTTTTAGTCCTCTTATATTATTCCTGCCATAAATACAATGTACAAAGATCTGCAAAAAAACATTTTTATAATAAGGATAAATAGAAATACATACAGTATTTCTAATAGACTTCGCATTCTATTTTTGTCGTTAATCGCTAAGCTATAAATTAGGGATGAATCCGATACCGATACCGATACCGATATATCGGCGATACTCAAAGTTTTCCGATATATCCGCATCGGCGATATTTTTATTGCCGATTCAACGATATTTTTAAAATTTCGCGCTTTAAAATCTATTCCCTCACAAACGAGACACGAACTAACTATGCTGTGTCTTGTTTCCTTGTTTCCGCTGTCTACTCAGACCTGTAATTGTCTCAAAGAAGAAGGTGTCTCTCTACCTAAGGTCTCCTAATATATCGAGAGGCGCAGATCCGTTCGTTTTCTAGCCCAATAACATCTTATACCCAAACCTGAAATAATGGCGCAGAAGTACTCTAGTTTCCGAATGAGTTCTGTCGCCATTTTCCACCGTAGGTCTTATTCAAACAGATTTGTGAAACACTTTTCTTCACAAAACTTAAGAATACTTTATTTTTTAAGCAAAAATCTCATCAACTCAACCTATCTACGGTTTTAAACGATTTTATTTAGTTTGTCCTGTCAAACTAAGATCTGACTAGTGTTTTATTTATTTAACCTTTATTTTTGAATTCAATAAGCGTATCGGTATCGGTATCGCCGATAGTACCGGTATCGTATCGGCAAAATGTCGTAATGAGGCATCCCTACTATAAATGTTAATAAAAAAATTATGTTTTTGTTTTTATATTTCTAGTTGCCATTACTCAGAAAGTTTAAATGTGTAAAACCCAAATCACATTGACTAGTACAGCGGATTACAGCGTCTCTAGTATGAAATGTTGCTTTTGAGCTCACCTTAAATCATGCTCTCTGCGTTTCCTCCATTTCTGAAAAGGCCTTTCAAAAGAAAAGATTCAGCTGAGATAAAATACAGCTAAAATAACCGCTATAATATTACCACATACCACCACATGAATAGATCGACTTTTATATATATATATATATATATATATATATATATATATATATATATATATATATATATATAAATATTATACGTTTGTGATTGACGAATAACCAGTGCGAGTGCGAGTGGAGTCAGTGCAGTGAGTGAGTGCGATTCCGATCAGGTACCTCGCCGCGTTCGGTCGCCTGCGACCAACCAACCGTTAAGTGCCATTGTTCGGTCGAGCCCATGCGCTCCCAGTTCGACTATAAGAAGAAAGAAGACACAGACATTTTTACCTGCGTGCGCGAGTGCTTCAGTGTCGTTGTGCTCCGTTACGGCCGCCAGGTGCATCGGGCCGCCGGCCCATTGTTCTGTTTCGTGTAGTGCTAGTGTAGTGCCCCACGTTCTCCGGATTTCCCAGTAAAAACTGTAAGTAGTTTTTATTACACACCCGCTGCCTCAGAGGCAGCTATTTTATTTTAATTTCTGTGTTCGCTTGTTGCACTAGGCGACAGCTAGGTACACACCCTAGCGTACCAACGCGCTAGTTGTATAGGTGTTCGTTTAGGCACACACCTCCCGCGCCGAAAGGTGGGGGGGCTTGATACACAAGTGTTTTTAAAAATCCACTGACAAGATGGCGGCTATTACCATAGCCGAACTCGCCGACTTCTTCGGCCAAGTGTGCCCCGACGCTTGGGCTAAATTTTTAGCCCAACGAAACTCGTCCACCGCTGAACGCCCTGTAGTACGGATAGACGATCCTGCCTCACCGAGCACCGGCCGCTCGACCCCTGTGTCCATCGACACAGTCTACGACGCCGCGTCCCCCGCGCCTTCTGCGCTCTCCACTCGCGGTCCTTCACCGTTGTTTTCGGACGCCGAATCAGGCTCCGAGATGGATATAGACATCCGCCGTCCTAATAAATCCGATGACGAAGGCTTCACCCTAGTCTCGGGTAAAAAGCGTAAGCGCACCACCGCGAAAAGGGGAAACGAGCCTCACTCGGCCCCTACGTCGCCTAACGCCACTCCGGCTAAAAAAGTCGCGCCTTCCGCGCGCAAAACTACCGCGACTAAAACCGCGAATCCGACTCAGGCTGAACCTAGGAAGGAGAAGCCGCCGCCTCCTATAATTTTACAGGACAAGTCGCGCTGGAGCAACCTATCCAAGTGGATAGACTCCAAAAAAATATTCTGCCCCAAAGTCCACAATGGACCACAAGGCATCCGCATCCACGTCGCAACGACAGACGATTTCCGCGCTTTAACTGCGCATTTAAAAGCTCAACAATTGAGCTTCCATACATATACTCTCGCGGAGGACCGTAACCTCCGTGTTGTAGTTCGCGGACTCCCTAAGGAGCTCGATACAGATTTCATCTTAAGCGATCTTAAATCGCAAAACCTCCCTGTTAGAGAAGTGCACAGGATGCACCACCCAACAGACAAAAAACGATACCTAGATCTCTGTCTTGTCATACTGGACCTGTCTCCAGAGGGCAAACAAATATATAACATCACGAGAATATGCAATCTCACAGGAATTGCAGTAGAGTCCCCGCGTAATAGGGGCATCGTTGGCCAATGCCACCGATGCCAATTATACGGCCACTCGGCCAAGAATTGCTTCGCCAGGCCTAGGTGCGTCAAGTGCCTAGGCGATCATGGCACTACTGAGTGCCCCCGAACGCCCGAGACGGAGGGCCCTCCAAGCTGTGTTCTGTGCGGCGAAGAGGGACACCCAGCGAGCTATCGCGGGTGTTCCAAAGCGCCGCGTAGGAAGCAGAATGGAGGAGCAATCCGGCGCGGGCGTGCGGGCAACCCCAGTAGGTCGCGCCCACGGCATTCTGCCCCTTCGGTTGCACCAATCTCGGTGCCGCAACCCGCACCCGCTCAGGCTACAGCCAAGCCCGCCCCCGTTAAAGGGACTTCCGGGCAAGGCCCAAGCCTTCCGGTGCCTTCAGCACCCAAGCCCAATGCATGGGTTAAGCCCCCGGCGATTGTCAGCGCGGCCGCCTCACGGCCAGTGCCTCCTCGCCAGGCCCAGAAACCCAAATCCGCCCCTCAGGCACCGTCAAACATCAACACTGACCTTTCGTTAGTGTTCAACTTCGCTAGCAGCTTTAATGTGGCCGAAGTCACAACTCTAGCCCGCAAACTTCGCGAAGCCAAATCAATTCAGGATAAGCTCAATGCTACCATTGAGCATCTTAGTCTTATCCAAGCGATAGGTTCGTTCCAGTGCGCCTAAGCGACTCCTTTCTTTTAACTAAAATGGAAGTTAGATCTGTAGGTAGAACTAAGCCTAGGTCTCTGACTGTCGCGTACTTTAACGCAAACGGTGTCAGAGATCAAAAGGAAGAGATCATGTATTTTTTACGCGACCATGATATCGACATCATGCTAGTGCAAGAGACCTTCTTGAAACCTAGTTTGAGCGATCCCAAAATAGCCAATTATACCCTAGTACGAAATGATAGGTTGACCGGACCTAAAGGCGGCACCTTGATCTACTACAAAAGGTCCTTGCAATGTGTACCGATAGATACCCCGCCGCTTACTAACTTAGAAGCGTCGGTCTGTAGGATAGCACTTACTGGCCATCCGCCACTAATAATTGCATCAGCATATTTATCTCCTACAAAAAGTATATTAGACTCCGACATATCGACTCTATTAAACCTAGGCCCGAGCGTATTAATCGCAGGAGACCTAAATAGTAAACACGTTAGCTGGAATTCTAACGTTAACAACCTAAACGGAAAAATACTAAGAGACCTCACGGAGAGACTTAACTTCGATGTTATCGCTCCCGAGAGTCCAACTCGCTATCCTTTTTCAAATAACCAACATCCGGATGTCCTCGATATAGCATTACTAAAAGACATCCGACTTAGTATTAATTCGATAGAGACTATTATAGAGCTAGTTTCAGACCACAGGCCGGTCGTTTTACAACTGGGCCAGCCGGCAGGTGAGGTCCCTCAGACCAAAACTATTGTCGACTGGCGTAAACTTGAGGTCAAACTTAAGTCTACGAACTCCCAGCATTTGAACACTATACCTGACAAGATAGACTCGCTGGAGGAGGCCGATAGGGCGATCAGCGCCCTCTCGACTCACCTCACATCAGCAGTCGAAGATTGCACCCGTAAGGTTCGTGTATCGAGCGATCAATACACGAAACTTCCGGCAGATGTTCGACGACTGATTAGAGCGAAGAACTCCGCGCTTAAAACTTACGACCGCTATCGCACGGAAACCAATAAACTTAGGGTACGTTCTCTACAAAGCGAGATTAAACAACGAGTAGCCGAGTTTAGAAACGATAACTGGGATAACCTCTTAGAAGGTATCGAACCATCCCAAGACGCCTTCTGGAGACTTACAAGAGCTCTTAAAGCCGACAAATCCGCACCAATGCCGCCTCTCGTGAGGCTGGACCACCCCGATCTCGCCCTTGACGATCTCGAAAAAGCCGAATGCCTTGCAGACAGTCTAGAGTACCAGTGCACGCCATCGCCATAGAACGTAGGTCTGCGCTGCCACCAGCGGGTGAACCTCTCGATCCTGTGACAGTAGATGAAGTCACCGAAACCATTAAAAGTCTTAAAAATAGATCAGCCCCTGGGCCAGATGGCATCAGTAACAAGGTTATCAAATCCCTTCCGGCGCCACTTATTTGCCTCCTTGTAGGAATATTTAACACCTTTCTCACGAACTGCTCTTTCCCGGACATCTGGAAAGAAGCAGACGTAATAGGGATCCCAAAACCGGGTAAACCGCGTAATCGTCCCTCTAGTTACAGACCCATTAGCCTGCTCAACACATTGGGCAAACTATACGAGCGCATTATTCACAAGCGTCTCCGTCATTACACCGAAGCTAACGGACTCCTCCCAGACGAACAGTTCGGCTTTAGAGCCAATCACTCATGCACTCACCAGATTCATCGCCTAACAGAATACATTCTGTCTGGCTTCAGTCAAAACCCGTTAAGAAAAAAGTCTCGAAACACGGGAGCCCTCTTCTTCGATGTCGCGAAAGCATTTGACAAGGTCTGGCACGACGGCTTGATTTACAAGCTGTACAAACTGAACGTGCCCGATAGGCTCGTGCACATCATACGAGCTTTCCTTTCGAACCGCACTTTTCGATATCGAGTGGAGGGAACTCGTTCTACGAAACATTTCCTTAAGGCCGGGGTTCCACAGGGCTCCGTACTATCCCCACTCCTTTTCACACTTTTCACGAGTGATATCCCAAAAGACCCCGTGGTGAACACCGCACTTTTTGCCGACGATACGGCACTCTTTGTGTCAGACCCCAACAAAAATAGACTCGCCATAAAGCTCCAAAAAGCGACCAATCGCCTTGGTGAATGGTTTCGCCTATGGAGAATTGATGTGAATCCCGAAAAAAGTGTAGCAGTATACTTTCAACGGAATTCCACAGGAGGTTCTAAACCCAAAACAATCTCACTATACGACCGCCCAATCCCCTGGGAAAAATCGGCCAAATATCTAGGCGTCACTTTCGACTCCCGCATGAGTTTCAAGACGCACATAAGTGTAGTACGCAACAAAGCCAAGTCAATAATTGGCCGTCTACACCCCCTCGTTAGCAGTAAGAGCAAACTGTCGCTAAGACACAAACTCCGGCTGTACAAAACCTGCATTAGACCGGTTATGTCCTATGCAAGTGTAGCTTTCGCCCATACATATAAGACCCATATTCTAAAACTCCAAAGAGTACAAAATTTTTTCATCCGGAGAGCCACCAGCGCACGGTGGTACCAAAGGAACTCTGACTTACACAACGATTGTGAACTACCATCTATCTCCGAATATTTTAAGGAGATGTCCCAACGCTACTTTGACAAAGTAGAAACCCACCCTAACCCGCTAGTGACAAACGCAGCTAACTACGTTCCGATAGCAAACGTCGCGCCCTATCTCCGTAGACCGCGAAATGTTTTAATAGAACCACCAATATCGCTCGATCCAGCCGACCCAAGCGTCGCAGGCACATCACACAACGTCACTACACCCACACTAAATGGTACAAACACAAATAGGACAACAAATGGGACGCGTCGCACCCGCAGACGGGCACGACGCGTTCCAGCACACACCGCGTACACACCGTACACTCGCGTTCCTGGACGGTTCTCACCGCCCAGACCATCGACCGACACGAGCTGAGCAGTCAGAGACGAGGGTCCGCACACCCCCCCTCGGACTGCGGTTAGATAGCTCAAAGAAAAACGCCTAAAAGGCGACATGATGATTGGTAACAATATCAAATCATAAACCATCTCATCATCATCCTCACCTCATTGCCTTTCCCTTTTTAATTAGCTCGCGGCCTTGCAGGCCGCGAGCCCTGAGACAAGATGAAGCTGTAAGAGACGCATAGTCTAACAGCACCAACATCAAGATAATAAATTGACGAATAACCTACCGTGTAATGCATTGATTGACGCTTGACTGAGGGCGTAATGTATGCCTATCAGTCACCATCCGTTTTTTATCAATCATGATTAATGGAATTGATTGACGCCTGCATAAGCGTGTAATGTACGCCTTAGACAGCAATGCAGGCGGACACAAAATAATTAGAAGCCGCCCCGGCTTCGACGCGCTCGCGCAGACCGTCGCACTCCCGCCAAATGTGCTTCACCCGGAAAAGGATTTCAATACTTAATTTTACATTCTCCCTTTATGGGAGTTGTGGGACACGCAAAACCCAGGGTATAAAAATAAATATAAAGGGTGAGCTTCTAAGAATCCCGTCGCGTTGATGTTTGAAATAACCTAAAAGTAGCATTAACAACGTTCAATTTATTTTCATAAATTAAAATAGGTAAAATGATATTAAATAATACAATTTTTCCTATTGGTTTCTTTGTCTTTTCATACATTTTAAATTATAGTTAAATGGTGAAAATAATATGAACTCTGTTTATAGGTAGGTATGTGTATTATTTACCAAACACCAAAATTAAAGATAAATAAAAATAACGCGATGTTGCATAGTAGGTGTGTTGTTGTTTATTTGATATTTATTAGATTTCAAAAAATGAAAATTTGGCCAAGTTGCAAGAAAAACGTTACGATAGATGATGTGAAGAAAAAATTAATTCAATCGGATTCAACTACCGCCAAAAAGAAATTAAACATCTAAAAAGTAATTTGTTTCTATCAGTCACCATCAGTGATAAAAATATCAATCATGATTGATGGAATAGAATGACGCTCGCATGAGCCTGTAATGTAAGCTATAGGAGATTAAGTATAAGAAGGGTAAAAAGTAAAAAAACACTTTTTCGCCGTTTTTAAATTGTCTTCCTGTCCGCCAAAATGAGTGAATCTAACGAATAAATCGATACATTACACATATATATATATATATATATATATATATATATATATATATATATATATATATATATATATATATCCTATACCTTTAAACGAGCAATTCTTGTATATATGTATATATATATATATAATCGGGATCTCGGAAACGGCTCCAACGATTTTCATAAAATTATATAATTCATTAAAATTTAGTGTCCAGGGAGTTTCGGGGATAATAAATCGATCTAGCTAAGATTTATTTTTAGAAAATGTCTTTTTGTCCGTGTTTTTAGGCAATTAAAAACTGCTACAATATAGTTAGAATAAGAAGGTAAATTTTGACAGTTTGGTAATGATTATAAATAGCTTATTGGTATTGGGCGGTCACAGAATCGTAAAACCGCGGTTCGAGCCCAGACCGACCGACCGACTTTTTTAATTTTTTTTTTTCAAGTTCCTTTCGTTTTTGAGAAAATCTATTTTTTCGAGCCCTTTTTTAGTATTTTTAAAAACACGAAAATTTAAATTAAAATAATTGCACTCATGATTTTTTATTCAAATAACCAGTTCCGTTTTTTCTGTTATGTCGCTAAGATCAAAAAATATTATTTATATTTCATCAGTATGTAATTCGTATCTAAATATAATTAACAAAACACATGAATTAAAAAAATCGAGCGAAAAATACCGAGCAAAGCTCGGTCAACCAGGTACTATATATATATATATATATATATATATATATATATATATATATATATATATATATATATATATATATATATATATATATAAAGGGGAAAATGTATAGTGCAATGTCAGTAAGAGTAGCACAAAGATGATTCAAGCTTTTTCAGTGCAGGAATTTTGATGTCAAGGGTGCACCTCGCTCAGGCCACATTCATACAACAGTTTTGACCCATCTGAAAAAGTCTGACTTTACAAAAAGCTCGATATTTGGGTACTACACGAGCTCACTGAAAGAAACCCAATGAACGTACGTATTTGCGATTCTCTGTTTCAATAGAGATTTATTCAATAGAGATGATTGAAACGTAATGGAACCGAACAATTTTTGGAAAGATGGTACACTGGTAGTAAAAAGTGGATCACTTAAGACAAAAACGTGTGAAAAAGATCGTGGTCAAAAGGTATTCGAGCTCAACATATTGTAGCGTAACCCGGATTAACACGCAATAAGGTGATGCTGTGCGTATGGTGCGATTGGAATGGTAAGGAACTTTTACCGCCGGGCTAAACCATCGATTCGGATCTCTACTGACAACAACTAACGAGAAGACATTGAGTAAAAACGGCCGGAATTAATCAACAACAGAATAGGAGTGATCTTGCATCACGCCAGACCACACACATCTTTGACCACTCAGCAAAAATTGAGAGTCCTGACTTTGCACCCTCAGATTTTCACCTGTTTCGGTCTATTCAGAATTCTTTGGATAGTGCCATCAATACTACTTGTCACATTTTTTTGATCAAAAAGTATTTCTACGGCACCGGGATTATGCCACTACCTGCAAAATAGCAACAGGATCGCAATAAAATGGCACACATATATTATAGTTAAATGTAACTAAACTTTGAAAAAAATATCTTGAATTTGTATATAAAAAAGAAAAAATTTCCCCGACCTTATATTACCTACAACAGAGTACATAATATAACAAAAATAAATATGAACCATACCTATTCAATATTAATACATTATAAAGTCCACATACCGGTTTATAATCCGTAATGATTAAGCAACATATACCCGGTCAACTATAACAACAATGTATGCAATTAAACGTACCTGCGTTTGCAATTAAACGTGCCAAAGGGCGAATTTAATTAATGTTAAAACGAGCCAACGTTGCACTACGTAGTACTATTATTTATTCAGCGGTTGCACACTTTAACACCTTTTAACAAAAGGTTTAATTACAATTGTATGAATAACCTTTTTGAAGGCATTTACTTAAAACGGAAGTTCAATTTATGACGTACTTATTATAATGGCAAATTATATATTATATTTATAATACCTATAAATAAATAGAGAAGCTAATAACTGCACTACCTGCATTTAATGATAAACATAGGTTACTGTTTGAAAATATGTTTCCTCGTGATGTTGTGAAGGAATCACCACCGATAACGTGGAAAATGGACACTTCATATTGCAATTAAACATGAGTGTTATCGGTGCTTTTCGAATTTGGGTTGCTTACCAAGCTATATCATGATATAATAAACAAACTGTGTTAAACTTTACGACTGTGATTGACTACACGTATAATATACCCAGTGGCGGCCCTAGGGCGAAGCGAGCGATACCAACGGGCACGGGTCACCAATTCACTCACTATTATCACTAACATTCCGTTTTGTTGACGCTAATTAGGAAGTTAAAGCACGAGTATTTCGCTGCTTAGAAGCCAGTAAGTGACTCTTCGGTAAAAAGATATACTGGCCTCTTTCTTGATGCCATTGTACAAGTGTTTGACTTAGACATGGGTGATTGTCGAGGTCAAGGGTACAACATTGGTGCGGACATGGCAGAAAAATTAAAGGTGTTCAAACAATAATTTTCTTTCGTGGTTGAAGTCATTAGAACTTAATTTGCTCATATTCGCGTAATAAAATATAATAAAATGATGTGTCCTACCCAGTCTCACGAGCACCTCCCAACCCCTCTCAATTGCATGCACTATCCCCGTAGCCACCACTCCCAGTACTACCACACCCAACACCACCACACTAGGGACGATAATACGATGCGTGTTTCGCCTCTACACGAGGCATCCACAGGTGAAGTAGTCTCTGCAGTGGCTGAAGGCTAAGTCAAGCCTCTGTCACTCTTGCTACCTGCGTGAAATAATTACCTAAAATCGCGAGGCGCCCTGGGCGTTATACGCAGTCGGGGCTAGCGCGATATAGGCGATTCAATGTTAAAGTCTTTTAACCCTGTTTACGTAAATAGTTTTATATAAATACTTGTTGAAATAGTTTTTGTTTAGTGTTTTATATATTTAATTGTAGGTAAAATAGTTGTAGATAAAAGTTTTAATGTATTTTAAAAATTATTATTTGATAAATTATAATAGCAAAACGTCGTTCCTACTATAACTGTTGCGTGGATGGATAATAAATGAAATGGCCAACAAAAGAATTCATCATTCTTTAAGTTACCGAAGAATTTTAGAAGGAAGTTATGAAAGGCGAATTCATTAATTTTTTTTGTTGGATATGTACTTACAGCAAAAAAGAATTAAGTAATAATTTGGACTACAGAAGAAATATCTAATTACTTTATCACAAAAATTAGTAAAAATTTACTTCACTATCCAAGTACTTACTTACATACCTACACACAAAACTGAAATTAAATTACTAAAATTAAAACTTTGTATACTAACAAGATTTTTAACTAAGTAGAATAGCTCACATTTCTGTTAGGAATCGTATTTAAAATTTATTTGTTGTTTACCCTATCTACCTATTTCTTCCGAACCAAGCGTTGCGATTCCCGACGAATGAACTTGCAATTTCATGCATTAGGTATCGGAGAACTCATATAGGTATAGGTATAGGGGCGAAAGTATGGTCAGTCGATCATAGAATAGGTACTTCACCTAAGTAACATAATTAACATTTCGCAATGATTTTTTTTTACTTTATATTCACATCCCTTAATAACCACGGAAAGTCCGGCGTGACTTAGGAAGCGGAAAAGATGCAAAGTAATATGGACACTAATGCGCAGTGATAAAGTTTTATTTGGCTTGCGTGCGCGATTCATCTGATTAATAATAATTATATAGGCTGTTAAACATCGGCAAGCAGTCGACATCAAAGGAGTGCAACTTCTGTACGTAGTACTATTATTTTTTCTGTGGCTAAGTGAACGGCGTACCGAAACTTGCTATTTATACAACTCGCTGATCAACGAGTTAAATAGCAGCGTGTAGCGAGCGGAGAGAGTGCTAGGAGTGGTGGTGATGGGATTAGTAATGATAGTATTGTTTTGATTCTGATTGCTTAGTTTGAGTTTGACTACATGTGATGAGCCTGCGGTGCAGCCTAGCGTCTGTACAGAGATGATATATATATATATATATATATATATATATATATATATATATATATAACATATAGAATCTTATCATTGGATCTGTAATTTGTCAGATTACAAGGTACTTTTTGTAAAAAATTATGGACTATAGGGGTCCTTACGTAGTACTCTATAATCTGACTAATTCAATAGTCCTACACTGCCTTGCAAAATGTTTGTCTGATTACCGGGGTTCACTGTATTGGTCTCAATTCCACCACATTGCAATTCAGACCCTGAGTCTTTTACCTTCCTAGCATCTATTGCAATGACTGCTTGGATGATGCCCGTATTCCGCCTGAAAGACTGTGTTATGGGTATACAGCGGTGTACATATAAGGATATTGAGTTCTTCAGAGAAAAACCCAGCGGTGTACGTTTATGGATATCGAGGTCTTCAAAGAAAGTTCCAGATCTTACAGCTTCATACTTTTAGAACTCTAAGCTCTTTTGGGCTTAATCCCTCCTATAGCTAAATCTATGTGGTTGTTGAAAGAGACCTGATCGTCCATGTTAATGCCCATATCACGAATGTTTTTAACATGACTAAGACTCTTCACATAAAGAGTATAATTATAAGTTAGGGGGCTTAATTTTCTAGAGTATGTTATTATAAACATTTATATACATTGAGGTACGATTGATTACTTTCACAATAATTACATAAGCTCTCAATACCCGACTGTAGTTTGCGGCAATCTTCAATAGAATTTATTTTCCTGAAAAGTTTAATGTCATTTGCATAGTTTTCCAAAGCTTTTGGTAAAATTAACCATGACATACTCCTACAAAAGCTTTGAAGATTATGAGTGCAGGGCAGCCTGCTTAGATGGATCGAATGGTATATACGAAATCGCAGTCAGTGTCTGTTTGAATGGTTACTGCTCATTCTTTCTCGCGGTCGCTTCCGGGGTCCACATCTAGGCCCTTTACTTTTTTCTTCTTTTCGGGATTCAATAGTGAGAAGCACGAACCACCATTGATGAGATTCCCAGTTCATATGTTCTCTAGCCTATTGCAGTCTTCTTCCATGCTTTCCTTTCCCTTTTTCAAGCGTTATCATAATATTATTTAATTTTTTTTTTGTTAGTTTTAGAATCAGGGACAGAAGCATGGAAAGAGTTGCGACAATATTTCGGAGAGGAGCTTCTGCCTGCCCTGATGGTAAAGTAAACAGATTAAAGCTTGGAGAAATAGTGTTTGATGATATTGAAAAAAGGAGGAAACTTAACGCCATTACTCATCCTAGAATACAAAGGGCAATGATGAGCATAGCAATGATATATTTTTTCTGGTCATTAATATATAGTCATGGAAGTGCCATTGTTGTTTGAAACTGGGAAAATGTTAACATTTATACAAAGTTATTACAGTTGTTTGGTAAGTATTTCTTGGCATTATATATATACAGCATAAGTAAAGTAAATAAACCATAATATATATATATATATATATAAATCTACATAAACGCTCGCAATTAATTCGGAACGACTGTACTAAATTACAAAAATCTCTCGTCAATTTAACGCAGCCCTCAGCATCCGTTTCCAACCGCCCATCGTCAATTTTCAATAGCGTATCAACATAGTTTCCAGCATTGATATCATTGTACAAATGCACTCTCATATTCGTCGTTAAACAGAATTTTGACATCTTGATTCCATAAAATAGACGACTTGAGGCATGCTTAATTTTATCTGCAGGTGTGCCCTTTTCAATGATAGGTAAAGTTTGGTGAAAGTCACCAGCCAGTAAAACCACAATTCCTCCTATTACATCGGTATTGCTGTGCAAATGCTGGAGCGTTCGATTTAGTGCTTCTACAGCTTTTTTATGCGACATTGTACTTTCGTCCCACACTAAAAGTTTGCATTGTCGTAGTCGTCATTATATCTCGTGCACTATTTTTGCTAAAGTTGCAGATCGGCGATTCTTCCTGGGCTAGATTTAGAGGGAGTTTTAAAACAGAATGTGCAGTGCGGCCCCCGCTTAGCAGCGTGGCGGCTATACCGGAGGAAGCTACGGCCACAGCAATGTTTTTATCTTACCGTGCTTGCGTCCATAATAAATTTAACAAAAATGTCTTCCCAGTTCCTCCAGGGGCATCTAAAAAGAAAAGTGCACCATTTCCAGATTCAATTTGTCCTAATACTTTGTAAAAAACTCGTTTTTGTTCGGGAAGCAAGTGGGGTACGAATTCGGCTAATTGCTGCTGCAAAGCTGGTATATCGTAGTTTGTTTCACGTATAATTTCATCACTTTGTTCATTTTCGGTTGTTCGCTGAGGGCTTATCATTCCAAAGTCGCTTAATTTTTTGCCTACCATTGCCATTACTTTATCTTCAATTTTTCCAAGTGCTTCATTATAAATGTGTTCATTGTATGTCATGTTCGCGTGTGTCTGCTATAACCTTCGCAAAATATCTTCCGCCATGTATTCTTTATATTTATCCCACAATTCATGTGCATTAGATAGCCCGCAAGATGATATGAGAGTTGCATAAAGATCCCTAATTTGGCACTGCACAGCTTCCTTCATGGTTTCATCCCAGTGATTATCGTTTTCTAAAAGATGCAGAGCTTCACATGCTTCTCTATAAGTTGCGCATTCCTGAACGTTGACAGTTTTAAGGTCTTTATATCATGTAAGACCCCGAACATGGTGCAGCAGCAATTGTAAACAGAAACATTCAAAATTAGTTATATGGACGGTATACACACGACCAAGGGCAGCTGATGATTTTACACCGGGCCAATTTGCAACAGGTGCGCCTTGAATACGGCGTTTCCACTCCTTCCTAGACATCTAGGAAGGAGTGGAAACGTGTAATAGCGGGGGACTTCAGGATATAACAACGTTTTTGCAAAGGGGTCGGTTTGACAAAGTTGAAAATAGGCTGTTAGTGTAGTTTTTGGCGGTGATGCAATTCTTTCTTGGAAATTTCTTTCGGTGAAATATACACGCTCTCCATTTTCTAAGTGCACAGCAAGGTGAGTAACTGTTGGGTGCCTTTCGTGTAAAGGGAAGCCAAGGAGACGCCACGCTGACTCGTTACTGCTGACATAACGCCCTGCTTGAAAGGTCTGTACCTCATTAACGGGATTTGCCTCACCATCAGTCCTGAGATTAAATATAGCTTGGTCGCTTCCTTTATTTATGTACTTACAGATATACTTTGTTGCGCGGACAGAGCTACATGCTTCTACATGAATGTGGGCATTAAACATTTTACATAGAATGGGCGAATACGGGGCAATCCAGCTCTTATCTAAGGCTTCGAACGCTCCAGAGCGAGATTTGATTGTAACTTTCCTGCCACCATCTTCGGGAGCTCTGCATCTGTATAAAGGGTAGCCATTGTCATTGTGCACTGTTTCTTTTAATAGCTATTTAGGGAACTTCTTTGTACATTTTCCTTCTTTCATACATGGCGATATTGAATTTCGTGCTCCACATGGACCGTGAATCATATTTCGGACGATGGTATCATACAATTCTTTATCTTGCTCAGGATCCGGAATCTCGGCGCTTATTATGTCGTCTATTTGGCTGGGCCGCAACTTCTCTTTAAGCCATATAAGAATGTGGGCATGCAGTAATCCTCTTTTTCCCATTCAATTGAATACACGAAGCACTGCACTTATCCGAAAATTTTCCCTTTGTTAATTACATACATTAATTTTTGTACTTTTATTCTAAATACTCTAGCAACTAAATCGTCTCTGTCAGTACTTTTTTGGCCCTGCATTAGCTCCTCGGTTATTTTTTTCCATGTGGGATTGCAAGTAAAAGTAACAAAAAGATCAGGTCTTCCGTAAGTTCGTGCAAGGCTGAATGCGTCTTGTGTGTACTCATGTAGGTAGCAGGGACTGCTGACGAATGATAAGGGGCAGAATTACCACTTTACCTAAATCATTGGCGTCGCTAGAAACTGCATCTTGTAAATGTATACATAATTCTCAACGCGCAGCTTTTTTTGATTTAAAGATGTATAACGGAGACCTTCACTTTCTACCTTCACATAAATGTCTACCAAAAATTGATAAAATAATTTTCTACACCGGGCTAAGAGGTTAAAATCATTTTCTCGCAACATCGTATGATACGCATAAAAATCCACACAAGGTATTTTTTTTGTTCGGAGTAGGCTCCTTTGTGACCGGGTTAATGAGTGGAATTTGAAAATGATAACATTCTTATCCTTTGCAATAAATTAATGGGTATTGCAGAGCGTCATAAAACTTTTGTGCATCGGCTACCCGTTGCAACGTATCATCACGTGCTCGCAAGACAATGTCTCGTGAAGAAAATTGATCACCACTAATTACAGCTGCTATTTCGTTTATCAAAGGTGCATTGTAGCGCCTTTCATACCCTCCTCGAGGGGTCCGATCTGCGTGAATGACGACTTTATAATCCTCCTCAGGTAGGTTTTCTAAAGCAGTTTTAAATGTTTTGACTAAAATGTTACGTTCATGCAAGAATCTTTGAATTTTGAACACTGTGTCTCTCTCAACTCCCTGGATAAATTGGCAGCAACGGTCTACCTCAATTTCTTCGTCACCCATAAAATATACTTGTAAAAATTTATGCTGTTCGTTTTCAGCTGGAAAAAGTGAACCTATTCTATGATAAATTTGCCCTTGCACCGTAAATGTAGGCGAAAATCCCGGCATTATTATTTCCCGGTCAACTCCGAAGGACGTCATTGAAAGCATGAGTTATATTTCCGGATCCTGTTTAAAAAGCGCCGTGACTCATTAGCATCATATAAAAAAAGAGTTTTCAAAGGTTCTTCTGGTTCCCCAAGTAACGGAAGAGACACTTTGCCATTGGAACAGCGCATGCCTGCGGTCTCATCTTTCTATCTTAAAGCGCTGCAAAATCGACACGCCTTGTCCATCAGTCCGATAACAACTAACCTGTGATTTTTATAATCAATCAACGGATCATAATTGAACGCTGCGTCATTAAAAACCGACCAATTGTTTCTTTGAAAATTTTGTCGACGTTAATCTTGGAGCTGTGCATTTGCATCTCTTCGCGCCTGTGTCTGTTCTGGTGTTTCAGATGCCCTTATAGTAGATTGACGTTCAGCTTGCTCAATGAGTCTGAGTTGAGTTTCATCAGGTGTTTCCGCGGCTCTTAAGGTGGCCTGACGTTCCGCTTGTTCGAATATCCTTTGCTGACTTTGCAGCAGGTGTTTCAGTAGCTCTTAAAGTAGATTGACGCTCTGCCTGTTCAAGCGCCTTTGCTGACTTTGATAAGGTGTTTCAGTAGCTCTTAAAGTAGCTTGACGTTCTGCCTGTTCAACACGCCATCGCTGACTTTGAGAAGGTGTTTCGGAAGCTCTTAAAGTAGCTTGACGCTCTGCCTGTTCAAGACGCCTTTCCTGACTTTGAGAAGATGTTTCGGAGGCTCTTAAAGCTGCCTGACGCTCTGTCTGTTCAAGACGCCTTTGCTGACGTTGAGAAGGTGTCTCAGATGCTCTAAAAGCAGCCTGACGCTCTGCTTGTTCTTGCATTCTCAGTTCAGCATCTTCTAAAATTCTAGCGATCGAGCTAATCTTTTCGCTTGTCTTTGAGAATATACTCTTGAATGGCTGGACTTACGTTTGCGAGGCATTATGAAGTAACAAAAAACCTATTTTTAAAAAAAACGTTAAAATATCTAAAAGGAATTTATTTTCCTTTTAAATATTTTTTTAAATCAAATCCAAAATATCTAAAAGGAATAAATATTCCTTTTAAACATTTTTTAAAATCAAACAACATAACCAATTCAAGACACAACACGAATCCGAAAACGATAGCCAAAAAAAATCGAATCAACTTAAACCAAATCATAAACCACATCGCAGAAAACCGAAATCGAAAGCAGTAGTCAATATAAATATAACCAACGAAAAAAGAAGTAAGTGTATAGGTACCGTATACACTATCTATACTATTAATATTCCTTTGAAATATTGTTAAACAACCTAAAACAACGAAAACCAATTCACGATTCTAAATAAACAAAATCCAAAATCAAAGCCAGAGTCTAAATATCATCATCATTCATCATTACAGCCCTTTACAAGTCCACTGCTGAACATAGGCCTCCCCCAAGGTATGCCACAAAGCACGATCCTGAGCCACCTGCATCCATCGACTTCCTGCATGTCTAACCAGGTCGTCACTCCATCTAGTGGGGGGTCGCCCTACACTTCGTCTACCGGTACGAGGCTGCCACTCGAGAACCTTTTTTCCTCAACGGTTGTCGGTTCTTCGAGCTATATGGCCGGCCCATTGTCACTTCAGTTTACTAATCCGTTGGGCTATGTCGGTCACTCTGGTTCTACTGCGGATATCCTCATTTCTAAGTTTATCACGCAGAGAAACTCCGAGCATAGCCCTCTCCATAGCTCGCTGAGCGACTTTGAGCGTTCTCATACGGCCAGCAGTGAAGGACCACGTCTCAGTTCCATATGTCATCACTGGCAACACGCACTGGTTGTACAACTTAGTTTTCAGGTTTTGAGGTATACCTGACGAGAAGATGCGTTGTAATTTCCCGAACGCTGCCCAGCCGAGTTGAATCCGTCGATTGACCTCTCGGTCGAAGTTGGACTTACTAACCGGACTGTTTGTTCCAGGTAAACGTACTCGTCAATAACTTCGAGATTAGTGCTCCCAACAACTACCGGCATAGGTGTGACATGGACATTAAACATGATCTTTGTTTTGTCCATGTTCACCTTAAGACCAATCCGTTGAGAGGCACTATTGAGGTCATTGAGCATAGTGCTCCAGCGATTCTGCCATAAGTACTATATCGTCGGCAAATCGAAGGTGAGTGATGTACTCGCCATTGATGTTAATACCGTATCCTTTCCAGTCCAGTAGCTTGAAAACGTCTTCCAATGCAGCGGTGAAGAGTTTCGGGGAAATAACGTCACCCTGTCTTACACCTCTCTGCAGTTGGATAGGTTTCGTACTCTGGTGCTGTACTCGGATAGCCATCGTAGCCCTACTGTACAAACACTTCAGCACTTCGACATACCGACAGTCAACTTGGCACCGCTGAAGAGACTGTAGCACCGCCCAAATTTCGACGGAATCAAAGGCTTTCTCATAGTCCACATACGCCAGGCAAAGTGGCAGATTGTACTCTTCGGACTTCTGTACAATTTGCCGAAGGGTATGTGTGTGGTCTATGGTACTAAAGTCTTTTCGGAAACCGGCTTGTTCGGGAGTCTGGAAGTCGTCGAGTCTGCGTGCGAGACGATTCGTAATGACTCTCGAAAACAGCACGTAGACGCGGCTCGGAAGGGATATCGGTCTGTAGTTCTTCAAGAGGGCGTTGTCACCTTTCTTGAAGAACAAGACCACCGCACTTCTGCTCCACGCCTCCGGAGTGGTGCCACCATGGAGGACGGAATTAAAGAGCCTCTGAAGGACTTCAAGTACTGGTTTTCCACCCGCTTTCAGAAGCTCCGCTGTAGTTCCATCCTCGCCCGGGGACTTACCGTTTTTAAGGTGCTGGAGAGCCATTCTTATCTCGCTCGGACAGACGTCCGGGATATCATCGGAATAGTGTCGGATAAGACCCGCTCTTGGATCGTTACTCACATTTGCGTGTGGCTCCAACGATGATGTGTACAGCTGCCCATAGAACCTCTCAATCTCACTCAGAGTCTCAGGTGTCCCGGAAACGATGCTGCTACACTCAGTCTTCAGCTTTGACAGTTGGCTCTTACTGGCAGACAAATCTCTGGCAAAGACTTTGGAGCCCTGGTTCCGCTCAATCGCTTTTTCAATACGAGCAGTATAAAATTTGCGTAAGTCTCGCCGCATGCATTTGGAGATCTGTCTGTTGCCTGTATGCTGTCAAATCTGTCGACGATTGCAGCCTCATCTCCCGTCTAACAGCCATGAGATTAAGAGTGTGATCGGAGAGCTTTTGTTTTCTTCTGCGGCCGGTCTTGCAGAACTTAGCTCCACGAGCACGAGTTCCACGAGCTTGTCATACATATCGTCCACTGCATTGCAATCTTCTAGGCACTGAAAGCGGTTACGTAACTCGAGCTGAAAGGTTTCGGGATTCTGGATTAGAGCACGAGGGGGACGGAGCGTTGACTTCATTAGACGAGACCTCTCCAACTTAACGTTTAGGTTCAGTGTGCCTCTAACCATTCGGTGATCGCTGCCAGTTTTCACCCTTGCGATCACTGAGACATCACTGAACAGTTGGCGTCTGGTCGTCATAATGAAGTCAATCTCATTTTTTGTCGAACCAGGTCCACTTCCTGTGGGGCCGCTTCTGGAAGAAAGAGTTCATCATAAAGAGTCCCTCTTTCTCCATAAAGTCGGCCAGCTGCTGGCCGCTACGGTTCCGTTGCCCTACTCCAAATTTCCCTACCTTCAGCTCACCGCTTTCTCTTGTGCCTGGTTTTGCGTTGAAGTCTCCCATCAACACCGTGTAGTGGGTTGTGGAGGAATGTATGGCTCTGGAGATATCCTCATACATTTCCTCCACCTCCTCATCGGGATGTGCCGAGGTTGGTGCGTAAACCTGTTTGACCTTCAGCGAATACCGTTCGGTGATTCTGAGTATCAGGTACGCGACCCTCGTCGACACACTCCCAATCTTTACAACGTTGTTGACGAGAGACTTGTGGACGATAAATCCGACACCTCCTTGGGATAGATGATCACCCTCCTGGTGATATAACAAGTTGCCGGATTCGAGGATTACCGTGTCCTCTCCCTCTCTTCGGACCTCTGATAATCTTAATATATGCCAGCGCAACTTGTCTACCTCTTCTTCCAGCTTCAGTATCTTCTTGTCAGTCCTCAGGGTGCGTGCGTTATATGTTGCCAGGTCGAGTCGTCGTAGGTGGCAACCGAACCTCCACCGGAGATTCTTAGTACCCTCTGCACCGCCGTTACCATGGTCGCCACCGTAGCCAGGAATATCGGGGCCACCGGGGACTGGAGGCCGTTTGTTTGCGTCGTTACTTATTGGGGGATATTTGCCATAGTTGCCACGCTTGGCGAGCGGGTTGGCAACCGCAGTTTTTTATTACCTCACAGTTGTTATGCTGCTGCCCATCTCCTGCCTGTCTCCCTCTGTCGCCTCTTACAACACCCACGGGAGGATATGGGGTAGTGGATATTCTCAACCGCCACTACACGGCGGAGTCTAAATATGTATAAAGGAATACCAACCAAATCAACAAAACCGATCCAAGAAAATACACAAATCCGAAAATGAAAGCCAATATAAATCCATTCAACCTTAACCAAATCACAAGGCAAATAACAAACAACCGAAATCGAAAGCAGATAGTCGAATAAGCTACAAAATAGAAACAATTTAAGCGTATAGGTACCGTATGCATTATAAGTTGACGCGCGGCTGAACGGCGGGAGTTAAGTACATGTCAGGTTTCGTTACCGCGTTTTAAAAACCTAGTTACGACATCTAGCGCAATCAATTTAAACTTTGTATACATTAGTTAATAAGAACTCTCAAAAAATATTTTTCTTATAATTTTGCACAATTTTTCTTATTGTAATACCGATTCATTCATAACCACATATAAGAACTGTATTCATTTCCGTTCAATAAATATTACTAAGGCTTATTAATAAGGCTTACTAAGAACTGTTTCTACCACAGTTAAGTAATAGTTAAGGGTGAAAGCGTGACAGGTCGTGATAGTGTTTCTGATCCATACTTATAATCACGCCTATAACCCTTGCGGGGTAGGCAGAACATCAACGAATTACTTAATATCGTCTGCGAGGTTATCGCCTATTCTGTGAATTACAATGCACCAAAACGTTTGAAGAAAAACAGCTAGTGAATTTTATGTTTTCATCGCTCTCTTCCCGGTCCTGCGTGTAAAAATACAGATCCATACATTTTTTATCTTAACTTTGGTAAAAAGACATAATAATCCAGATATTCTGACCTTCTGTGTTCGTCCATCCTACTGTCGTCCGTCTTGTAGAATCACGGTGGCGCCAACTAGCTGAATTTAATTTTGCAACGTATTCGATTTTCCCACGGGAATGATATGTTTTTCCGCTGAAAAAAGTAGCCTATGTCACTCTACAGCCACCGAACTATCCCCATACAAAAAATCGTGCCATGCCGACGCTCTGTTGCGACGTGAAAGAAGGACAAACTTGTGCAACATATTCGATTTTCCCATGGGAATGAGATGTTTTTCGCCGAAAAAAGTAACCTATGTCACTCTACAGCCCCCGAACTATCCCCATACAAAAGATCATGCCATGCCGACGCTCTGTTGCACGTGAAAGAAGGACAAGCAAACAAACACACTTTCGCATTTATAATATTAGTATGGATGTAGCTAATTGTAGGGCACTGGAATCATTAAAATATCTTTAAATAGAGAATAAAGTATTCTATTTTATCCTTTAAACCGGATAAATATAAAGAAAATTAAACAAGTTGTAGGGATTTATATGATTAGGTATGAACCCTTCTTTTTTTTAAATATTTTTCTATATTTCGATGTTACTGACTTATTTCCACTTGGTACTGTTACTGAATTATTTCCAATTGGTATTGTTACTGACTGATTTCCAGTTGGTACTGTTACTGACTGATTTTCAGTTGGTACTGTTACTGACTGATTTCCAGTTGGTACTGTTACTGACTGATTTTCACTTGGTACTGTTACTGACTGATTTCCACTTTGTACTGTTACTAACTGATTTCCACTTGGTACTGTTACTGACTGACTTCCACTTGGTACTGTTACTGACTAATTTCCACTTGTTACTGTTACTGGCTGATTTCCACTTGGTTCTGTTCCTGACTGATTTCCACTTGGTACTGTTACTGGCTGATTTCCACTTGGTACTGTTACTAACTGCTTTCCACTAGACACTGTTACTGATGATGTTTTTGTCGATGTCACTGTGGTTGGTTTTGTATAAATTTGCTTTGATGAATGCAAACGGAATACATCTCGGATAGGATCATAGCTATACGAACCAAATATTGCACTGAAATACATTATAATATTTTTGAAAATAACGTATATAAATAACCCTAAATCAATAAAACATGGGACTAAAGAATAGGGCAAATATTCATATTACTAAGCATTTTGTACATAGTAGCAATATACACGCCATATCAAGCAACTGCAATACTGAATACACCAGCCGTTTTGTGACAGAAGTGGGTAAGACGACAATTTTTTATAGAAGGGGGCAAACAAGCATGCGGCTCACCTGATGGTAGGTGACTACCACCGCACATGAAGAACCGCAACAACAGGGGAATTGCAAGTGCGTTGCCAGCCTTTTAAAAAGGAGTAAGCTCTTTGCTTGAAGGTCTCTAAGTCGTATCGGTCCGGAAAAATGGCGGACCGGTAGCCGGCGGTGGTAAACAATTCCACAAAGAAGTGCGAGGAAAAAACTCCTAGTAAAACGCACAGTAGTGGACCGCCAAGAATCCAGATGGTGAGGACGGTATCTTGAATTTTGACGCGATGTAAGTTCATGAAATTTGGCAGCTAGGATTGGTCCAAACAATTCCTCAGAGCACTCCCTGTGGTAGAAATACGCGATAGAAAATGCAAAGGGATGCAACAACAACGTAGCGCCAGTGAATCGAGCCTATCAGAAAGAACTCGGTCGTCGACGATTCGAACTGTTCTGCGCTGGATGCGGTCAAGTGGAAGGAGTTGGCACTAGGATGCCCCGGCCCAGAGATGAGAACCGTATTCCAAGTGAGACCGAACTTGCGCTGTGTAAAGTTACAAGCGATGTGCGGGCATGAAATACTGTCATACTCTGCTGAGCACGCCAAGCTTTTTAGAGGCTACACTATTCGATATGTCGACGCCGAGAATTTCGACACTAGCTGTGACAGCAAGGGGAGTGCCTTGAAACTGAGGAGATACGATAAAGGAGTTCTTTTTAGCGGTAAACGCGCAAACTTGTGTCTTCTAGGAATTGAACTGGACTAGATTTAGTCGCCCCCAATACAAGACTGTTCAGCAAAGACTCGACTTCAGACAAAAGTTTGTCCAGATACCAACACCGGTACTTAGCAACGTTTTGCCGAGAAAGATTGGTACGGCCGGTGTATAAGGCATCACTCCATCTGGCCCACTCGACTTGCTGACGTCCAGGGACAGGTATGCTTTGCGAACCGAGCGCTGAGTAAGCCGCTTATCCGGCATAGAGCACTCATACCGGGGATGGTCGGCAGTGTTTTCACCCCCGTTGGACGCAAAGAGAGAGCCTAACAAATCGGCTTTTTCCTTTGTGGCGTTGGCCAGTGAGTCATCCTCTCTGTGCAGAGATGGAAGATATGATTGACAGAAATTCCCATGGACAGTCTTGGCGAGAGACTAGAATGCACGGGTTTCCAAAGGAAGACGTACTAGCTTCTCACCAATCCTGCCGATGAGCTGAGACCTTGCCTTGACAATGACTTTTTTGAAGGACCTGGAGGTGGAATTATACTTCTTTTTAAGAGCGCTGGTGTTTACACCACGAGACGTTGATGCGTCTGCCCAGGCCCAGGCCCGGTAGCGGAGCCGGGGCTCCTGCAAACCATGGCTGGGATCTGCCTCCGATGGGCACCACAGAGGATGGAATAAAAAGTTCCATACCCTGAAGTACCACATCAGCAACAGAATCAGCAACAACGCTGGGATCTTCCGGCGAGAAGCAAAACCCCCAAAGGTAAGATGCAAAAAAAGACCGCATCCTATCCCAATCGACTGACCTATAGTGCCAATGCCAAACATGGCGGCAGACCGCAGAGTGCAACCGCGACGTTAAATGTGACTGGCACCACACTCCGTACAAGACAATGATTCGGCGAGCCTAGACGAAAGAATAAATTAATACGTGGTAGAGCCATGCTGCAGTTATATTAGTAGTATAGTTGTAGCACGAATGGGTCGGCTTGACTGGGGAAGGACCACATTCTCACACAATACCAGCGTAAAATAGTAGCTTAATATTACTGTGTTTCGTATAGTGAGTGTAGAGAACCGGAGACCTTTTTACTGGAAACGATGCATTCCATCTTAGTCCTCACGGGTGACAACACATCGATCGATTTGCAATCGAGGATAGATGTAGATGTCTATGGGCCGCAGCAACCACTTAGCCTCAGGTGGACTATGTGCTCGTTTGACACCCTATCCTATATAAAAAAGAAAGAAGGTGTATGGATCTTTAAGATCTGGGATCCGCGTAGGCGATTATGCCTTTGATTATGATTGGCATACCGATTGACACCAATTGTGTCAGTCCATATGCGAAGGCAAAGGCATAAACAGATCTCCCCGCATGATCGGTTAAACGTCGACCGAGCCATTCGGCATGGTGGGCGTTAAAATAGCCAAGGATCACGATCTCTGCGGATGGGATCTGCTGTAGCACGGATTCTGTAGCCATTTGAACGTGGCTGAAGAGTCGGTCTACTTCGGCATTACCGCTATGGGACCTGTATAGGCACTCGTAGAAGCGGAGATGGTTCTCTCTGACGTAAACTCCATTCCGGGGCACAAAGGAGTGTTCTAATTTGCACCCCGGGTGAGAGAGATATGAAGTATCCGCTAGGGCGGACACCTGAGTCTCGTTTGAAAAGGACAAGGCTGGCTTCGCCGTTTCCGGATGGTAGTTGACAGTTAAAAGGTTTGAATGAATTTATAATGTTGCAAAAGTTCACGGAAAGCGTGCCAGGGGGAGCAGTTTTAGTCGTGAGTGGGACTTCGAAAGAATACGCGGGGCAGTCTGAGCACCCACGCTCAGGAAGAGTAGGGTAGCTTGGCCGTGGATACTCAGCGAGGGTTTCTCTGTCACCAGGGGTGATGGTATGAGAGGATGAGAACAGCTCGCGGTTGTCATACTACTGATCAATCTAAAAAAGGAAGGAAGATCTGTTTACGGATTTGCCTTGGAATATGGTCTAACACAATTGGTCACTTTGCCCACGCAGATTCCAGATGTGGAGGATCATATACCATCCTTGTTGAACCGTCCCTCCGTCGATACTCCTCTTGACTCTTCGGATCATTTACTGATCCACAGTACAGTGTCCATCACTTGCTCATCGCAGGCACGATCTGTAGGCTGCCGCTATTTGTGGCACTATAGATCGGCAGATTGGGATGGTATATGGGCCTTTTTTGCATCCTACCCATGGGTATCATGTGGGCGGATTATCTTCTCGCTAGATGATCACAAAAAATTCGTTGCTGAGTCTGTCGCCTATGTGGTGCTTCAAGGGATGGAACTTTTGGTCCCGTCGTCCGTAGTGCCTACCGGCGTCATATTCCAGTATTGGTTTGGACGCTCCTGTAAAATTGCGTTGCGGCAAAAGCAGGAGTCTTACAAGGCCTTGGCTGAAGCATCGGCGGCCCGGTCCGTTCGTCCACAACTAGCGCACTCAAAAAGAAGTACATCTCTGCCTCCAAGACCTTCAAAAGAATTATCGTTAGAGCAAAGTCGGAGCACATTAGGAGAATTGGCGATAAATTAATTAGCCTTCCTTCGAAAACTCGTGCGTTCTTATTCCTCGACAAGGCTGCCCAATGGAATTTCTGTAAACCATCATTACCACTTTTGCGCAAGCAGGACTGACTCGCTTGGTCTCGCCGCAAATGAGAAAACCAATCTTTTAGGACCTCTTTTTTGCGTCCAACTTGACACTCGACGACTTGGGGGTAATACGAGGGGCACAATGAAATCCTCGGGAATAAGAAAAACCACGCGCACGTTATAGCTAAATTGTACTTTATTGTTTTTCGAAGTATTCTCCTTTCAACTTAATGCTTTTCCATTCGTGCAAACCAATCATTAAAACAGCAATTCCATTCTGAAGTTGATGTTGACAAAATGGCTGATTTGTACGCTTCCACAGCTGCTTCGAGGCCTTCAAACCGTTGACCGCGTAATAAATCTTTCATTCTAGGAAATATAAAGAAATCGTTTGGGCTCAGGTCAGCTTCATAAAATCATTTGTCTCCCGAGCCGTATGGTAGCTCGCATTAACGTGATGAAGATGATGCGACGTTTCGTATTATTATTTCGGAGTTCGGATATCATTTCTGGCAAACAAACCGTGATATACCACTCAGCGGTAACCGTTCTGGGTTCCTGTAAAGGAATTGTAGCAACATGTTTTTTTCGTTGGTTTGACCTCGTCTTCGAAGACCCAAACTGCTGACTGATGTATTCTTTCAGGTTTGTATGATTAATATAATAAAAATAAGTCCATGATTCATCACCTGAAATGATATAAACGGCATTTGACTTCCCTCCGTTGAAGCGTTGCAGAGTATTCCGGCACCAACCTACACGAGCCGCCTTTTGCTCTTCGGACAAATTGTGGGGAACCCAGCGGGAAACTAGCTTTCTTACACACAGCTCATTATGTAATATCGACTAAATTGCAGTCATTCCGATACTGATAACAGCCTGAATCTGCTCGTATGTCACATGACGGTCATCTAATATAATAGTTCGCACAGCTGCGATGTTTTCAGGCGTGACTGCTGTTCTTGGTCGACCTGCAGAAGAAACAGTGCTGAGCGACACATTATTGCATCGGAACTCAGCATACCAGCGGTATATTGTCGTTTGAGTCGGTACTTCAACATCATAACTCGAAACAAGTTCAGACATTTATCTTGAGATAAGCCACGACGAAAATTGTGATAAATAATGGCACTGAAATGTTCACGTGTGAGCTCCATTTCTGTTAACAACGTGTCAACTCTAAACCAACATAGTTTTTGTTTTTAAACATTTTTTTAATTGTTTGAATATCATGAAGATTCTAAGACGCCAGTATTCAAATTCTAAAAAAGATTTTATTTTAACTCAATCCGAAATATTATACTCCCGATCATTTTAGTATGCCCCTACCCATCGACTCATCATCATCCGCGCTCCATGCCGGATGTGGCAAAGCACTCTTGTCCCTGGACGTTCACAAGTCGAGTGGACCTGATGGAATCCCCAAATTATGGCGAAGACGCGAGCTCTATAGTTGGGATCTGTTCTAACACGACTTTTCCGGTTCTCTTACTTTATAGGCGCCGTTTCAGGCTCATAGAATACAACATTAGTACACACGATGCCTAACCGAGGTGACCGCTCGGACTCGTCCAGTTACAGGCCTATCACTATCACCTCCTTGGTCTACAAAGTAATGGAACCAAATATTTACTGCAAGCTTATGCGGTACCGCTAAGAGCATCAGCTGATGAGTGAGCGTCAATAAGGGTTCCGTCGAGGTTGCTCAGTAGGTGTTTTTTATCTACCCGACTCAAAGATAACAAACGGGAGAAGGCAGTCGAGAACAGGGGGGATGCCATAGTGGTTAGTTTAGACAGCGAAGGTCTTCGATCGGGTTTGGCACAAAACGCTTTTCAATTTTTTTTTGTTTCACACATTCAAAGTTTAATTCCCAAGAGACACAGGTTTGCGCGTTTACCGCAAAAAGAAACCCCCTTGTCGTATCTCCTCGATTTGAGGGCACTCCCCTCGTTACCTCAGCCAGCATTGGAATGCTTGGCGTCGACATTTCGAGAGACCTACAGTTACGTAGGCACTTGCAAGGGAAGACTTAACCGGCATCAAAGAAACTTGGAGTGCTCCAACGTGGATCGAGACGGGATTTCATGCCTGTCTACCGCTTGCAGCTTTACAAAGCACAGATTCGATCTCATATGGAATACTGTTCTAATCTTTGAGCCGGGGCACCCCAGTATCAGCTTAATTTCAGAATTCTATCTTTGTCTTTGAGTATTAAACCAAGGGAGACGGTATCGCAAAGCATACCCCTCTGTAAAAGGTACGAGAGTTCGACTCATACCCGTTATATAAAAGTAGTTGCTTCGCGTCGTACGCCAAAGGAGGGTCGCGTCCGTAAAGAAAGTCGCGTCCGTAAAGAGGGTCGCGTCCGTTTACGGCTTAAATATCTCTCGTCAAATCAGTAAGCCAATCCCTAAAGGTGGAGTTTAGTGGGTAAAAGTCTCCACATAATCACGCAACCGGCTGCGTGGTATGCTATGAGCTTTCTTCACCTCCCTCCCCCGTTACCGGAAGGTTGCCCTTAATGCTTCGGGCGCAAAAAAAGGGCGCCATTCCGAAGTGATCGTGCCAGTAAATCGAGCTGCGATAAAATGCCGAATTGCAGTGTATTTACATGAAAAAAAAACAATCAAAAACGTCAAATATATAAAAGAACAACGTGATTTTTCATCTGTGAGTTAACATAATATTAAAGTAATATTATCATTAAAACTCGTACTTTTTGAATATTTTCGTCCAATACCAAGTGTGGCCATCATAGTTCATAAAGTGAAAAATAATTTATTTTTAAATTAATATAATTTACTACACAAGTTAAATATATTAAGGAAAATATATTTCCTAATAACTAAATCAGCTTGTGATGAATAATAATCATTACATATAGATGTGTAGTAGATTTTGTTAAATGATTTTTTTTTATAGAAGAGGGGGCAAACGAGCATGCGGCTCACCTGATGTTAAGTGACTACCGCCGCCCATGATCAACCGCAACACCAGGAGAATTGCGGGTGCGTTGCCGGCCCTTTAGAAAGGAGTAAGTTCTTTTCTTGAAGGTCCCCAGGTCGTATCGGTCCGGAAAAAACGCCGGTGGTAAACTATTCCACAGAGAGGTTGTACGTGGAAGAAAACTCCTTGTGAAACGTACAGTGGTGGACCGCCAAGCATCCAGATGGTGTGGATGGTATCGGGACGTTTGCCGTGTAGTGCGTTCACGAAATTTGGCGGCTGGGATTAATCCGAACAATTCCTCAGAGCACTCCCCGTGATAGATGCGATAAAATACGCAAAGAGATGCAACATCTCTTCGCAGCGCCAGTGAATCGAGCCGATCGGAAAGCACTCGGTCGTCGACGATTCGAGCCGCTCTGCGCTGGATGCGGTCAAGTGGAAGGAGCTGGTACTGGGGAGCCCCAGCCCAGAGATGGGAATAGTATTCCATGTGCGGCCGAACCTGCGCCTTGTAAAATTGCAGGCGGTGTGCCGGCATGAAATACTGTCCCGCTCTGCTGAGCACGCCAAGCTTTTTAGAGGCCAATTTGGCCTTCCCTTCCAAGTGACCACGAAACTGCACGCCACTCGATATGTCGACGCCGAGGATTCCGATACTGGCTGAGGCAACAAGGGGAGTGCCTTGAAACTGAGGGGATACGACAAAGGGGTTCTTTTTAGCGGTTAACGCGCAAACTTGTGTCTTCTGGGGGTTAAACATTGTTAAACAATTTTGATTCAAATATTCAGCTCAATTTCAACACGATATTGAATATTATATAATTAAATATAATCGATAACTAGTATTTATCAAAATATTATACAAAATAAAGGCCAAATAAGTCAAATTGAAACTAGCTACCTCGCAGCAAAAGTGTGCAATTTTTATAAAAATAAACTGGTATCACTGCAACCGAAAGTACGAGTATTGCACTATAGTGATGAACGCCACAACTTTAGCTAACGATAAGATAATTAACCATGCGAGTTTGTCTGCCGAACTGGTTTGTAGTTTTTATTTAGATTTTACAATAAAGTATTACAAAGAGTAGTAAGTTTTTCTATTATTGTTTTGTTTTTACAGATTTTCAAGAGATTCTCTTAGGCGGCAAACTCGGATTGTATCTTGTAGAAATCTAAATACCTTGGATACCTAAACCGACTTGCACCATTTGCTCCGAACGTTTTGAAAAATCATATTTCATACCCCAAAGCTTACAATAAAAGATGGTTAGCTGACACTGCAGTGTAGTACCAACCTTGAACTTGTGGGAGGTAATGTTTGGCTGTAATTATATTTAGATTAAATATTTTTATTATTACCTTCGACACCAATATTATTCTACTTGAAAATATTTTATTAAGTTTACAAAGGCATTAGTCAATCAAATTTAATTTTTATATATAGCTTGAATCTTCTGACTTACGTAAGTAAATTAGTATATTATTTATTTTAGGGTGTTCGTTGTGATTGCTCAATATCGACTACATCGAAAAAAGAAAGCTGGATGTTTCGGAAAAAATTCCATTAGTTGTCTTGAAAGTCACGGTTCGAAAAAAATTCATTATATAGCCCGAACTAGTTGTACTCCCACTGCGAGTACAAGCCAACACTTAGGCCAAGGGAAATTAAACTGAAAAAATGCCTTGACATAAAAAAATAATAGCATAAATAGGCTTCACAAGTTTGCAAGAAATACTTTGCCCTAACACCTAACTATTACTCACCAAAAGCCTATCGCTATGTACGTAAAACTTTTGGAATGTGTTTGCTGTACCACGGACATTGACTAAGTGGTACAGTACCATCAATCGCCGACCAGGGCTTACTCAAGAAACGCTGATGGCATTAAAATTGAGAGCGGAGAGTAACCCTGATAAAAAAACGACGGGTTGCACTCCGGGAGTGCCGGCAGAAGTGAAAACTTGAACAGTAACGTTGTGCATTTTTGATATTTTGGAATGGTTGGGGAATAATTTTGCACGAATTGCTTTAATTATCAGTATGTAAAATAAAATATTTATTTACTACGCTATCGTACACAACTAAACAACACAGCAGGCGCAGGCATACATTTTCGCCGCGCCGTAAAAAGAGAGGGGGATACTTTCTCTCCTACGCCGTGCCAGCTGTCTCTTTCTCTCCATCCGTCTTACGCATTTTCGATCAGGGTCACGTGTCCTGACGCGAGTTTAACATTTTTTACCCATTACAAAAAAGTGTACAAAGCCGCTAAAGAAGTTTTCACTTCAAAATTTATTGTTCCTTGGTCATGGATGAAATGGAAATTAAGCAATTGACTAGAATTTGCTAGCAGCCGAAGGCATTATGTATATTATAACCAAAATGTATTTTAGAACTTGCATGGTACTCCGTCAGTTGTTTTATTTTCGTTTCATCTATCACTAATATATAATACAATTTCTTGTCAGGGTTACACTCTAGTCTAAGTTTTAAAACAGTTAACGCTTTTTTTTTGTGTAGCCAAGTCTGCCATCAATTGTACCATATCGGTGTATACCACTTTGTTATAGTACGTGATGAAGGCAGACGAATTTCAAAACTTTCGATATTTCGCACACATCGTTAAGCTTTCGGTGAATAGTAAAGTAAAGTTAAAGTTAAACATCTTTCTGGGGCATACTTAGCCCTAGATGTCGAAGTGTGAAGTAGAAGATAAAGTTTTGTTGTTGTGTTGTGTTAAACTTTAACTTTAAATAATATCTACGATTATCTTGGTGCACCTTCTTATTAAAACATAATAATTATATTTTACCGCGTTTTTATTAACTCACTTTCGTGTATGTCGGGGTGGGTCGAATTCAGAAATTGATTTTAAACTATCTTTCCGATGAGCTTAGAGACTTGAAATGTGTGTATGTAATGTAAAATAGCTCAGAAATAACTTTTTACGTACATACATAATCCACAAATTTACTTAATTTCTACTAAATTTAACTTTTAATAAAATCAATTAAAATCAAATTCAAAGAACTTAAAAGAATATAATAATTTCCACGTAATAGCTTTTGAAGACTGTGCTAAGACTGTGTTTCAAATAATTAAAGCTCATTTAAAAATATTACATACTCTCTGGCGTCGGTTTATTACACTTTATTAAATATAATTAGCTCATGTTATTTCATGAGCTATGAGATTGTGATATTCGTTAAGTAAAATGTCACATAATAACTTAATTTCCGATTTTTCCGGAATTATTTCTCAAAGCTATTTTTAATAAGCGACAAAATCGATAACCAGTTTACGAAGATATCACCTATGATACAATAAAAACGCAGTAAAATGACAAACTACTTTTACGGATTTGGAATAAAACTAAATTTATCGGTCGTATTTCAACTAGGTAGTCTTATTCTGCTACTTTTGGCTTACTCCTCAACACCACGGCATTAAAAACAATGACTCCCCTTTTTGGTTTGTTATTTCTGTTTGACTTCAAAAAAAGTACTGTGAAAGTTTTTGAAGTCAAACAGAAAAACAAACTAAAAAAGGGGGTCGATGTTTCTACAGCAGTGGTGTTGGGGAGTGGGTCACTCCTCCGGCGAACAGTGAGCATGCACCCGTAAGTACATGCTCTTCGCTTCAACTTATCGCTAGGGTGGAGATTTAGCGCAGCTCTACACCGCTCACTGTTTCCCTGTGTAGAAACGGACCCCCGCAATAACACGTGAACGTGTCTTATATATGCTACGGAGACGAAAAATTGTAATAACGTGAGTTAGAACATGGAGTTAATGGGAGAAAAATGGTGAAAAATAAATCAAACAAAAATTAATTTATTTACAAGACTAATTTTAATGATTTTGGTTTAAGTTTATTAACTTTAATAATTGTGGATAAATTTTGATATTGTATCAAGATAATAATATTCCACAACTATCACACAACGCCATCTAGTCCCAAGCTAAGCAGAGCTTGTGTTATGGGTACTAGACAACTGATAAACATACTTATATATTTCTAAATACATAACTATTATAGATAAATTACACCCAGACACAGAACAAATGATCGTGCTCATCACACAAACATTTGTCCTGGGTGGGAATCGAACCCACGACCTCCGGCATAGCAGTCAGGGTCACTAACTACTAGACCAACAGGCCAGTCGAAAAGTTCTGAGATCTAGCAGTTTCAAATATAAATAGATAAATTGTAAAACTTTTTAAGGCTCGAAACATTTTTTCCATTTTCTTAAGTTTTTTCTTTAAAAAATACTAACAATGCTATAAACATTAATAATATTCCCCTTAACCACTCGTGGTAAGGCGGATTCGAACCCACGATCTTTTTGAGTTTGCGGTCCGCACCCTGCCTGTAGCCTAATGGCTACTGTCGCTTCAACAACAACATAATTTTTCTTTTAAGGCTTTTTATTATAAAGAAATTTATTTACGTGATAGTTAAGAGCTTTGAGGTATTCCATTTTAGCCCTCAGATGTAACAATATTCCTATAACCTTTTTTGTTTGATATTAAAAAAAAATGCTATCTACGAATGTGAATAGACCTCAGGTTCATATCATATCGGTATGACAAAAAGTAAACGTAGATAGATACCAATTATGAATTTCATATTTCTGCTTGTGTATTTTTGTAGTCCTTAATCTGAAAAAAGTGAATGCAAAACATTCATATTTACCGATACGGAACTTAATGTCATTGATAGTTTGACGACCTCGTAAATATGATTCCTGGGTTCGAATCCCGTGCGAAGTTGATATTTTTGTACAAAAATACAATTTTTGATTGTTTATTTCAATTTAAAAAAATAACATTCCTTCAAATTTACTTTCCACAATCTGGTTTCCCGCAAGTTTTGAATCGTCATCGTTTGAATGGTCAATGAGAGATGGCGCTGCGTAACGTACACTCCAGGGGGGCGGGGGTATAGTTCAATAATAAGGCATTTAGGCATAGAAAATAACGCCATCAAGTGTATGGTATGGTACGGGTCATAATTTCCTCAGTTTGTGTAATATTAGTTAATTAAATACTCAATAGATGGCAGAATTTCAGAAGGAAGCAGTAATCCATGTTACGCATTATATTTCAATTGCAGCTTAGGAACTATAATATTTGCATTTTAATATCTTGACAATTTTCTCATTAAAATTATTTTAATTATCTAATAAATTATAAAATACAAATTCTGTAATATAATATCACATAATAATTGTTTAATACATGATTTATAAAGTATAAATTACGTACGTTCCGATTATTTTTATGTCCGATTGAAATCATTAGTCTGTGATACACCTCTCTGTAGCGGAAAATACAAAGAGATTTAATTATATATATATATATATATATATATATATATATATATATATATATATATATATATATATATATATACCATAGAGCGGGTATTAGGAACGTTTGCATACAAAAACTGTGAGCTTGTGCGTGTGTGATACCCTCTAGCGAAATATAACAACACTACGCTGATTATTTATATGGAAAACATTTCAGCTATTCCCCATTAGGGGACGCTAATAAATATAAGGTAAATATATAATATAGATAATAAATAATCTGTTTTAGTATCGGTTTTTTTATATCGATAACGTTGTTGAAGGTTACTAAGTTTGAAATGCATTACGATCTAATAGTAGGGAATATGCATGATTGTTTTATTGTATAAATCTAATTATTATGGCTACTATCACACATAAACTCATATTAACTTTTTACGCCACTTCACACGCACACCACGCACACACACTGCCACACACACTAAGTGACATGAAATAAAATACTTAATTTCCAATAATTAAGAACCAATCCAAACAGCAGTCACATTGGTGGCATCTTGGATGACGTCGCTGGGTCCATTAGATGCTATAATAATAACATATCATAGTATATCGAGATACGCCAAATGCAATAAGAGATCGCCTCTATGTTTTTGAATTCGTTTCTTTTACAAAAATACATTTTCTAGCATACTTGTAAGCAGCTGGAGAGTAATAATGAAGAGTTAGAGCAAATTTATGAAAATAAGGATTAAATTTACGACAAGACGTATGATTGACTGTGCGTATCGTTCGCACGCGCTGATTGGCTCTCCAGTCGCAATCCGTCCCCCGTATTGATACGACTTTCGCAGCCATCTCCTCCACGTTTCGTTCAGCGCTAGAGTTACGTGCCGCGAGTTGTAAGTACTCAACAGAAGAACTTCTCACTCAGTGAGCCGAGTTTGATCCAACAACTCTCTCATTGCGTGCGCAGTATGTGTACACTTTTGATATGAGACGGTAGTACCTATGGCAGGCTGTCGGGCAGATACCCCCCCCCCCCCCGTAAACTTGCGGATGCGTCACTCCACTCACCTGCGCACATATTGGAGTGAGACTGAAGAAAACGACCGGAATCGTTCAGAACAGAACAATCTCCATGTGTTAGCCATTTTTTAGTTATTTTACACAAAATATATGTAATGTAAATATGTAAATAATTTGAATGCATTTCTTGATATCATTAATAGGATCAGAACTTACTTTGCAGTAATCTCTTATATTAAAGTTGGTAAGAATAACCGTTCAATGAAATTATCCGTTCAATGAAATTGAATGTGTCTTACCTAGTTTGCAGAATACCTACCGCTCTCCCACAATGATCCACGACTTTTTTGCCACCAGAGCGACGCCACTTAAAAATGAGGTGTAAAATTTTACAGATTTCATAGCGGGGAAGTTTACCCAACTTTTGACGAATATCCCAACTTATCTTTATTATTACAGATATTTCTAAGAGAGTTGTTTATTCTGAACGCCATGTTAACGCCGCTTTGACGAACAGTATCCTATCACTCACTGCGCCCGCCATAACAAAAAACAGCTTTATACCGGGGCCTCTGTTGTCACCTCAGCTGGCGGCACTTGTTAGAAACATTTATGATTCTCACGACTTTATGCTTAATGAGGTTTTAGTTACAGTTATTTAAAGCCGATAAGATTTTCGATAAGTAGAAACAATAACCATAACATTTAAATGTTTATTTTATTTTATACAGCTCTTTGTTTCTAACGGATCTTGATAAAGTGTATTTACTGACGATAAATTTTATTTTATGAATGAAATATCGTAAGTTTTTATTTTATTTTTATGTCCTTACAATCAATACAACATATTCTTCCTAAATGAACCGAAATTATGCATGTAATAATTATAATAATTCTACTTTTTCACCTGCAAACATTTGCTAAAAATTCGACAATAGACAGTTTGCGCGCGCTTTGTAAACTCATTTTCAAAACCTTTTTGTGTATATATTTTATATCGTCTTCCTTTATTTTTCTTATACAATCATATAGATACAACATTTATCAATTACTAGTAAAAGTATTTACTATGGACTTCCAATAAGAAATATACTATTATTATCTTATTAGAATCGTATTAGAAATCTTGACCGTTACGAATTGTTCGCGTAGAGGTTTTTTATTTCTACTTTTTTATCAATTGAAACATAAAAAGTTACTGTTGTTGTAACTTAAATCATTCAAAAACATTACGTAGTAAAGATAAATAACATTACTTACAGTTTTTTTGAAAGAAAATCCAACTAAAATCACAATCACAAAACTTCAACGATTACGCAACTAACCGCACCGGCACCCAAAAGCGAATGGCTGTTATATTTGATGATGTCTATGTAACCGAGTGAATATAATGCTTCAGAATATTCTTTAGTTCGTTCAGAATCGAATGAAATAGTGTTCAATCGAAAATATACTGTATTTTTATATCAATTAATGACGAAAATAGCGGCACGTAATGCGGACATGTATACATGTCCTCTGTACTCAGCGGTCACAAAACTTGGACATGTCAACATTTCCACGGTACCTTAGGGGGTATTAGCTATTTTTCCCGATATAGCGCCAAAGTAGGTCAAACTGCTCACATATCGACGAACACTTTAAGTTGAATCGCGTACAGAGAATTGCGAAAGACGTGTCTTTGTTTGTTTTTAATTAGATTGTTAATGAGATTTTTTTAAAACCGTTACAGACAGCAAGTCCATTAATTTACATTACACTATTTTAATTCATTTTCAATACTTAACGGGCCAGTGAACCGATGATTAATGTAACAGTAAAAAGTGTCTAATTTATGTTGCCATGGATGACATGATGACGCAGGGTTGACCGTGTCGGTATGAGTTGGCTTTCGACAAATTTGGAAAACATGTAACGACTCTTTTCTTGTTATTGTTAAGTCGAGAAAATTAGGGAACAATCTTGTTCCAATTCAAGCTTAAATTTAATTTTGTCGTGGACTCTATTTATTTTAATAAGGAAAACATCCAGTTGTCTCCTTGTGCCAGTCCAGCAAATAATTACGACGTCTACATATCGATAATAGTATATTTTGATTGACAACTATATGTTGTTTTTCGAAATCATCCATGAAAATGTCCGCCATAAGTGGACTTCCCCACTTATGGCGAACATTTGTGTGGTGTGCCCCAGTGGACGGGCCCCATAGCTAACCCTCCCTTTTTGCAAATAGAAATAATTATTAAACCGGAAATAGTTTTGTTTCATACAGACAGAGTTTAAGTTATTTCTTTCCACGGAATGTTGACGACATTTACCAAAGATCTGATAGTATACGCAAACATTCAGGGGATGCGACATTTGTGAAAAGACTATCAACGAGTAAAGATAACAACATACATTTAGGAGGAGTACGAATACCTTTAATTTTGGAAATGAGATCCCTCCCGAAGGAAGAATTTTAATTTTTAGCAAGGAAATGAGCTGGTGCGCTTATATATGAGACAACTGGACGAATAGGATTGTGTATTTTAGGTAAATCATATAAAATAAAGGGTGATTGAGGATTCATTGGAACAAGACTGCTCCGAGATAAGTTGTGATCGGGAAAGACATATAACTGTTGTATACGTACTATAATATCTGAAGTAAACCTTTTTCCAACTCCAATAGCTATAAGACATCACCTTGGATAACATCGTTAACCTTCTGGCTGTACCCGCTATTCTCCATAATGACAAATATCCAGTATTGCCCTTGTCGGCTTTAGTATAAATGAGGTTATTCTCTGCTTTCGTGACATAAAAACGTGGAACTCAGGATTGCAATGAGAAGATGCGGGTACAGCCCGAATTACTTTAGCTACCAAACTTTTATAGGTGTTATCTTTCTTCCGATCAAGACTTTTAGTTACTATTTTTACAGCTTGTCGAAACAACGAAAGCTCCAATACAGTCGCTTGCTGCTAAAGCCACCCTTTGTAAATATTTAAATATACTAATAGGACCTGCGCTCACAGACTGCTCACACCTGGGCCTGCGCCTATAATGTCATATATTTTTCTTATTATTATATATCTCGACTGCCTCGTTGGTCTAGAGGTTGTAGTAGTGCGACTGTTGATCATGAGTTCCTGGGTTCAAATCCCGGGTCGGGCCAAAAAAATCAGTTATTGAGTTTTTCTGCCCAGTCAGGAAGTAGGCGGTGTCTCACCCCCATGCCTCGGAAAACACGTAAAGCCGTTTGTGCGCCTGATCTCTCTCCGGTCGTGTCGGTTTACCGTCCCATCGGATTATGAGAGTGAGGGAATAGAGAGTGCACCTGTGCTTGCGCATACACTTGGGCACTATAATCTCGTCCTGCGCCGATGACTAGCCTCCGTTGAGGCAGGCCGCCATTCCGAATTTCGGTCTGGAGGACATTATTATATTTGTCTACACATTTGCATGCATTTATTTGTAGATGAAAGAGGGAAGATTAAAAAGTCAAGATCGAACCAAGTTTTTATTGCGTCTTTATCATACCGAATGTGCGCTTTGTTTATTTGCGTTATTTCTAAACCTGACTATAGTATAAAATCACAAAATTTTACGAAAAGAAATCTCTATGTATAATTACTTTTTATAAACACTACAAAACGTTATTGGGCTGATTAATACAACATTTTTATAACAGATATTATCATTATTACTAATCATAAATCATAAATTAATTACACATTTTCATAATACTTGCATCATATAATATGAGCATCGATCAGCGCGAACTCTCTTATCATTGACAGCTTAATGTCCATTTCGTTCCAACATAACATAGGTACTTATATCAATGATTATAAACAGTTTCTAAAAATAATGTTATTTTAATATAAATCACAAATAATTTTAAGTTTATGCTCCTCGCGAGCATTATAGTAGTTATTGTCCATTCGATATATTTTTTAAAAGTACTGAGCTCTATTTACTAATAGAAGATTCCTGCATCATGATGATATATAGACCTGAGTCCGATATTACTTAAGCGTCGTAATTGTTTACGAATATTAAAGAATTTTATAATGAAGTCTTTATTAATTCACATCAATAATATTAGGATGTAGCTATACTTTAGAACCGTTCAAAGTATGTATTACCATGAAACAAAATCTATATATATTTGTCCTATGGCTAATATATTAATATTAAGCCCGTGTAAATTTTATGTTTTATTTGATAGTTCTGGGGTAAAACGTATTTGTATTTTAACGTCAAATGCATGTTTGATATTAATGATAATTAATGATAATTGAAAATACAAACAGAAGAACCATAACAATTTGAGTGAAGAAGCCCTCAATCAGTCCCTTTCAAAAATATCAAGACAACTGAAAATGATTTTAAGACTCCATTGTTGGAAAGAAATCGACATATTGCTAATAATTACAAAGAAACAGGCACGGAAAGTACAGTCGCTACGAAACGCAAATTGGGATTGTGAAATGTCAATACGCAGTGTGTAGTCGCAAAAATCGCGCTGTAACCACTTCGCCTGTACATATAACTTAAACGCGTTTAAAGCGTGTATAAAGGGCTCACTTCTCACTTTCGGAGTTCTAAGACACGCATTGAATACCCGAAATTATACAAATACAACGATACAACTCTTTTCGTTCTCGTATAAAAGTACATCAGTACATTTTACACAGTAGCAATACAAGTAGTATTATACATACACAGTAATAATAAAAATACACATTAGAAAAATACGTGATTTACAGATACACCATCAAACAAAACTGTGCGGAGTTACGTTTGTACAATACATATACATAAGAGTTATTGGCATGGGCAAGAATTTGTTATGAAGGCTGTAATATATTAATGATTAAAGGGATATTTTAACATTTATTACCGAAAAAAAATTCATAATTACCAATTATGAATTACAAAAAATATTACAACTGTAACTGAAAATTATTGTAAAGTAAAAAAGCAGGTAAGAAGTCATAATGACAAAAAATATTATAAATAGGAATATCTAAAACTCCTTTAATCTTCTCATAGCAATGAAAAAATAGTATAAGGCTGCATATCTGTGTTCATAAGAAGTGTTTGACTCACGATCAAACACTTTTTATGTTTATACTATTTCACAACCGTTAAGACAATAAAATTTGTTAAAACATTTTATACACCAGGTAAATCTTAAAATTTCTAGGGGCATTACAATCACATGCATATTTAAGAAATATTTCATTTTGAATGTAAAGTATTAAAACCTGATAAAAAAAATTTCTTTGCCGGTTATTAGTTATATAATAATATTCGCAAACTTACAGTGCTATAGTTTCAAACATATAGTAAAAACATTTTTTTATTATAAAGTATCAAATTATATAAATCCTTCCTACAACGTCAAAAAGTTTTAAGGTACAAAGTTATAAGCACTACTAAAGAGTTTCTAAATCTGTAAAGGTATCTTTTATTAAAAATGTTTTATTTGTATTTATATTTCTAAAAGGCGTTATACATAGCACATTTAGGTATATTACTTAATGAAAGAGAAGTATCAAAATAACAAATTCTGCTACAAAGGTTACACCCGAACGCGCTTAACTCGTGAGGTATAAACTTTAAAAAACTCATTTTTAACCTAAATCCTACATTCCTGCAGGGGCAGGGAATCACATTCGCTTTAATGATCTTGACAGACAAGTTCCCCATTTGCTTCTGAAGTGTCGTCTAGTTGTTCCTGAAGCTCGTCAGCCTTGTCAACATCCTTTGCGGCAGCGCTGGAGCTTTCATCTTTCTCTTCAATGGAAGCATGCTCATTACGAAGACTTGCTCCTTCGCACTCGCCGGTTGGGCGCAGTACGATATACATCAGTAGATCCGATAACGATATTATGCCTATCACTTTGTCTTCCTCATCCACTACAACCAAACGATGTACCTACACATAACAAAAAGGAACGTGAAACATAATTGTAATTTAGGCACAGTAGTCTTACACGTATTATATACAAACTATATTCTTTGACAAACTCCAGGATTGATTGACCATATTGTTTTAGGCCTACTATTAAATCCTTAGCAATTCATATCGCAAATTCCCGCTACTGTCCCTCATTGCTCGTAAACACATGGATTTCATTCTATAAATACTTGTTATGTAAATAAAACATTATCTAGTAAAAAACTTTAAGCTCGTTTATCGCTTTAGTTTTATAAAAAGATACTTTGCTGTAAAAGTAATGGGCTTAAATTCCCGAATCAAATCGACCTTTCCTCATCGAGTTTCCTAATAAAAGAAATATTTTATAAATTGTTGTTAATGTCAGGCAATTGTCAAACACTTAATAGTCTATGACCACAGTCGCACAGAATAGAGTATTCGGTAATTTCAACAAGGCACACTGTACACTACACACACAGCAGTGTTCAATTTTTACAAGTAAAAAATAAAGTATTTTCATTATATCCACACGTGACATTCGGTATGTTTGTTTTTTATTAAGATTCATTATTTATCTAAACATGAAGTTTTTGTGAAGTAAGTACATCATTTAGTTTATGTTATAAAACTAATATGTCTTTGCATCATTCAAAGTTAGTTTTAATAAATACCACAATCACTCGAACTTCAGAACATTGTAAATATTTCATCATCATCATCATCATCATTACAGCCCTCCACAAGTCCACTGCTGAACATAGGCCTCCCTCAAGGTAAGCCACAAAGCACGGTCCTGAGCCACCTGAATCCATCGACTTCCTGCATGTCTTACCAGGTCATCACTCCATTTATTGGGGGTCACCCTACGCTTTGCCTACCAGTACGAGGCTGCCACTCGAGAACCTTATTTCTCCAACGGTTGTCGGTTCTTCGAGCTACATGACCGGCCCATTACCACTTCAGCTTACTATTCCGTTGGGCTACGTCTGTCACTCTGGTTCTACTGCGGGTATCCTTATTTCTAAGTTTATCACGCAGAGAAACCCCGAGCATAGCACTCACCACAGCTCGCTGAGCGACTTTGAGCGTCCTCATATGGCAAACAGTGAAGGACCACATCTCAGTTCCGTAGGTCATCACTGGCAACACGCACTAGTTGTACAATCTAGTTTTCAGAGTTTGAGGTATACCTGACGAGAAGATGTGTTGTAATTTCCCGAACGCTGCCCAGTCGAGTTGAATCCGTCGATTGACCTCTTGGTCGAAGTTGGACTTACCTAGTCGGACTATTTGTCCCAAGTAAACATACTCGTCAACAACTTCGAGCTTATCGCTCCCAACAACTACCGGCATAGGTGTGACATGGACACTAAACATAATCTTTGTTTTGTCCATGTTCATCTTAAGATCTATCCGTTGGGAGACACTATTGAGGTCATTGAGCATAGTGCTTAGGTCCTCCAGCGATTCTGCCATAAGGACTATATCGTCGGCAAATCGAAGGTGAATGATGTACTCGCCATTGATGTTAATACCGTATCCTTTCCAGTCCTGCAACTTGAAAACGTCTTCCAATGCAGCCGTGAAGAGTTTCGGCGATATAACGTCACCCTTTCTTACACCTCTCTGCAGTTGGATAGGTTTCGTACTCTGGTTGTGTACTCGGATAGCCATCATAGCCCTACTGTACAAATACTTCAGCACTTCGATATACCGACAGTCAACTTGGCACCGCCGAAGGGACTGTAGCACCGCCCAATTTCGACGGAATCACAGGCTTTCTCAAACTCCACCTATGCCAGTCAATGTGGCAGATTGTACTCTTCGGACTTCTGTACAATTTGCCGAAGGGTATGTATGAGATCTATGGTGCTGGCTGCCTTTTCGGAAACCAGCTTGTTCGGGAGGCTGGAAGTAGTCCAGTCTGCGTGAGAGACGATTCGTAATCCCGACAGCAGCACGTAGACGCTGCACAGAAGGGATATCGGTCTGTAGTTCTTCACGAGAGCGTTGTCACCTTTCTTGAAGAACAAGACCACCGCACTTCTGCTCCACGCCTCAGAAGTAGTGCCACCATGGAAGACGGAATTAAAGAGCCTCTAAGGAACTTCAAGTACCGGTTTTCCATCCGCTTTCATAAACTCCGCTGTAATTCCAAAATCGCCTGGGGCCTTGGCGTTTTTAAGGTGCTGGAGATATCATCAACTACCTGCATGTCTTACCAGGTCGTCACTCCATCTAGTGGGGGGTCGCCCTACACTACGCCTACCGGTACGAGGCTGCCACTCGAGAACCTTTCTTCCCCATCGGTTGTCGGTTCTTCGAGCTATATGGCCGGCCCATTGCCACTTCAGCTTACTAATCCGTTGGGCTATGTCGGTCACTCTGGTTTTACTGCGGATATCCTCATTTCTGGGCCTATCACGCAGAGAAACTCCGAGCATAGCCCTCTCCATAGCTCGCTGAGCGACCTTGAGCGTCCTCATACGGCCAGCAGTGAAGGACCACGTCTCAGATCCGTAAGTCATCACTGGCAACACGCACTGGTTATACAATTCAGTTTTCAGAGATTGAGGTATACCTGACGAGAAGATGTGTCGTAATTTCCCGAACGCTGCCCAGCCGAGTTGAATCCGTCGATTGACCTCTCGGTCGAAGTTGGACTTACCTAGCCGGACTATTTGTCCCAGGTAAACGTACTCGTCAACAACTTCGAGCATAGTGCTCCCAACAACTACCGGCATAGGTGTGACATGGACATTAAACATGATCTTTGTTTTGTCCATGTTCATCTTAAGACCTCGATGGATACATGTGGCTCAGGACAGTTCTTTGTGGCATTACTTGGGCTGATGATGAATGATGATGATGATGATGGAGATATCATCGGAATAGTGTCGGATAAGACTTTCTCTTGGATCGTTACTCACACTTGCGTGTGGCTCTGACGAAGACGAAGACGTGTACAGCTGTCCATAGAACCTCTCAATCTCACTCAAAACCTCAGATATCCCGGAAATGATGCTGCAAAACTAAGTCTTTAGCATCGACAGTTGGCAGATCCCTGGCAAAGACTTTGGGGCCTTGGTTCAGGTCGATCGCTTCTTCAATATGAGTTGTACTGAAGTTCCGTAAGTCCCGCCGCATGTATTTGGAGATCTGTCTGTTCAGTTGCCTGTATGCTGACAATTCTGCTGAAGACTGGAGCTTCATTTCTCGTTTAACAGCCATTAGATCAAGAGTGTGATCGGAGAGTTTTTGTGTTCTTCTGCGGCCTGTCTTGCAGAATTTAGCTCCGACCGCATGGACAGTTTCCACAAGCTTGTCATTCATACCGTCCGCTGCATTGCAATCGTCAAGGCACTGAGAACGGTTTTGTAACTCGAGCTCATAGGTTTCGGGACTCTGGATCAGAGCACGAGGGGGACGGAGCGTTTACTTCATTAGACGAGACCTTTCCAAATTAACGTTAGCTTCAGTGTGCCTTACACCATTCGGTGCCAGTTTTCACCCTCACGATCACTAATACGTCACTGAACAGTTGGCGTCTGGCCGTCATAATGAAGTCAATCCCATTTTTTGTCGAACCATCGAGGCTCGACCAGGTCCACTTCCTGTGGGGCCGCTTCTGGAAGAAAGAGTGCATCACAAAGAGTCCCTCTTTCTCCATGAAATCAGCAAGCTGCAGGCGCCTTGGGTTCCGTTGCCCTATTCCAAATTTCCCTAACTTCAGCTCACCACTTTCTCTTGTGCCTAGCCTTGCGTTGAAGTCTCCCATCAACAGCGTATAGTGGGTTTTGGAGGAATGCATGGCTCTAGAAATATCCTCATACATTTCCTCCACCTCCCCATCGGGATGTGCCGAAGTTGATGCGTAAACCTGTATGACCTTCTTACTTAGAAGTGAGGATATCTCTAATCTTTACAATGTTGTTGACAAGAGAATTGTGGACGATAAATCCGACACCTCCTTGGGATAGATGATCACCCTCCCGGTGATATAACAAGTTGCCGGATTCGAGGGTTACCGTGTCCTCTCCCTCTCTTCGGACCTCTGATAATCTTAATATATACCAGCGCAACTTGTCTACCTCTTCTTCCAGCTTCAGTATCTTCTTGTCAGTCCTCAGGGTGCATGCGTTATATGTTGCCAGGCCGAGTCGCCGTAGGTGGCAGCCGAACCTCCACTGGAGATTCTTAGCACCCCCTGCCCCGCCGTTACCACGGTCACCACCGTAGCCAAGAACAGCGGGGCCGCCGGGGACTGGGAGCCGTTTGTTTGTGTCATTGCTCATGGGGGGATGTTTGCCACAGTTGCCACGCTTGGCGAGCGGGTTGACAACCGAAGTTTTTAGGGTTCCGTAGTCAACTAGGAACCCTTATAGTTTCGCCATGTCTGTCTGTCCGTCCTCGCTTAATCTCTGTGACCGTTAGCACTAGAAAGCTGAAATTTGGTACCAATATGTGTATCAATCACGCCGACAAAGTGGTAAAATAAAAATTGGAAAAAAATGTTTTATTAGGGTAGCCCCCCTGTTTGGATATAATGATCTATACGAGTGTAAGAGTGAGCGTAACTGTGAATACGTATGCATGTGTGAATAGGTTCAATATTTAAAGGCATAATTTGTAAAACAGTCGCAAATAAATCATCACGTAGTAAACACGTCTTTCTGTGAGCACAAACTCTTACAACCCAAAGTGAACCCTAACACCTATTACATAGTGGTCGAAATCGAGCCGGATTTCAATTCGACTTACGACGTTGCTGCACCGCGCGATAATACAAAAGGACTGGTCGAGCGACGAGCTTAGAACAAAAGAAGACGTGTGCGTAAACAAGTTTTTATGCACGTTTAATGCACCATATGGCATCGAGTTGTAGATTGGAAAGAAATAAATTATTATAACACGGAAATACCTAAGAAACAACATTCGAGTTTATACACGATTTGAAGATAGTTTTATATACTTATACCGAAAATGGCTAGTACACCGGAACAAATACTAAATGTGTTGGAAGATACAGCTATACTGTTAGGAAAAACTCAAGCAAATTTAAAGAAATGTCCAAAACAACGCCTAACGAAGGGTTACGTAGAAACACGTATTAAAACCGTTGAAAAATACTGGTCTACATATAAAAAGGCACATGAAGAATTAGTGAAGTGTGTTCCAAAACCGAAACGACAAGATATTCCGTATTTCGTTAATGAAGAATATTTTATTCAGGAAGATTTATATATTTGTATACTAGCCGATCTTAATGATTTATTATTTTCGCTTAACAAGTTATCGTCTTCGACACCTACGCAAGTTGATAATAATAATTCGGGTTCTTCTAAAGAAATGCATGTCAAGTTACCAAGGATTCAACTTCCAACTTTTTCGGGAATTTACGATGAGTGGCCTGCTTATCAAGATTTGTTTACATCATTAGTGCATAATAACACATCATTAAGTAACGTACAAAGGTTGCATTATTTGAAAGGAAGTCTTACGGGAGAAGCCCTGTCACTTTTGAAACACGTCCAAGTCATCGATGCTAACTATGAAATGTCGTGGAACATGCTCAAAGAGCGTTTTGGCAACAAGCGGATTATCATTAATTCAATATTAAAAAGATTGTTTACCCAAAGAAAAATAAGTGTACAAACGGCAAGTAACCTCAAATCTATTTTGGATACTACAACAGAATGCCTGAATGCATTAAAAAACCTTGGGCTGTCAACAAGCTCCTGGGATCCACTCATTATATTTTTAGTTGTACAAAAATTGGACCCAGAGACGCACCATGATTGGGAAGAAGATGCTTACAAGGATAATGCTGAAAACTTACCTACATGGGACGCAATCAATAAATTTTTACAGTTAAAATTCCGCACTCTTGAGCTTTGCACGCCGCCAACCAGAGAAAGACCAACACCTAGAGGAAGGGAATACGCTGTTCACTTATCTACGAATACTGCGACTTCTACGAAACTAAGAGTTTGTGCTATGTGTAACGAAAATCATACATTGTGTCACTGTGAACAATTCATGAAGCTAAGCCCAACAGAGAGATGTGATTACATAAAGAAACATAATCTGTGCTTTAATTGTCTGGCCCCTGGTCACTCTGCACGACGATGTCGCCTGAAGATGTCCTGTAGAACATGTCACAAACGTCATCACACGCTCACGCACCATTTCACGACTATGACGTCATCAAGCCAGCCAGACAATTACAAGAATCAAGACAAACATAACGATGTTGAAGATCATCAATCTTCTGCACAATCAGCCGAATCCAATGTCACACTTTCATCACATGTCGCTTCTAAGGTGTCCACTGCATTGCTAGCCACAGCACTCATACCAGTAAGAAGTTACGATTCAAAACAAGTGACAGTGTTACGCGCGTTGATTGACCTCGGCTCCCAGGCTACGTTTATGAGTGAAAGAGCAGCCCAAATGTTACGATTAAGGTGAACGCCTATCAATGGCACTATCACTGGCGTTGGCTCTACTAAAACAAACGTTAAATATGCTGCAGAAATTGAACTTCTCTCAAGGCACGACCCAAGCTTCAACATAAGAATCAGAACGTACATAATGTCAACGCAACTGACTACCCAACTGCCGATTCAAACTATCTCTACAAGCACCTGGCCGCACTTGCAAGGACTTGTATTGGCTGACCCAAGCTATAATAAACCAGGACGAGTAGACCTATTACTAGGAGTCGACGTGTGTGCTCAAATAATGAAAAGCGAAGTTATCAAGGGACCCCCAGGAACACCTTGTGCTCAAAATACGACCCTGGGTTGGATTCTGTTTGGGAGCGTGGAAGACAAACCCGTCGATAAATTGATTGTTATGCACCATAATCTTGATCTAAACGACATGCTTAAACGAATGTGGGAACAAGACGCGTACGATAAGATTATACCTACAGCAGATGAACGAAGGTGCGAGGAAATCTACGAAACCACAACTGTCAGAAATAAGGACGGACGTTACATTGTGACACTACCCAAGAAACCTAAAATGTTATTATCAACCCAAGGAAACACGCGAACAATAGCTCTGCAAAGACTTTATCAATTAGAACAAAGATTCAAGAAAAACCCGAAACTAAAAAACGATTATGCTACGGTTATGAAGGACTACGAATCCAATTACATGGAAGAGGTACTCAGAAACGAAATGAACAATCCATCGGTTTACTTACCACAGCATGCTGTTGTTAAGGAAGAAAAGGAAACTACAAAAATTAGAACAGTATTTGATGCATCACAAAGAGGAACCGACAACATCTCACTCAACGACGAGCTGTTGGTGGGTTCACAGCTACAAGGAGACATGAGAAGTCTTATAATGAGATGGCGGATGAAAAGGATCTGCTTTGTAGCGGATATACAAAAAATGTATCTCCAAATCACGGTAACGAAAGAAGACAGGGATCTCCAACGAGTACTTTGGAGATATGATGATCAAGATCCTGTCAAGGACTACCGACTTACTAGAGTTACGTTCGGAACTGCTTCTGCTCCTTACTTGGCAGTAAGGACCTTGCACCAAGTAGATCATGACGAAGGCCAAAACCATCCCGAAGCAGCAGAAATAATAAAGAGGGATTACTTCATGGATGATATGATGTCTGGAAAAGACAACCTCGCCGATGCTATCAGACTAGCCAAAGACGTAGACAGCATACTAGAGAAGGGAGGCTTCAAATTAAAAAAATTGGTGTTCTAATGATGCAGACTTCCTAAAGGAATTTGAAGAGTCAGAAAGAAGTTCTCATGCAAAACTGGACATAACATTAGACGGGATTACACGAGCGTTAGGACTACACTGGAACATGGGCAAAGATTTATTTCAATACAGCTTAAATCTACCTACTACGGTAAATATAATTACAAAGAGAACAATTCTGGGTGACCTACAAAGATTATTTGATCCACTGGGCTGGTTGGCACCTTCTGTCTTACCTGCCAAACTTCTAATCCAAAGATTATGGCTGCAAGGAGTAGCATGGGATGAGGAGGTGGACGAAACGATTGCCGCAGAATGGAACAATATACAAGATTCGTTTCATATGTACCTACCTGATATCGAAGTAAACAGATGGTTAAATACTACTGAAGCCACACTAAACAATGTTACTATCCACGGATTCTGTGATGCATCATCTCGAGCTTACGCTGCAGTAGCCTACCTAAGAGTAAGAACAGAAAGCGGTGAAGTGAAGACATCAATCATCGCTGCTAAAACCAAGGTTGCACCTACAAAACCACAATCCCTACCTCGTCTGGAACTAAGTGGCGCTGTATTGCTTGCTAGTCTTTTAAAACAGATAAAGGAATCAATGAACGTGCCTGCCTGTCAGATATTTGCTTGGACTGACTCAACCATTGTACTCTCGTGGTTGTTTGGTGATCCTGCAAGATGGAGCACTTATGTGAGAAACAGGGTTGTTGAAATACTTGACACAATCGGCAATCATAATTGGTATCATGTCAAATCGCCAGAAAACCCAGCTGACCCCGCTTCACGAGGGCAATCATTGCAAGAGCTAAAAATGATGAACTGTGGCGGAAGGGCCCAGAGTGGCTGAGAGTAGGGGAAATCCAATACAGCAGACCAAATACAACCTGGACAGACCTGGAAAGAAAAAGAACAATACATGTAAATTTGAAATTAGACAAAGAGAAGAGTATTAGTACAAAATTTGAGGATTGTGACAAGTTGCAAGAATTGCTTAAGGTGATTATATATTCTAAAAGATTCTTGAAGGGAAAGAAAATGGAATACAAAGACTTACCTGTGACCACGACGGAACTTAATGATGCGCTTAAAACATGCATAAAAATAACTCAGAGGGACAGCTTCGAAGAGGAAATACAGCATCTAAAATCAAGGGAACACATTAAAAGAGCCAGTAAACTAAAGAGTTTAAAACCTTACCTGGACGATGATAATATCCTCAGGGTGGGCGGCCGACTGCGTCACTCAGACCTAAATGAAGACAGCAAAAATCCAATTATCCTTGATCATGACACCTATCTTACTTCTCTTCTCGTCGCTGATGCACACTCTAAAACGCTACACGGTGGAGTTCAAGTAATGCTCTGCTTTCTGCGAACAAGATTCTGGATCCTAAGAGCTAGAATATTAGTAAAATCAAGGATAAGAAAATGTCTCATTTGTGCAAAACTTAACGCCACAGCAAGGTCGCAACTACTGGGGGACTTACCTCGAGTTCGAGTTACACCAGCTAAACCCTTTTTAAATACGGGCATGGATTTTGCTGGCCCGTTTCATATCTTGATGTCTAGAGGAAGAGGAGCAAGGACAAACAAAGCATACGTTGCTCTCTTTGTCTGTATGTCGACGAAGGCGATTCACTTAGAATTAGTGGGAGATCTTACCTCAGATGCCTTCATCGGAGCCTTCAGAAGGTTCGTAGCTAGACGTGGAAGATGCGCTCACGTCTGGAGTGACCAAGGACGTAATTTTGTTGGGGCGAACAGGATACTAGCTGCAGAATGGGCTGAAGCCAAACTTAAATTCGACGGTCCAATTACTGAGACGCTAGCAATGGATGGAACTGAGTGGCATTTCATTCCCGCCTATAGCCCACACATGGGTGGACTGTGGGAAGCCGGAATCAAATCGATGAAAAACCATTTGAAACGAATAATGACCTCTCACGTAACGTACGAAGAGATGAGCACCTTGTTATGTCAAATTGAAGCTTGCCTCAACTCACGACCGCTTAACATATTAAGAGACACGGACACAGACAACATCCAACCGTTAACGCCTGGCCATTTCCTTGTCGGTGAGACACCTATTACGGTTCCGACACCAGACTTCCAAAACATCCCAACAAGTCACTTATCGAGATGGCAGTACCAACAAAGATTGTTGATGGACTTTTGGCGTCGATGGCAACAAGAATACCTGTTGAGACTGCAACAGTGTCCGAAATGGCAAAGGAAGGTCAAGGAATTTGACATTGGTCACATTGTCCTCATAAAATCAGATAGTTTGCCCCCAGGTAAATGGATGATGGGACGCATTGTAAAAAAACATCCGGGTTCTGACGGTGTCACTCGTGTATACAGTGTAAAAAGTGGTGCTAGTGTCGTGCAAAGATCTGTAAATAAGCTGTGTTACTTACCAATAGACATTGAATCATGATTTATTTTATTTATAACTAAGGAAAATTGTGTTTATCTATATTTTATATGTTTAATTGTGTACAGATTTTGTGTCTTTAATTTTTCTTTTGTGTTATCTTTAAATCTATTGTAATCAAAACGTTGTAACGTGTAATAAAATTATTAAAGGGCTCATAGGCCCTTTGGTGGGCGGTATGTTTGGATATAATGATCTATACGAGTGTAAGAGTGAGCGTAACTGTGAATACGTATGCATGTGTGAATAGGTTCAATATTTAAAGGCATAATTTGTAAAACAGTCGCAAATAAATCATCACGTAGTAAACACGTCTTTCTGTGAGCACAAACTCTTACAACCCAAAGTAAACCCTAACACCTATTACACCCCCTATATATAAAGTGGGAAGTGATTTTTTTTTAATTTTAACCCTAACGTGTGATATATTGTTGGAAAGATATTTAAAAAAGAATAGGGGTTTACTGAAATCATTTTTTGATAATGTCAATAATTTCGGAAATAATCGCTCCAAAAGTAAAAAACAATATGTCCCCCCCCCCCCTCTAACTTTTGAACCATAAGTTTAGAAAATATGAAAAAGAATCTGAAAAGTAGAACTTTATAAGGACTTTCTACGAAAATCATTTTGAACTTGGATGGAAACAACAGTACCCACTACCGGGAGCAGTTGCAGGAGCGCGGAGCGCTGCTGAAGCGCGAACATAATGGATACCCACCTTTAAACTCATAAGTGGGAACACTTATTGTGACGGACGGGAAACTACGGAACCCTACACTGAGCGTGGCCCGACACGCTCTTGGCCGGTTTTATTTATCGTACAGTTGTTATCAGGAAGATGCTGCTGCCCACCTGCCTGCCTTCCTCTGTCGTCTCTTACGATATCCACGGGAAGATATGGGGTAGTGGATATTTTCAACCGCCACTACACGGCTGTAAGCATTTATATTTTTGTAATTAATAAAAACCGCCCATAGAGATAGGTGCGGACTCCTGATAGTTTTCAATCTTTATCAAATCTCGCTGGCCTTGTTAAGCATAGACAAAAATAAAACATACACAAAACATATAAATTACCTCAGCTCTCACTATCCTTTCCATGACTTCGTAGAGGGTTTCATCAAGATTACATTTTTGAACGCCCTCGAACCATTCGTTTCGATGTTCGTTGGCTTTCTTTAACGATACGTCCAGGTTGTTATATGTTTTTTCCGCAGCCAAATTCTAAAAAAAAAATATACAAGTGATAATTTAAGAACTTCCACGAAAATACAAACTAAAAAGAAAATGTCAAAGTAAGAAACAACCAATTAAACAATAAAACAATAAGATGTTATTTGAACCGAGAATTAAGCAAAAAGTGTTGAGAAAATGTTAGTGATGACCGCCTTCATAAAAGGAATTAAGGGAAGAAAGCCGCAGTACACGACCTTCAAAAGTTAGAGGTGAAACCACATAACAACTAATACCGAATGATTATACTCAGAATGAAGATGTGAATCTTGAACACCTCAAAACAAAGAAAATTTAGTTTTAAGATACACACGGGTGTGCGAAGATCAAATACAATGTCCAAGTGAGACCATAGTATCACGAGCAATCTACAATATGGACAAGGATTTGAAGTTAAATATTAGGGAAAAATTAAACCAATAAAACATGGTTGGAGGAACAGAATTGATGTCATATTTACGCAAAATTTCATTTGTGTAGCACATTATTGCCTAGCATTTTGATGGATTAACAAAAATAGAAGCCTATTAGAACCGTTAAGGATATTATTTGCCAGGTCATGGTTTAAGAATCGTTTTATAGAACCAGCATGTTAATGATCAACCCTTGGGATTGAAGTAATCACCAATATGCTGGTTCTATTAAAATTCATTTAAAATTGTGCTAAAAAAGGTGGGTTTCTTGCTGTTTCTTCCCAGGTATTTTCCGAACTGTGGTAAAAATGACTTTTAATAAGTATTATGTAGTAATCTATATTGAATAAAAATTATTCTATTCTATTTTATTAATAAACAATCATTAAAAATTGCTGATCTCTACAAGAGTCAATTTAAATTACGTAATATTATTAAAATATTTTTGAAGTTTTATTCTAACCCGGTATGTAAAATAAGTCAGACCAGGCGCAACCATAGCTTCAACGACCGCCATCTCCCGAGTTTTGGGGCTCGTTGAAGGTCGTCGCGAATTTTTAGACTAAAAGTCGTCGTAAGTATTAGTTTTAAATTTAATAACTAGTCTGGCCATAAATACTGTTACATAAAAACTTCTCTTTTTTTCAACTTTTTAATTATTTTGAATTTGGAACGCGTTCATTATTTTTAAAAGTTCTTTTGATTTCGCGCCATTTCACATATTTTTTCGTGATCAAATTAAAATATGGAATGGGGTGTTAAAGAAAATAGGATTGCGGTGATCGCCTTGCACAAGGTGAGTATGGAGCTGTCGATCATATTCCACACTTCAAAAGCTTGGTATCAGCCGTAAGTTCGTATATCGTACTATCAACAGATACAACAAAATTTCCTCTATCGAAGACCATTAAAGATCGGGGCGGCCGCGTGCTGTTAGAACTACAAAGGCTGTTAATGCTGTTAAAGCCAGAATTCGTCGAAATCCCATTAGGAAGCAAAAAATCTTATCGCGAGAAATGAAGATTCCTCGGTGCTTATCGTCGATATACAGGACATGCCCTAAATCAATCTTTACAATTAAAGACAGTGGATTGATTAAAACGCGTGAAGGGCACAGAAATATCCTCTTTACCGATGAAAAAATTTTCACGATTGAAGAGCACTACAATAAACAAAATGATAAAGTATACGCTCATAGTTCTTAAGAAGCTGCTCAAGTGGTCAGATAGGTACAACGTGTTCATCATCCTACGTCAGTGACGGTTTGGTGAGGTTTGTCTTATCAAGGCGTCACAAAGCAACATTTTGGTGAAAAAGGAGTGAAAACTTCAGCCAAAGTGCATCAAAATACAGTCTTCGATCGTGTTGTGAAACCTCTCAGCAATACACTTTTTAAAAATGTACCGTGGACTTTCCAGCAGGACTCTGCACCTGATGACAAGGCACGAACTACCCAAGCCTGGCTTGAAACCAACGTTCCGGACTTTATAAGAGCTGAAGACTGGCCCTCATCTAGCCCAGACCTCAACCCTTTAGACTACAAATTACGGTCAGTTTTAGAGGACATGACTTGCTCTAAACGACACGGCGACATTGAGTCTCTTTAAAAAATCTCTGGATCAAGCCTCAAGATCCATAGATTCGTGGCCAGACAGATTAAAGGCCTGTATAAAAGACGAAAGTGCCCATTTTGAATAGAATATTGTTTGTATTTTTGCTGAGACTTGAATAAATATGTACATATGAGTTTTAGTAATATTACATTACTTCATTAAAAAATACATTTTCATTTGTAACAGAACTTATGGCTGGAATATGTATAAATCTAAAAACATTTAATCTTTTTCAGCCATAAGCAAGCGAGCGGATAGACAGAAATATTTCAAAAATACGTAGGAATATCTCTAAAAAATCTAAAATGAAAAACAAAATTGAAAATTTTGACAAAACCCACGACGAATGTAAAACCAAAAAAGTATTTTTTGAAAAATCCCTGACCAAATCACGAAAGATAATAATGGTTGTATGTGATACTCCAACCATTTCTGCGAGCCTTTTATTTTTTGGCACCTTCTAATATTAATTTTTCGACTTTTTGAATAATTTTCGAAATGGTCACCTCGATCGGCTTTCCTGGTCGTGGGCCGTCTTCAAGTGACTCTCTGCCTAGTTTAAAAAGGGTATGCCACTTGTTAACCATAGTTTTACTTGGAAAAGAGTCTCCGTAAATGGATGACATCTCTTCCAGGATAGTCTTAACTGATTTTCCGTGCTTGGTAAGGAACTTACAACTTTTGAAGAGGTCTAACACGGCTTCAGTGTTTCAAATAACTTTCAAAAAACGACGTTTCGAAAAACTGTCAAACGCTGGTATTTCGAACTTTAGCGTGGACATACGAATCTCAGTGACAAATCTCAAGAAGGACGTCCAAAAATTCGCTTTCACTGAAAATAACATTGTTGCTGTGAGAAAACTATTCTAAAAGTTCGTCATGTGACATTTCGAGAGATAAGAGGCGTTATTAGGCATCTCAGATACAACTTTTCAGAAGATATTGCAAGAAGCACTTGTGACAAAGCTAATTTGTCATTGGTTGGATCCTACATTTGCTTTCCGATGAGGCGACCTGCGTCAAATGGTGTAAGAAAACTCTTCCAAGGTTCAAACGAGGAGGCATCACGTCTATGACATCATCAGTGGTGACGAATCTTCGACCTACGATCTCACAATCTACAATCTGGGTCTTCAAAGGCGAGCTCAAGCCGACTAAAGTTGTTCGCTTTCGAAGCACTTCAAAGAAAATGGTAGCCACGTTCATTGCAAAAACCGGCCATGTTACGCCGATTGCCCTTGAAGATCGTAGAACGGTTAATGCAGAGTGGATATATCACAGTTTGTTTACCAACTTCATCGCCGAACTTCGGACATCAAACTCAAAGCGATATATCATCGTACACCAACACCATGACCACGCTAGCTCACACAGCGCTGGTCAAACGATTGAGTATTTGAAGTAGGAAAACGTAGAAATTCTTGATCATCCTCCATGCAGCCCCGATCTATGCCCCAATGATTTCTTTACATTTCCTAAAATTAAGAAAAATCTTCCTGATCAAAGGTTCTAGTCAGGTGAAGAAGCAGTCGACGCTTTCAAAACCCTCACTTTGGAGTGTAATAAAAGTTTGATCAATAATGAAAAATGTATTAAACTACGTGATAAATTCTTTGAAAAACAAAGTACTATAAGGTTCTAGTATTTTTTTGGTCAAACGACAAAACTTTAAAGGCATGCCTCGTATCTACCTAATCGGACTGCACAAGCAACGTGAAGAGCGAAATGAAATTGAAAATAACCTCCGTCCTGGGAAGAATTAGCGAGAATCCCAACGCAACTTTTTTCCAAATTAAGATAATAATGTCCACTTCACTTCACACAAGTTGATCACTTCCACTTGTATGAGTTTTGTAAGAAATTGTACAGCCTATTTTTTATTATATAATCAACCACCTATTTATACATACATTTATATTATAATGACCCATTTTTAATAATAATAAGTATTAGAGTGGCAAAAAATTAAACGTGGTATACAAAAGTCACTTTGACAATGCCTCTGTGGTCATATTTTTATTAGTACGCGGTTGACCGAGCTTTGCTCGGTATTTTGCGCTCGGTTTTTTTTTAATTCGTGTGTTTTGGAAATTATATTTAGATACAAATTACATACTGATGAAATACGAATAATATTTTTTGATCGTAGCGACATAATAGAAAAAACTGAACTGATTATTTGATTAAAAAATCATGAGTGCAATTAGTTTGATTTAAATTTTCGTTAGAACTAGATTTTCTCAAAAAAGAAAGGAACTTGAAAAATAATTTTAAAAAAGTCGGTCGGCCGGTCTGGGCACGAACCATGGTATAACGAGTTTGTGACTGCCCAATATACCAATTAAGCTATTTGTAATCACTAATAAACTGTCAAAATTTACCTTCTTATTCTAACGATATTATAGCAGTTTTTCATTGCCTAAAAACACGGACAAAAAGACATTTTCTAAAAATAAATCCTAGCTAGATCGATTTATTGCCCCCGAAACTCCCTGCACACAAAATTTTATGAAAATCGTTGGAGCCGTTTCCGAGATTCCGATTATATACTTATATATATACAAGAATTGCTCGTTTAAAGGTATAGGATATTTACAAGGATCGCTTTTGAGAGGTTATACGTAGAATTAAATTGATTTTAAAGTTGACAAGTTTTTTTTTTCTAACCACCATTACCATTACACATATCCATGATTTACTTAAACATCTCAGTTCGATCAGTTATGCCCATTTTCCAAATTTTAGAATGTATCAAAAAAGGCAATGGCATTTTCCTAATAGTTTCGTAAATCTTAGATTTTTATAGTAGGTGCATAGTTTCTTACTTTGTTTATTGCAGCAATATCTATAATTAACACTAAAACATAACTTACTATGACATCAAATTTTGCATATATATCCTTGAGGCGACCTTCGGTGTCAATGAGTGGGAGTGCCGACACCCTCCTATTCACGAACTTACGAAGAGCATCGATGATTAGAGTGTCTTCAGTGGCCGTCTCGATGTCATTTAGAGTACCAATACGAAGTTCGCGTAGCTTGCATTGAAGATAAGACGGCTTTGGCAGCTCATTGATCTGAAAATTTTTTGACAATAAAAAATACTCTTATACAGATGTTATGAAAAAATAATAGTAAACATTTTTACAGCTGAATTTTTATAACAATTTTTACTTTATTTAAGGCACTAATGAAATAGTTCATTGTAATTTTTAGGTGCTGATTTACTACAATCTCACTGCTGCAGGAAACCGTGAGGAGATTCCTCTGATTGTCTGAGGCATAAAATATTTCGAGGAAATATGATTACGTAGGTACATTTTTTGTGTAGGTAGGTAGATTTTTTGTTTATGCTAATATAATATAACTTTATTTCAGACACAATTAGTTCATATTAAGTGTATATACATATTAGTAACAAATGTACTTAATATAAACTACCACTTTGCACGTCAGCAGATAATACTAGGTGGTCTGAGTTACCCTTTAAGTTTTCTATTGCCTTGTTTTTTGTACAACGTGCTTCATCTTTTTTCTGGATATGTGTCCTATAATCGTTTTGTGAAATATGTTTTAACTGAAAACTAATGCAGACATCGCGTTGGTCTTTCCTTGGTTTGTGAATTGAAATGTTCTCTTTATTGATATGTGTACACTTAGGAAGGTATTTCGTGAAACAGGCTTTTTGTTTTGTTTTATAAACAGCGTGCATGTGCAGGTGTGATCTAAAATACGAGTTGAAAAATGAGTTGACTCTACGTTAATGCGCTTGAATGAATTGCGGTGATGCCCGGCAATAGTGACTAGGCACTTTCAGGAGTAAACTGAGTCATTCGGACACCGTTCCTCGTGTACATCTGGTGGTGGCAAAGTCACTACTATAACGTCCAATTAAAGTAGGGGATTCATTGCCATCTGCCATGACTGCCATTGCTGACGTATCTTTCTTTTTTGTTATCTATCACTCTCCTGTGTATCTGTGAAATTTAGCAGGTCTTGATTCAGAGGTATTGGTTTTCTGCGAGGTTCTTGGCAAATTGGATGTTGACTTTCTTCATGTAAACATTTTTCATCACTGACGGTTAAGACTAAATTTACTATTTTCTTTCAAATATCGTCAAAGTTACTGTCTCAAGATTGTCTGCGAGTAACAGTAAAACATTTTTATGGCCAAGATCTCACCTTATTTTCGGAGCGTCCGTCATAAGCGCATTCATTTCTGTCCCTTCTGAATACATTACAACGCTCATCAAATAATTCTTCATTAAAAATATCTTCATCTAAGTCAGTTTCGGTTAAGCAATTAATATCATATTCATTATTTAGTATATTTGTATACAGATGATGTGTTTTGGAACGCATACGATTAACATTTTGATAGTAAATTAACATTAAAGAATAAAAAACAATACAAAACTTAAATGCAAAATAAACAAAAAAAGTTAATTACTACCATACAAATAAATTAACTAATTTTAGTTAAGCAATCTTTGCTTTTAATATGTATTGCTAAAGAATTGTCGTCTTTTTTCAAATATATATATCCGAATTTGACCCATAAACATTTATATTCTCCACGATCAGTAGCCAGCGTCAAAGCTAAAAGCTCCTTGGATTCCGGAGAGATATGTTCAGAAACGTAAGTCGCATCTGTCCCCTTGAATTCTTGAATGCCTAAATGTACAGAGCTTAATGTGTTGCCAGGGTTAGCCTTATTATAAAGTTTAAGCGCTTACAGAAGATTATCACGATGCCGAATGGAAGGCAGCGAAAGCAAAATATTACACGGGCGTTGGGCTGATATTGACAGCAATTTAGCAACCCTATGACACATACTAATTTCGCCATCTATCGTTGGTAGTTTTACTGTAGTATAAATATTTTTGACAAGCGTCAAAATGTTTTCACTCCGTTTTTCAGGAACTGCTTGAATCTCCACGTTGTGACTGCGAGAATTATTTTTTCTATGGATTCCAAACGACGAAGCAGCACAATCATTTTGTTTCTTACATTGGCATTAATTTTTTCCAGTGCCTAAATTTTTATTTCAGCAGATTCAATATTTGACATGACTTCTTTTTGTCCCTGATGTAGAAAGTCTGTAGTATCGGTAAATCCAATTTTGACAATTTTGACCTGATCAATGGCTGTAACAATCTCAGTTTCGATTAATGTTTTCATATGAATATAAAATGATTTCTTGAATGATTCAAAGGAGACGGGCGAATTTGGGCCTAACGTTACACAAATGAAATATTTATCAATATTTTTTTAAAGTTTTTTTGTAGTTAATAATGAAATATTATGCAGTTTTATCATGGCAAAAGAAATTAAATATTTAATAAGAATAATACTGACCTCCGTTATTTTTATTTTTAAACAATGCTGCCAGATGAAATAGGTTAGTTAATCGATTTTAATACAAAAATAGAAAAAAGACAATAAAAAGTGATTCAGTCTTTCTTCTTTAGGTAATTTTAAGAAACTTCTTATTTAAACAATGGTTCCCTCGTGACACCTTAACGTTTCAAAATAGTCGTAAAAATAAATTGACTGAATAAATTAATAAATCGATTTCACAATCGATTATCAATATTTTATACAGGCCACAAAGCGGAAATGTCAACGTTAGTTTAAAAACTAAAGACGTCACTCAAATCATTTGTTACTTTTGTTCACAGAGTACTTTTTTATATAGAGAACTTTTGTTTGGCTCTGAGCTTGCGGTGGTAGTGAATATTTTCTGTATTTTTCTGTGCTGTAATAGTATTCCCATCTTTAATGACTCTGGCTACGTATTAAGGATTCTGACGGTTTCTTTTCTGATTTTACAAGAATACATGTGCAAAATGATAAATGATTTTCCCCAGCTCACACACAGTAATTTAATAAAAATATCTTAAGGTATTTATCAAATTAAGTGGGCTAGGTCCCATTATGTTGAACAAATACAAGATGGGAAATATGAAATAGAAGTGTGTCTAGAAACGGACAGCAACCTACTAAGAGAATTGTCGATATTCGAGTAGTCACCTAGAATGGTACTATCCAACCATTCTAGCTGGGTATTGAGAGGTCGAATAAAATCGAGACATATACTTAAGCTCAAAAACATATTTTACATATATTTTAGTTGACAGTTCTCTTAATGGTAGAGAGATGATCAAACAGTATTATTTCAATTCTTTGGTAGGAAAAAGAACTGTAGGTTGCTGTTGTCATGTAATGTCCATGATATGGTACCTAAGCTGGGCAAGGCGTCAAAAGAATTTAATACCGCCTGCACCGTTTTTAGACGATATTTTATTTGTTTATGATAAAGTGGACGATTAATAAATCATTAAAAGAGAAAATGTTTTTAATTCATCCACCTTCTGCTTTTTTATAACTATTTCAAACTTCTAGAATTTAATTGGACGGCGGCGTCTGAATCTTCTATTTGTGAATGTCCTACAATACATAAAATTATGGTGAAGTCTAGTTTGCAATAAAGTCTAATAATTATTTTCTTAAAGTATAATGTGAGAGCTTGGTGTGAGAATAACATTGTATGCATAGCATAAGCAAAATAACAACCAATATTTTTTTTCTACCATGAAGCACTCGTAAACATTTTAGTTTTTTTTTTAAAATGGTATAGATATATAAATAAAATAATACAGTAATCGTTGCTGTAACATCAGGCCCAGCTTTCTATGAACTTTCGCCCGTCTCCTTTTTAATCTAATTTGGCATCAAGTTTCACATCTAGAAGTCTCGCTATAATCTCTAATGTAATTTCTTGTCCCAGAGAAGGACACATAGAAGTTGATAGTTGAGGACCTAGTGAAGTTTTCGAGTGTTCAACAGAAAGAAAGGCGTCGCAGGACATTATTAAATCATTAAATGGCACTGATCTTCTAACTGGTGTGTTCCAAATATCTCCGTGGCGTCGATTTGTTACATTAAAACAAGTTGGGCATTTCCATTAAGATTTGGTTTAGCTGTCTAATTTAGAGAAAGCAGTCTTATCCATATTCAAACATTTTAAATTGTATTCTTGCATGCATAAACACTTTTCTCTTTCACCAGGAGGTGTTGGCAAATCTTTGCGGGCAATAAAACAAATGTTTTCCATAGTGGTATACGTAGGTGCAATAACAAAGTATAATTTGTAACGTGGCCAATTGTGTAAATGATGATATAATGTCTATTTTCAGATATTTACATTCCAACAGTCTGGACATGAATTTAAAAATACCGATAATTTTTATTAGCATCCAAAAATGTTAATATATAACATTTTGAAATTCATTGCAAAAGAAATTGTAAAATAGATTTAAAAAAATTTAAAGACCCTGAGTTCTTGGCGGTTCTTTACCGAGGTCTTGTCTTCCAAACCGGTGTAGATTTTAACGTTCAAAGGAGCTTGAACAAGGCTGAATCGAATAAAAGTTTTGAATTTTAGTTATTTAATTTCAACACAAACGGCCTGATAAAACTCTGGTTTTCAAACGTCAAAGAAAGGTTATCACTGACGACATTGTTTTTCAAAGACAATGACAAAAAATATATTTTACGTTGTAGTATTTTCAAATACCAAAATAAATGGTTGTAAGTGACTTACGTATAAAAAGAGGAAGCGCAGAATCCTCTTATGTGTAAGGATATATAGTACGTTGCCAGTTTCAGGGTCAATGACCGGCAGCCGATGTATCCGGTTGACAATAAGCATTCTTATTGCGTCGTATAACGACGAATCTGGCCCAATTGAAACTAGCGGCACAACCGACCCTTTCAGCACCTCTGAAAAAGTATACAAAATATAGTTTCATGTACGTCATTAAGCAACGTCAGTAAATAAATAATATCACATTTCCATTCTTCTGCCAAACCTGAACGCAGCCAAAGATACCCATATGTCAGGATTGAGGTAGGATTATGGAAATATTAGCTTTTTTTGATTTTTAGATAAAATACAGTAAGAATTTTTGCGTGTGAGGGATGTAATCTGAGAGAGCACAAAACTAATAATTAATTTGATTATTTTTTCAAGATTGTTAATTACGTTTGCAACAAAACGTCAGGACTTTTCTATGGAAATTAGGTTATTTATTAGGACTTTTCAATTATCTATCTGGTAAGTTTAACCGCATTAGACTATCAATGGATTCACTAATTTTTACATGAGGATAATTATTTAAAGAAAGATCTGTGTTCAGCGTGTCAAATTACTTTTGAGATAACAATGTTACAAAATCTTTGCGCTTTGTTTTCTGATTACGTAGGATAGTATAAGAAATTAATTTCATTTCTAAGAAGTGTCGTTGTCGCTCAGAGGAAACGAACATTCTTTTTCTGTTAGTAAATATTAAGATTGTTAATCATCATTTCAAGTGATGATTTACCGCGTTCCTACAAAATAAAAATACAAGGAAAAATATTATTTCGTGACCATGTCACGTCTGCCAACTTTCAGTTGTTTTGTATTGATGTCCGAGAAACGCGACGGAAATCCCGTTCCGTAAATCCTTACAGAAATAAGAAACCTGTGTCCAGCTACAGGGCGTATGGAATGCAACCGTTTCACTACTTATTTTTTGAAAGAAAACACTTTTTTTCGAGAGAATATAGGTAGGTTCTTTCTTATAGGAGAGGGGCAAACGAGCATACGGCTCACCTGATGGTAAATGATTACCGTTGCCCACGAACAACTGCAACACCAGGCGAATTGCAGATGCGTTGCCGGTCTTTTAAAAGGAATAGGCTCTTTTCTTGACGGTCCGTAAGTCGTATTGGTCCGGAAATCTCTGGTGGTAGTTAATTCCACAAGGAAGTTGTGCGAGGAAGAAAGATTCTTTTAAATCGCACAGTGGTGGACCGCCAGTCTTCCAGATGGTATGGATGGTATCGCGAGTTTTGTCGCGATGTGCGATGGTGAAATTATGCGGCTGGAATTAGTCCGAACAATTCCTCAGAACATTCCCCGTAGTAGATGCGCTAAAATACGCAAAGAGATGCAACATCTCTTCGCAGTGCCGGTGAGGACAAGCAGATCGGAAGGAGTTCCGTCACCAAAGATTCGAACTGCTCTGCGCTGGATGCGATCAAATGGAAGGAGCTGGCACTGGGGAGCCCCGGCCCAGAGATGGGAATAGTATTCCATGTGCGGCCGAACCTGCGCCTTGTAAAGTTGCAGGCGGTGGGCCGGCATGAAATACTGTCCCGCTCTACTGAGTACGCCAATCTTTTTAGAAGCCAATTCGGCCTCCTCTTCCACGTGACCACGAAACTACACGTCACTCGATATGTCGACGCCGAGGATTCCGATAGTGGCTGAGGCAACCAGGGTAGTGCCTTGAAACCGAAGAGATACGATGAACGGTTTTTTTTTCAAGGTAAACGCGTAAACTTGCGTCTTCTAGGGATTAAACTGTATTAGATTTAGTCGCCCCCAGTCCGAGATTTTGTTCAACAAAGTCTTGACTTCAAACACAAGGTTGTCCCGGTACTTGGCGACCTATTCCCGAGAAATAGGTATTGGCACGGCCGGTGTATAAAGAATCACCAGTGCTGTCGTCGCATAGCAATGAATGTTACCGGTTTGCAACATGTCATAACGTATTGAGAGAAGAATGTTCTAAATGTATAAAGATGAAAAAAATAATTGAAAATAAGGTTAATAAATGAGTAGTGCCCATTTGCTTCATACCTGCAGCCAAATAAAACATTAAGGTTACAAAATAATTAAGAAGGTAAATTTGCATCGACGTACGTATTTATCTAATATGTTTAGATAAAAGAAGACATTTCAAACTTTCCCTAGGCTAAAAACCTTAAAGACTTTATACTTCGCACGGAAATAATTACATATGTAATGTTTTCTTACATTCATTGTATACATTATTTCATAGAAAATCCACGTTATTACTGTAATTATCTCTTCGAAACTTATCGATGTAGTCATTATTTACAATTGTATTAATATTTGGATAGATTTATTATTTCTAGATTTTTTTTGTTTAAAATGTTGAAACCGACAACGAGACATCCCGGATATTTATTTGAACAACTTGAGATCGACTCCAGATGGTACAACTTAAATTGTTGGTTACAATTTTAAATGCTAATCACCACACGCTAAACGCAACGGCGAATAAAGTACTTTGAAGCAACATTTACGACTCCAAAAATAAAAATATTTTTCACGAATATGTTCACTGCACGTACTGGGAGAACGCAGCATCCTTCTTATTTTAGAAACGAAAAGTCTCTAAAGATAAAATACTACAGAGAAATAAAATACTTACGACGCCAAGTCTCAAGTCGATGCTCCTCCAACTCGTCCATGGTGATGTTAGGGCTGGTGTAGTACATTTGCAGGATCTTGATGAAATCGGTGATCGTCAACATGCCGACAAACTTCTGCCGCTGCGAGTCCCACAGAGGCGCAGCACGCACGCCTGTCAACATTCGCTCATTTGACGTACCAGTGCATTGGTACATTTTCTGACTGGATCATCGATGAATCAAAGAGAAATGGTCCTCGATTAGAAACCCTGGCTGCTGATATTCTCACTATACGACTATATACATGTGTATCTTGAGTTTTATTTTATGCCCTTTATTGCTATCTCCTGTTGAAGGAATGATTTTTCTTAATCATCACGCTTCGCAAGCTATCAGACGTTTCTCACCTTTGACGCTGTGCAGTCGCCAGTCTGGATATATTACAAGCGGAATCAAGATAAGCTTATGCCCACATCTATTAAACCCATGAGATCTAGCGTATCCCATAGACGCCTTTTACGAAACTCACTGATCGAAATATGGTGAATGGGTTCTTTTACGCCGCCACTACGCGGTAAAACGGACTATGGTACTTAATTTTTATAATTTATACGATTCTTTTCTCAGGAACTACGTAAATATTTATTGCGAAATAAATATTTCTGTATTATCAATTCTTATTCAAATTTCATATATTTTGACAGAACAATAGAGTAGGTAACGCGGTAACAATAGTTACTGGAAGTAACGAAATAATTTGCATTGTTCTAGCATACAAGAGAACTCTCAATTCGTGGTAATCCATGTTGAAAAATACTTTGTTGATATTTGTTATAACGTCAGCTTTCTAAGGAATTATTAAATTTTAATATGAAATACTATACAAGTACGTGAACACAAGTTTCGACGACGCCCTGGATTCACCTGCGGTATCATAGTCTGCGATTCAGTATTTCTGTTGGTAGGTATTGTTTTGTAGTTGCGGCATCAGAAAATCTACTAACCCATGTCATTCCGTGGGTGTCGTAAGAAAGAAATAAAGCAATGTAGGCAACAGCATCTTCCTGATAACAAGTAATAAAAATAATAAAAACTGTTGCCAATACGCCTACGAAACGCGGTAACTAAATCTCAATGAGGCAATCTAGACCGAAGAGCACAATCTGCCGCTTTGCCTTGCGTATGTGGACTATGAGAAAGCCTTTGATCCCGTCGAAATTTGGGCGGTGCTACGGTCCCTTCAGCGTTGCCAAATTAATTGTCGGTATATCCAAGTGCTGAAGTGTTTGTACACTAGAGCTACGATGGCTATCCGAATACAGAACCAAAATACAAAACCTATCCAACTGCAAGGAGGTGTAAGACAGGGTGACGTTATATTCCCGAATTTTTCACTGCTGCATTAGAAGACGTTTTCAAGCTACTGAACTGGAATGGATACGGTTTAACATCGATGGCGCGTACATCACTCACCTTCGATTTGCCGATGACATAGTTCTTATGGCAGACTTGCTGGATGACCTAAGCACTATGCCCAATGACCTCAATAGTGTCTCCCAACGGATAGTTCTTAAGATGAACATGGATAAAACAAAGGTCATGTTTAATATCCATGTCACACCTATGCCAGTAGTTGCTGGGAGCACTAAGCTCGAAGTTGTTAAGGAGTACGTTTACCTGGCACAAATAGTCCGACTAGGTAAGTCCAACTTCGACCGAAAGGTCAATCGACGAATTCAACTCGGTTGGGCAGCGTTCGGGAAATTACGACACATCTTCTCGTCACGTATAACTCAAAACCTGAAAACTAAATTGTACAACCAGTGCGTGTTGCCAGTGAGGACTTATGGAACAGAGACGTGGTCCTTTATTGCTGGCCTTGTAAGGACGCTCAAGGTCGCTCATCGAGCTATGGAGAGGGCTATGCTCGGGATTTCTCTGCATGTAATACTTCGAAATGAGGATATCCGTAGTAGAACCAGAGTGACCGACATAACCCAACGGATTAGTATGCTAAAGTTACTATGGGCCGGCCGTATAGCTCGAAGAACCGACAACCGATGAGGAAAAAAGGTTCTCGAGTGGCAGCCTTGTAGCGGTAGACGAAGTGTAGGGCGACCCACCACTTGATGGAGTGACGACCTGGTAAGACATGCAGGAAGTCGATGACTGCAGGTGGCTCAAGAGTGTGCTTTGTGGCATTCCTTTGTAGGCTATGTTCAGCAATAGACTTGCGAAGTGATGTATGATGAGGCGGCGCGCGTATTGTACCGATAAATTTATTTTAAATTTATATATAATTACATTTCAATTAATGTATTTTCATTCTTAATTACTCTTCGAGTTTTAAAACAATATTTTCACAATTATTTCTTCTGCAACAGCAACACGTTGTGTACCAGCATTTACTAATAAAAGTATTCTTACAATCAATAAAACATCATCACAGTATAAAGCACACTCTAAATTAATAGAAAAACCTTTTAAAAATAGTACTTTGTAATGATGATGATAATGATAATAAGGCAATCTATATGGGAGAACTGTCTTAAGCGATTGATAGAGGAAATATGTAAAACCGTGGTAGCTAAGAAGCCAAATGCTTCTACGCTCTGACAGCGCGCGACATGTTACACTCCCGTTCACTCGGGACCTTTTTGGCGGGAAAATTTCTAGGTTAGGAAATTTTTTGCAATATTGCAAATTTTGCTATATTTTCACTTTGAGACAATATTTATGGATAAAACTTACAGGAAGTCTTGTTGAATGTATAAACTATCGAATAAAATTATTTTTGGTTGCTAGAAATTGTAATAAAGTATATAAATTACACTGTATAGCATAATAGTAGTATAAACTTCAATTTTAGTGACAAAATTACTACTAATTTGAATTCTACACCTTTGTTTTTGGAGAAATTTATATGAAATTGTTTGGAAATATGTATATTTTATGTTTTATGTGTTTCCATTCGTTACTCATACCAAAATATTAAAATATTAAAAAAAAAAATAAAATAATATTTTATCTGTGACATTTCGAACAATATTTCTAAAATATGTTCGTGTGAATTTGAAATAAATACAACGTCATGTTATTTCAAAATATGTAGGAAAACTATTTTTACTTACATTTTACACTAAAAATAAATGAGAATTTGAAAAATAACACATTTATAACCCGCCCGCCAAAACAGGCCTTTCGGAATTTGAAGTACTTTTGGCAATTTACTTTTCACTTTTTATACCACAAATTATATATCTACGTGTTGACTATATTACAAGAAATGTAAAAAGTATAATACTTTCGTTTTTAGTCCAGACACAAATATAAAATTCTATAAAAAAGACAGAGCAACTTCATCAAAGTGACACGTGGAACGCCGGAAGTTCAGAGTGATTTCTTTTTTTTTTTTTCTAAAAAACATTGCCAGGTTATGGTTTAAAATAAAAGAGCATATCTTTGTCTTTGATACTAATATCTATTGCATAGTGTCTTTGGTTTTGTTTAAAACGAAAAAATAGTTTTTTCATAGGTAGACATGTTTACATAATTCTGATCTAATTCGATCACTACTTGGCGGGCGTAAGATTGGTATTGCGCGATCGAAAGTGAGCACGGCTTGGCGTACGAGTTAAGTCTACATTACACACAAATGTATTTACATATCAGCAGCCAGTCTCTCTAATTCTGTAATTGATAAGCATGAAAAAATTGCCTCTACTTATCACGGTGGACAGAAAGTGAGTGGATGAATTGATGAGGAGAGAGCAGATACCACTGGTAAAGCTGCTCACCATTACCAGTGTTTAAATGGATATTTTGCTATCATTTAGTCACCAGAGGCTATTTCGTCAATAATCAGGGTTCACTGTGTGCATGTTACGATGGCATACGATGGAATAGATGGCATATTCCCTCTCACATGCGTATAATAAGGTAATTTATAGTTAACTATTAACATTACCACAGTTTAAATTTCAATGGAATCAATTGTAATACAACACAGTTAGTTACGCAACTTTGAGGTATTTGAAATAATTTTCGAACGCGACAATATTTCGCACAGCGGTGTATATTAGCTGACATTCTAATGTGTTATCTTTCATATACAATGCTGACATGAAAAAGATATTAAATGAATCGCAACAATCAAACCGCAAACTTCGACGAAATTGTAATGTAAAACCGTCGTAAGGAAACAATGACGACCGCGGCAGCAAAGGTTTCAAGTAACCACCTGAAATATGTACGTAATAATATTCATCCTATTAAATAACAGACTTTCTTTAACTAAAACATAAATTTTAACAAATCCTATTTATTGATTTCATTATTTATTAAAAGGTGGTTAAAATACAGTTAGGGTGTGCGCGGTGTGCGGTGTGACGTCGCGAACGCATACATTTTGTGCCTCCACCGCTCCGAAAATTAATACAAGGGCATAATATGTTTGTGTTTGTGTGCATACACGTCGAATGCCTCTGCAATGGTCGACTAGAATGGCCTCTGAATTATTACATATAGCTACTGTTGTATAGTCTTTTTAAAAACTCTAATAATATAAGAACGCAATGACGTCGGCTATCAATACGCTGCCAACATAACAGGAAATAACACATGAGTACAGTTTTTCACATAAATTAAAAATTCGCTAGCGTTGCGATTTTTACGCATTATTGCTTAGTTGAAAATAAGTTTGTTTCGCATTTTGCATGTCCATTATTTGACACACAAATACAAGCATTCGCATTGCAGTATACAAGCTCTTAGTCACCATGCGTAAACTATGCAATGTAGTATTTAAATATATAAGGTAAATTGAATAAACTTATACACTGTAAATTCATACTAAGCTGAGTACATATGTCCACAAGTCTACGTATTTTTTATCTACTATGATATTTAAAGATGTGTGTTATTTAATGGTGTATTAATTTATATCACACAAATTCTCGTTTATGTTGACCTGAAGTTGATATTTTACATTTCACATTAGAAACTAGTTGTCGAAGCAGGTGCAATGGCAATTAAGTTTTGCGATGAGTTTTATTCCGTATTAACTTTTCAGATTGTGGATACACAATTCACTAAAAACTCGACCTCAGCGCGACCTATCCAGTCCAGAATTAGTGATTTTCTTTTTTTGATACTAAACCAACATATTATATCGATAATTTTAATCATTTTTGTTCATAAATCTAATCCATCGCTTCAATCATCGTCTTGACAAAACAATTATATTATGTTGATATGACCTAAATCAGTCTAGTCGTTAAGTAGTTACGCCATTACTAATAGGCGCACTAACGATCCTATGAAAAAACTGTTTAGTCTAGGAAATACTACTTTGTCCTGTAACTGATTAGAGATTTTTTTTCTGAATACTTTTGATCAAAAGTAATTTTAACTACCTCTTCAGTCTTAGTCAAAATTATTTTAACCGATAATTTTCTGCCGAAACGTCTTTTTAATATTTTTCATTGAAATCTATTTTTTACTGTTTTCGCCGGGTTAAAATAGTAAGAGCCAAAGATGAGTTTTGACTGTAACATATGTTATATAAAATATTCATACTGTCAAACCTTGATCTATTTGATAAGACTTTTTAGGGTACCATACCCAAAGCATAAAACTAAGCCCTATTAACACGGTAATTTTTATAGATAATATTACCGTGCTATTAATGTCCGTTTGGTCGTATGTCACGGTGCGGTGTTTCGGATCTATAACTTGTAGATATGAGTTACAGACCTCAAATTTGAATAATTGGATTTGTTTACCGAATTGTAAATTGAATTACCTATCTCAGAAGTAAAAAACAAACGTATCTTATATTCCTTTTTATCTTATTAAATAAAGGAATGATAGTCTATCAATGATGTCAGTTTTAAACTGTTTTAGTTGCGGGGTCTTTCTCAATAAATTTGAAATTTGTGCAAATTATGTACCATAATATACTGTATTTAAAATATGAAAACATCTATCCATAATGTAGTCTGTACGCTGTGACATGAACAAATGAACACAATTTAATACTAATTAGACACCAGTACTGAAAAATATCAGTACCTAATTAAATATCTAGTAAAAAAGTTAATTAGTCACATGTACGGAACCATAATAGAGCTTTACCCGACTTGCACTTGGCCGGTTTTTAGTGTTAATAGCTGTTTCGACCTTATGGCTGCGTTTATCTTGTATGATCTACGTTTAAGAATTTAAGATTTTAAACTTTAAAATTTTACTTTTGTTAATGAATGTAACTTTTCACTTTACTTTTTGCTATAAACATATTAAACATTTCGAGGCTTACCGAGACCGCGGGAGTTAGTACTCTTATTAATAAATAAATTATATACTAAATATTTATTTTATATATTAAAGATTTATGTATTGTACTAATGTATTCTTATTTCAAAGTTAAATATTCTTAATGAAATATATATTGAATCCGCTTAACATTGGTAAAAATTAAAAAATAATTACGTTTTGAGAGAAGTTTAAAATCGAGATGTCCATCGTAGTTAGTTGATATTCACTGACCGTTGTAGACGAGTGCGAAGAACGCCTTTTTCACAAGTAGCTGCGTGTCGAACACCACCAACTTGGCAGAAGTCGGGATCAAGTCGTAGCATTTGTGGAATTTGAAGAACTTTACGAAGATCTGGGATTCATCCTCCTCTGAAATAAAAACATAAAAGCGTATTGCAAATTTCAAAATATAGTGATGAAAATTATAATGACTCTTTTAACTTTTATTTCAAATACTTGTCACTATGGCTCACATATCAAAATGATACGTCTAAATCATTACATGCAACACGTTTATAAAATGTAATATATATTATTAACATACTTAATATTTTTTATTTATTATAAAATTCGAACAAACGGACAGTTCACCTTACAGTGTCGCGTGCAGCCCATTGGCGCACGCAACTATTTCCAAACAAAGAAGATTGATGTGAACGTCAACATCTCTAAGGAAAAATGATGTCAGTCAAAATAAATTCTGGTGACCTAAATTGTAATAATAATTCTCCGTTTCATCCAATCCATTAGAGCCAAAAGTCCAATGCTAAACATAGGAGAGGTTTTAGAGCAGAAGTTTTAGAAACCGCCATTTTTTTTTACGATTTTATATTGTTATCAAGAAGATGCTGTTGCCAATTTCCTATTTCAGTTTCCCTTTGTCGCCTCTTACGTCATCCACGGGACGTATAGGGTAGTGGATATTCCATTTTTATATTCAATAACTGCTTACATAAGGTATAGAAAGTGAGAAAAAGTCCAAAGGGAACTTTTTAAATGTTAACCTCATCCGCAACCGTAGTGCACTAACTAACAATCGAGAATCTGGCGGCTGACAAATGACAATAAAAGGTCTTTACCTATGAAATTGTTGTTCTTTAATACAGGCCATTTTAAATCAAAATAATTTTTGTTTCGTCGCTAAGATTTCTAATTTCAAATAAACGGCATTTTTTTCTTTCAAAATTAGTCTTTTGTTTATTGATTAGCGTTATATTTTCATCTCATTTGAATATTTTTCGTCATCACGGATACGTTGAAAATTCGAGAAATTTTGGAATATGAGTACCATCGTAGCAGCAACGCGGCACCAGCGAAACGTAACATTAACGACATTTACGGAGCGAATACTTCAAACGAACGCACCACCTGTTATTGGTTTGCCCGCTTCCGTTCTGGAAATTTCAACCTGAAAAATTAACCCCGTGTTCGTCCGAAAACTTTGCTCGACAATGACGAATTAAATTCGATTGTAGAAACTGATGATACTCAATTTACGGCTGAATTAGCAGTAGCTTTCGAACGTTAGCATTAAAACAGTATTGGTCTATTTTGGTCAAATTGGCAAGGTATAAAAGCTTAATAAAAGGGTGCACCACGAACTCAATGATCACTAGCGCGAAGTACGCGTCGGGATATGCCTTGCACTGCTCAACAGGCGTACAAACGAAAGGATTTTGAACCTGATTATTACCTGCTATAGAAAATGGATTCTGTTTGACAACCCAAGCGCTCAAAAAGTTCGGTGAATCCTGTTTCAGCACCTAAACAATGCCCTATACGAAAACTTACCCCTAAAAATGTGATGGTCAATGTTTGGTGGTATTGCGCCGGTGTGATTTATCACAGCTTCTTACCAAACGAAACCTATAAAACTACTATAAAACTTTCACCTTAAAAGGTGAGTCCTGTCATGGCGGAAAATTTAGCAAAGAGCGCGTAACAATACTTCTGGGTACTAACATGTCAGAAACTGAAAAGTTACCTATCCTATTAATCGGAAAATCGACAACTCTATAATCTTTAAAAGGTATTAAAACCTGTGAATTACCAAAACAATCAAAATGTTTGGAAGACATCTACTATTTTTGCCGATTGGATGAAAAATTTGTATCTATATAATAAATGAAGGTCCAGAAGTGAAAATTTTTGATGTTTGTCGAAAATTTTACAGCTCACAATAATATATCTGATTTAGCCACATTAAAATCGTGTATCTGCCTGTTAATACGACAAGTAAACTGCAGCCAATGTATCAAAGCATCATCAATAATTTCAAAATTTATTACAGAAAAGAAGTGGTTCAACATGTTCTTAAATATATAGAAGACAATCAGCGCCCGGAAATCAATGTTCTTCAGGCGATGAGATTTGCAAAAATACAATAGCAAACTGCTTTAAAAATCTGGAGTTAAATCTGCAGTTACCGAGAGGAAGTGAACAGAAATTGATGATTGGAACCTAGCCATCAGCAACAAAAATAACCAGCAGCCAACGAAGATTTTATAAACGTCGCCGACGAATTAATAGTTTCAGGAGAACTTACTGAAAACAACACTGTTCATGCCTTCTCGTCTTCTTAAGTGGAAAATGAAGAAAATGATGATCTTTCAGGCTCGGAAGTTAAGTTAGTAAAAATTTCTCCACGCGAAGCATTTACGAGTGCTCGTATGCACTAGAAACGTTACACAATTATTTTGAAACGTCAACAATCGGTGACCAAAATATATTTGATAAAATTTGTAACATTGAAAAACATTTTACAGTTGATACTTTCAAAAAACAAACTAAAATAATAGATATTTTTGATCGCCCATTTTGCATGTTTACGAAATACGTTACTTTATTTAATAATCGCACCTCTATAACTAAAATAATCCCTATTCTCACTTCTATTAATGGAACCCTCTTTAAATGAGACAGACATCAATTTATACCTGGATATCTGAGACACTGGGTAAGTGGAATACCCCATTAAGTGGTCCCTTAAGGTCCCAGTTATCCAGGTTTCACTTTACATTAAAACTACTACCTATCCTATAACTATAATTCACTCCTGAACATAGGCCTTACCTCCACATACATTGCCACATAACGGGCATATTTGCTATATAGAGCTACAATCGTAATACTTTTTAGGGTTCCGTAGTCAACTAGGAACCCTTATAGTTTCGCCATGTCTGTCTGTCCGTCTGTCCGCCCTCGCTTAATCTCTGTGACCGTTAGCACTAGAAAGCTGAAATTTGGTACGAATATGTGTATCAATCACGCCGACAAAGTGGTAAACTAAAAATTGGAAAAAAATGTTTTATTAGGGTAACCCGACTATATGTAAAGTAGGAAGTGATTTTTTTTAATTTCAACCCTAACGTGTGATATATTGTTGTAAAGGTATTTAAAAATAAATAGGGGTTTACTAAAAACATTTTTTAATAATGTCAATAATTTCGGAAATAAACGCTCCAAAAGTAAAAAACAATGTGTCCCCCCCCTCTAACTTTTGAACCATAGGTTTAGAAAATATGAAAAAAATATGAAAAGTAGAACTTTATAAGGACTTTCTAGGAAAATCATTTTGAACTTGGAGATGGAAACAACAGTACCCACTACCGGGAGTAGTTGCAGGAGCGCGGAGCGCTGCTGGAGCGCGAACATAATGGATTACCCTTACCTTTAAACTCATAAGTGGGAACACTTATTGTGACGGACGGGAAACTACGGAACCCTACACTGAGCGTGGCCCGACACGATCTTGGCCGGTCTTTTTTATTTTCTAGTCATTACATATAACAAAGACGCTGCTGTCAATCTCCTGTTTCAGTGTCCCTCTGTCGCATCTCGCTACATCCTTGGGACAGACGCCTCTTTGGTCTAAACGCGGTTGCTGATTATGTTGAGTTCCTAGGTTCCAATCCCCAGCGATTATCCAGTCTAGCTCCTTCCGGTCGAGTCGAATTAAAATAATAATAACGTCCTTCAGACCGAATCTCGGTCATGGCGCGGTGGCGAGTTTCAACGGAGACTAGCCATCCGAATAGGATAGGACAGAGTTATAGTTCCCGAGTGTACACGCGAACACAAGTGTATATAGTCCGACGGGATGGTAATCCGATACGACCGGAGGGAGATCAGGCGCAGGAGCAGCCTGGGGAAACACCTATGCTTGCGCATTTTCTCGAAAACTATAACCCTGTGATGCGCAGATCGTCAGTTTCCGTTGGACTGGTGGCTCTGGACAAATTTAGTCTGGAGGACATTATAATTACGTGTCTTAGGTTTCTATTCATTAAGCATGACCTTTAGGGTCAGTGGACTGAAACGGTAATCGCCCGACCGTCCGGATAAAGCTGGACACAGTCAGACTGAAGACTGAGACCAAATTAGACTGTATCCGTTCTGTCCAGTTTTTGTTAAGTTTTTTTTAAAATAAGATATTTTTTTTATTTGTGTTCGTTTCCACTCCGCCAGCCACAACAATGGTCAAAAGAACTATATGTGGACACTAGCCAAAGTGTGGTTGTACAATTTGATTTTGAAAATTTGACTTATAAAGAGTTTTACAACCATTAATTAATTCATTTACAATTAGTTACAATTACTTTAAATCCTGAATCACGAGTAACAACCTCAGAACGGGAAATTTTTCTGATTTTTTAGGCATTTTGTTATTGAGATTTTCAACTGACGGTGTAGAAGACTATAATGGTAATGATGAAAATAATGAATAATAAATGGCTTTTTGTGAAGTTATTAGAAATAATAGCTTACCAAAAGCTAGCCCAACGACTTATTTCAAATTTTACGAATTATATGTTATGTATGCTTACACTAATATAATATTAGCGTAAGCTGTGTAAGATACTTTATACAGAATACAAAATAATTTTTTATAATATGTTTATGTTATGGAAAAATATATACAAAAAGGAATTATTCATAATGTCCAGACAGTTTGACAAATGCCTAATACGGCAATATAATAAACTCTCACTGTCCTGTTTCCAGACACAATAGTAAGACAATAGCAATATATCATATGTGGCTCATAGGACAGGAAATGGGTTAAAACTAGGTTAGGTTAGGTTAGGTTTTTAAGTGTGACATATTTAACAATTAAAACTTTCCTTCACATTTTTACACTTGTTAATTTCAGATTTCGTATATTATTTATTTATTGTCTTAAAAGTGATATTCAGGTTAGGTTATACCAAATTGCGCAACAGTTACGTAGAACTATTCACAATGACTAGACAATGTGATTAATTCTACGCAACTGTAATGAAGTTTAAATCAGTATTAATTAGCGTAGCCCGATTTGACTTGGCATTATAAATAATGCCCTGATTGAATCAAAATCGATCCACAAGATATATATATATATATATATATATATATATATATATATATATATATATATATATATATATATATATATTAACGTGAATGCTACCTACAACACTAAACTTTGTTGTAGATTTTAATACGTTAACTTTTACCTTAATTTAAAATTCCTGACATTGAAACAAAAGGTAGCATTGAACATACGAGTATATCCGTATATTAGTTTTATTATGCGCACAAAGTTAAACGAACATTCATTGTTAGCTTTCTGTTAAAGCTCTAAATTTTAAGTTTTAAGAAGGCCGGAAATATAATTAAGAAAAATTTAAAAGAGGATAAATAAAATATTATAAATCAAAAACAATTTCATATTTTTTATATAATTAGTGTGACAGATAATAAGCGTACATTCCAAGGTAAGTGTATGGTGGTGTGGCCCATAGACACACACTCGATTGAGATTCAAAATGAAGATACTTTGTCACCCCTTAAGGCTAAAATAAAATGCTTCGCTACCTGTAAAAAAAAGTCTCCGATTCTCTACACTCGCCATACGAAACGCTGCAACATTATGAAGCTATTTAACGTTGGTATTCTGTTAACTGAACTGAACGAGATCCTTCCCCAATTGATCCGACCCACTCGTATAGTAAATTATTTTACGAAACTCTTAAGGAAATATTTTAAGCATTATTATCTTTATCTGTTTAGTTTTAGCCGTTAAAATCGATTTTGTGTTGTAATTTTAGCCACAACGAAAATTAATGCTAAACATTCTACGGCGAGCTGTAAAAGAAAGCTGAGAAATAAGAAAACTACAGCTACGGTTTCTTTTTTGTTAATTAATGACAAAAGTTGGTTAACTATTTTCCTAAATCCGTGTAAATGTTCATGAAAAATAAAAAAATTGGAACTGTAGGTTAACTTGAATTAATTATTATTGTAGTTTTTCAACATTATTTTATCAAAGACATGTACTTCACTGTGTGCGATATTTCAAACATAATTAAATGTGAATTTATATAAAAATATATCAAGGTTTTATCTTTCAAACTGAAAATGTAATTTTTTTAATTGCCTACCTATATATTATTTCACCTGCAGACAATTCAAGCAATGCTAACAATCAGAATAAAGTTTCGATTACCAGTTACAGTCAATCAAATCTAAGAAATACATTTTGACAGCTATCAGACTTATTGCGCCAGGCAATGGCAACCTAAAAATGGGAACGTACAATATTCGATTCTTAAAAAATTCGATGTCGATTATTTAGAGTAGGTAATCATTTACAGTTTGGTTCGAATAATACCAGAATAAATTTAAAACGGGTAATTTAAAACACAAGATTTATCAGTTTCGACGTATTTGTTGTTACTGCTTATTTCTAGAGGGATTTATAAAAATTTAAGATTAAAACTGGATTATAAAAATTTATTCAATCACTTTCAGTACAACTAATTGAGCTGTCGTTGTTTATATTAATTATTATTTAATTTTCAATAATGCAGTCAAAATTAATGTCTCTTTAAAAGTCATCCATAATAAAAAAAATGTTTTTTCTGCAACTTTTGCCAAATGATCCTTTGTGACATGGGCACATTGCTTCAACTAATACATATAAAAGAAACAGTCCAAATAGTAAAAGCCGAGTCATAAAATAAGACGACAAACACAAAATCACAAAATTACGCACAGTAAGCTTGCGTAATAGTGGGATATTGAAATTACTATTACTACACATACTACTATATACTATTAATTCGATTATTTAAATATTTTTACCGATTATTTGAATATTTTGCCGATTATTCGCATAGCAATGAATTTTAATCATCCAAACACTACGGTAATGTACATAGCGACATATCATTGAAACGACGTCAAGTAAAAAAGTTGACACTGGTTATTTTTTTAATATTTTGCTTTGTTTGAAAGATTCAAATTTAAATTAGTGAAAGTGAAAGTAAAAAACTACAGACGTTGTAATGAAATATAGATAACTTATTTCATTACAACGTCTAGTTAAGTCAAGTTAATTCTTCGGATTTACGTAAAAGGTTATTTTAAATAGTGCGATTAATGCGAAACGTCAAAAGGTATTTCTTAGATTTGGTTGACTATAATAAAGCTAAATTTAATCCTTCGCTTAAGGATTCTGATCGGTTTACAATTGTGCTACAAGCAGAAAACATTTCATCTAATTGAAATGCATGCAGAAAAATCGGACGTCATGCAGCGATGGAGTGAATTTTATAGAGAAATGTATGCGTGTCATGATCTTAGTGAAGGATCGGAGGTGACGCCGTGACTGGCACGCCAGACACGGACCTCGATGACACTGAGGTCATCAGCATGAAAGAGATTGAACGTGCGATTCGAAGTTTGAAATGTGGTAAGGCTGCGGGACTAGACAGAGTTACTGCTGAAATGGTCAAGTACGGTGGGCCTCGCGTCTGGGACAGCTTTCATCTGCTGTGCAATTTGTGCTGGCGGACGGGAGATGTCCCGGATGATTGGCGATCCGCGGTCATTGTGCCTTTATATAAAGGTAAAGGTTCACATTTTGACTGCGGGTGCCATCGGGCGATCAGCTTGACCAGTTTAGCAAGTAAAGTTTACTGGAAGGTTTTGACACGTAGGATGCAAGAGAAGTCGGAAAGATTCTTATGGGAGGCACAATGCGGATTTAGACCTGGAAGAGGATGCACGGATCAAATGTTTTCTCTCCGCATGATCACGGAGAAGCTTCTGAGTGTTAACCAGAGGATTTTCTGTGCTTTTGTGGATCTGGAGAAAGCATTTGATAAGGTTATAAGGAAGAAAATGTGGGAACTGTTGCCGGGATATGGTGTGGATGGTCGATTGTTAAGGGCTGTGCAGTCACTTTACTATGACTGTAAAGCCTGTGTGCGGGTAGGGCATGACCTGTCACCCATGTTTAGCGTCCAAGCGGGCGTAAAACAGGGTTGTGTCATGTCTTCCTGGCTGTTCATACTGTATCTCGACAGCTGTTTACAGAAGCTGAAAAATAGCTGTTTGGGTGTGAAATTGGGTGACATAAAAGTTAATTGTCTGCTGTATGCTGATGATGCAGTGCTTATTGCACCATCAGAAGCAGAACTGCAGGCATTAGTCACGTGTATGAAAGAGGAATGTGAAATTAAAGGTCTCCGTTTGAATGCTAATAAAACTAAGGTTCTGGTATTTGAAAAGGACGAAGAGAGAACGAAATGTGAAATATGGGTAAATCAGGAATGTCTAGAACAGGTAAATTGAAATTGTATACTTGGGGAGTGCTTTCAGCCGGGATGGAAGATGTGATTTAGATGTGGATAGGCGTGTCGCTGCCGGAAACAAAGTCAATGGTGCCCTGAATTCCATTAGTAAAAAGGCAAGGCGTGGTGAAGAGTGCACGCCTTGCAATACATAACGCAGTGTTGGTACCGACTTTGTTATATGGCAGCGAAACCTGGGTATGCCAGAAGAAGCATAAAAGCAAGTTGAATGCAGTGGAGATGCGATATCTTCGTAAAATGTGTGGCGTTAGCATAGCCGACCGAAAGCGAAACGAAGAGATTCGCAATATGGCAGGATTGAAAGATGACCTTATCACAAAAATTGATAGGGGCGTACTCCAATGGTTTGGGCACGTTGAACGAATGAGTGAAGACCGAACGGTGAAGAAAATATATAGAGCGAAAGTAAATATTAAAAGGTGTCGAGGTAGACCGAGACTAACTTTCGAAGACCATGTGAGCAAATTGCTCGAAGAGGGGAGGGTCAAGAGTACTCGGATACCTAGACGTGCATGTATGAAGAAGTTAATGAACCTGAAAGAAGCGAAAGAGGTATGTAAGGATCGTGACACTTGGCGATCTGTTCTCTCTGGCTACCCCGTTAGGGATTGTGCGTGAAGATAAGTGAAGTAAAGTAAAGTAAAGAAATGCATGTTCCGATGAAAATATTGTTTATTTATGTTTTGCGCCTAACAGCGTGTTACGCAAGTACGTGGAGGCCGTTCGGTGACATCACTAACAGCCTCTATTGACGTAAAATCAAATGTAGATGATGCACATGAGAATTAGTGATCATAAAAATAGTATTGCGTTTAACAAACACCTTGAATGTTACAATGCCATCAAAGGAATAAAGATTTGGCATATTCAAAAATAATAAAAGTAAATCTAACTTCACAGGTTGCACGAGGGAACGAGATCAAATTATGACACGGCAAGAAATCTCATTATGGCATTATTGTAGAAGATTCATGCAGATGAGGTCATAACTATTCGATAGTGTTATTGGAATTTTAGATCATGATCATGCTGGAAAGGAATAACGCGGTTAAAATATCAATCTTGTTTTGTTACTAAACGAAACATTTTTTATGAATATCGCTTGATAATGAAATATAAACGCTACAAGAATTAATTATGTATAAAATTTGTTCTAAACGGTCTTTAATAAAGAAGCACAAAAACAATCGTGCTAAATAAACATCGAATCGTGGTCGCAACGTGGGTGACATAAAGAAACCGACACCTTTGAGGAGCCAGTCGGCGAGGAACGCCTTCCATGCCCGGCTGACTGCCTCGAACTCCTTGATGAGGTCGATCGAGTGGACGGAGTCCTCGTCGTCGACGGTGGCGAGGGCGGGGTTGTCCGAGAAGTAGTGTAAGCGCAGCATGCGCGGGGCCCGGGCGGCGCATCGCCTGCCGCGCCCGCCACGGCTCACTGCTAAATATACACGAAATCGCGCATGCCGACACTCGCCGCGAACTTAACACTGAGATGCTAGCAACGCGACCGCCGCTTGGCCGACTGCCCCGAGACAGACCAGCGCTCTCGTCGCAGATCGCTGGCGTCGTACCGTCACAAACTAAATATAAACCCCGCCGCTCCGAAATAAATATCGCCCGCCGACAGCTGCTTCCACCACAACTCGATGGAAACTTCTTACCACCACAACGTTAGGTGGATTAAAGGCAGTGGAATTAAAATCGCATCCTCGACCATTAAAATAAATTTAGATAAAATAACGTTCATTGTTTATACACGTTTGTCGTTCAACGTGATCCGTTATATTCATCTGGAACACTGACGCAATACATTATATTTTCAAATAACAAGATATTAAAATGAATAAAGGAATATCACATCACAGAAGCTAAGATTCCTTTTTTATACGTCTTTGCACAGAAGTAAGAGAATGTAAATAATGTCGCCCCTTTATTAGAGAGATCGATAGCTTTATGGAAGAGAAAATAGGCAGCCACGTTGTTCTAGTGTAAACTATTGTACGACAGTAACTTTCATGAATAACTTCAAAAGGGAAATTATTAAACGATCTGAAAAATATTTTATTACGACGATATCCTATAGTATTGACTTGTGCAGTATTTAAATATATTTGCGAAAAATGTACTGATCTGCCTGCTAAGGTTGATCAATAAAAGTTGCATATTAAATTTAAACATAAAAGGCGTAACTCATTTTTTGTAACTTTACAATAGAGTTATAATGTCATATGAACAGTCTAAAATTGTAATTTACATATCATGTACTATTGCCAGCGAAACACGACTGCGCCTTATAAATTGTAACATCTTATATATCGTTTCTTGCAAATCAAAATGTATGTTTTATGATTTACTATGATCCCAACAAAGTTATTATTTGACCGATTGGTGAACACTTTCAGTTTTGCTTTGATTATAAAGCCGAAACCGAGGCAAACCAAACTTTGTAGTTATTATGTCATATAGTTGTGGTGCTAGTATATTTTATATGTATGTAAATAAAAAGGCTATGAATTCATTTGCGCCTATTTTTGAAGTCCCAATTCAAAAGTAAACATAGAAACAACGTTGCAGTTACGCCCAAATTATTCCTTATGAAAAATAAAATAACAACGAAATAGGAGTACCGAAATAAATTAATAAAACAAAAACATTAAAAAAAGTAAGGTCGTTTATGAATCAAAAATATCAAAAAAATAACAATAGAGATAAACTTTTTCAATCGTCAAGAAAATAATATTGGATATGCTGCAAATTAAAGTAAAAGATTTAACTTTCATTAATGATAAAAAATAAAAATATAAATTTCTTCGCAACCTTCCGCTATATATTTTTATTTTTATATTTTTATTTTTTATTATAATGGATTTCCGCAAAGTAACGCCAGATTCTATCAATTATTTCATTAATGAAGCAGTCTCTGATAGTAGTCTTTATACTCTTGAAGTCTGACCTGAAAGATCAGCATATTTGGCCTAGCTATTTTTTTAAGTACGAAACCAAGCAAATTACGCCGTTTTTAAATATTTAGCTTCTGTTCTTTCTATAATTATAAATTTACCATGTTTCTGTATGGCTAGGTTTGAAAAATATTGTAGTAGTTCGACCATTCATATCCCGTTAACATCATCATTGCTCTTATCGTTTCGTAGAGAAAGTACTCTCTTTGTATTCTAATGGTCGAACAACATATTATGACTAACCAGGTCGTGCCCTATTTATAATGGGGTATAGCTGCGGGGGAGGAAATAGATATATTTCCTCCCTTCTTCAAAACATGAGCAATCGCATTGTGTGCCGAATCTCCTTCGCCTTGCCCATGGTTCGGTATAAACAATCGGAGAGATATTTTTTAAGGTTGATAAACTTCAACAAAGCAGAGGCCACTTTCGAGTTTTGTTTTTTTTATTATAGTCGAAAGTGCGTCTTTCCTAGAATAGTGGTGTTGGGAAGGCGGGAGGTGCTCTTCAAACTAGGTAAGACACATCATTTTATTTTATTCAGCGGATGGTCGCAAAGTAACTATTAATATCCTTATTAGAATTAAGTATTTCTGCAGCAGTTCGCATAACTATTTCAACAATAGCCAATGTTTAATGAGAATTTTTTGCACACTCGTACCGACTTATCGTAAGTCACGTAAAATTGTAGATTTTATTACGCCTAGAAGGCTCTTCTACGTACATTTTTTTTGTATTTGCTTTTTGTGTCTGATTAAAAATTGTCGCTGTGGTTGAATATTCCTTATTAATAATCGTATTTCAGTATCTTTTCTCTATCATAGTATAAACAAAAAATTTCCAACTGAATTTTTGGACAATTATCTATAGTATATCTCGGGTCTACTGATGTTTTAGCTACTAACTTTTTTGTCGTATTAGTACCAAATTAGTACTCTTATACAACAACAGTACTCTTGCGTAACCACGTTGCTTGATTTTTTAGGTTAAGTCTCTTATGTTTTGGAAGAGAATTCTCGGGCTGACCATGGTACTGTAGTTTTACGTTCAGTACAAGTAGAAATGTCCTCTTAAAAATGCCCAAACCACATTATTATACAGCAACGGAAACAGGAATTAAATACTTCTTTTTGGCACTGATTTACCTCGCATGACTGGCGATATATGTATATCATATTACGCTGCTTCTAAATCTGGCTCTTGAAATTATATATATATATATATATATATATATATATATATATATATATATATATTCTGTCCCACCAGATGAGACTTCTATATCAAATCCCCAAAATTATAATAATGACGTCAGAAATTAATATCGATAGCAATAATATTAAGGTTAAAATAATTACCATGTAGTCTATACCAACTTTGTTTAATACGTTTAAACGTCTTCGCGATACAGGCTTGCTTAGTGCGAAGACTACATTTAAGTCAAGTCGTATACCATCCCGATGCAAAATACAATAAACAAAACTTTTTTTTCCGTATACTCAATAAAAGTCAGTATAACTTCTACTGGTAGTAAAAGTACTTAGTGAGCCACTGGCTATAAGCGACTCAAAAGTCAGAAAAAAGTGACAAATAAAAATTTACTCCATTTACCTGTAGCTTTTTTTATTACCAGTACTTTTGAAACTTTAAATTTTCATTTAAAGTCCCTCCTTTAAATACTATCTACATATTACAAAATATATAAGATTAAAATGATCGAACGATATAATTTAAAGTTAGTAATAATACAAATGTCATCCAGACCAAATTTCGGTAACGGCGGCCTGCCTCAACGGAGGCTAGCCATCGGCGCAAGTCAGGATTATAGTGCCCAAGTGTGTGCGCAAGCACAGGTGCACTCTCTCTATTCTCTCACTTTCGTAATCCGATGGGACGGTAAACCGACACGACCGGAGAGAGATCAGGCGCAGGACCAACGGCTTAACGTGCTTTCCAGGGTACGAGGGTGAGACCGCCAACTTCCTGACTCCGGGCAGCTACTGAGAATTTCTTGACAGTAAAATAACGGTAAAGCTGGGCGTTTAGATTGCAACGTTCTAGAAATCTAAACAACTATCTTGTTCAGGAACCCACAGCTGATACGCTTACCAATATACTACCAATATCAATCGGAAGGACCAACTACCATTTACATAAACGGGAAAAACTCACTCACTTACTCTCTTGTGTTTGCGGAGCTCCACCACAAACTCTCTCACAGAGTGAATGACTATCCACTTTGGTGTTTCTCCGGTGGACTGGTTGTGAAACTTAACATTTAGGTTTAAGCTTTGAATATGAGCAGGATTGTCACAGGAAAGCCTTCTGGTACTACTACTACTACTAGGTCATCAGTGGATTTATAGTGGAACCCCCATTGCTGATGAAGATTTATGAGTAGAAGTTATATTTAACATAACAAAACCCATTTTGAATAATAATCTCAACACAGAGCATGCGACAATAAAAGTTTTCTGAGGATGATTTTTATAGCAATTACCTTTATAGCATTGAACCTTTTTTATGCGCTAATACGCCTTCAAGGTAGAGTTCGAAGTAGGTTATGTTTAGTATAAAAATAACGACCAAATAAACACCGCTATCATTGCAACCATAAAAATTAAACGATTTAACGGGCCATTTATATAGCAGCGAAGACAAAACCCTTATCTGCAGTTGGTAAAGTACAGAAACAATAAGTGATGTGAAAAATAAATTATAGACGTTTTTAATTTTTCATTTAAACCGAGTATATGAGTATTTCATCATATACGAGTAATGATAACTGTTCAAACTCGAAATGCACTTTCCAGAAAGTACCACATTAACGTTTTATTATTATACATTTAGGTTCTGTCACTAACGAGTTTTAGGAAAAAATAATGCAGTAAAGACATTAAATAAGTGTGGGCATTATGCAGTTGAAAATGAGCATTAATCTACTTACTTACTTACTTACTTATCGTCACGCACAATCCCTAACGGGGTAGCCAGAGAGAACAGATCGCCAAGTGTCACGATCCTTACATACCTCTTTCGCTTCTTTCAGGTTCATTAACTTCTTCATACATGCACGTCTAGGTATCCGAGTACTCTTGACCCTCCCCTCTTCGAGCAATTTGCTCACATGGTCTTCGAAAGTTAGTCTCGGTCTACCTCGACACCTTTTAATATTTACTTTCGCTCTATATATTTTCTTCACCATTCGGTCTTCACTCATTCGTTCAACGTGCCCAAACCATTGGAGTACGCCCCTATCAATTTTTGAGATAAGGTCATCTTTCAATCCTGCCATATTGCGAATCTCTTCGTTTCGCTTTCGGTCGGCTATGGTAACGCCACACATTTTACGAAGAGATCGCATCTCCACTGCATTCAACTTGCTTTTATGCTTCTTCTGGCATACCCAGGTTTCGCTGCCATATAACAAAGTCGGTACCAAAACTGCGTTATGTATTGCAAGGCGTGCACTCTTCACCACGCCTTGCCTTTTGACTAATGCATTCAGGGCACCATTGACTTTGTTTCCGGCAGCGACACGCCTATCCACATCTAAATCACATCTTCCATCCCGGCTGAAAGCACTCCCCAAGTATACAATTTCATTTACCTGTTCTAGACATTCCTGATTTACCCATATTTCACATTTCGTTCTCTCTTCGTCCTTTTCAAATACCAGAACCTTAGTTTTATTAGCATTCAAACGGAGACCTATAATTTCACATTCCTCTTTCATACACGTGACTAATGCCTGCAGTTCTGCTTCTGATGGTGCAATAAGCACTGCATCATCAGCATACAGCAGACAATTAACTTTTATGTCACCCAATTTCACACCCAAACAGCTATCTTTCAGCTTCTGTAAGCAGCTGTCGAGATACAGTATGAACAGCCAGGAAGACATGACACAACCCTGTTTTACGCCCGCTTGGACGCTAAACATGGGTGACAGGTCATGCCCTACCCGCACACAGGCTTTACAGTCATAGTAAAGTGACTGCACAGCCCTTAACAATCGACCATCCACACCATATCCCGGCAACAGTTCCCACATTTTCTTCCTTATAACCTTATCAAATGCTTTCTCCAGATCCACAAAAGCACAGAAAATCCTCTGGTTAACACTCAGAAGCTTCTCCGTGATCATGCGGAGAGAAAACATTTGATCCGTGCATCCTCTTCCAGGTCTAAATCCGCATTGTGCCTCCCATAAGAATCTTTCCGATTTCTCTTGCATCCTGCGTGTCAAAACCTTCGAATAAACTTTACTTGCTAAACTGGTCAAGCTGATCGCCCGATAGCTCCCGCAGTCAAAATGTGAACCTTTACCTTTATATAAAGGCACAATGACCGCGGATCGCCAATCATCCGGGACATCTCCCGTCCGCCAGCACAAATTGCACAGCAGATGAAAGCTGTCCCAGACGCGAGGCCCACCGTACTTGACCATTTCAGCAGTAACTCTGTCTAGTCCCGCAGCCTTACCACATTTCAAACTTCGAATCGCACGTTCAATCTCTTTCATGCTGATGACCTCAGTGTCATCGAGGTCCGTGTCTGGCGTGCCAGTCACGGCGTCACCCCCGGATCCTTCACTAAGATCATGACACGCATACAATTCTCTATAAAATTCACTCCATCGCTGCATGACGTCCGATTTTTCTGAGAGGACGTCATTGGTTCTCGAAAGCACTTTGCAAAGTAACTAAAGCATTCTTAAAGCTGTCGCACCACTCCGGGACCTTCCAACCTCTTTCCAGAAGAGTTTGGAGTTTTCCCTAAAGTTGTGCGACAACCTCTCGTCCGCTTCTATTCTACACCTTTCACGTACTTCCTCAATCAATGTTTTCGCATGAACTTTCTGCAGCTTATATCTTTCTTTCATCTTCTCTCTCATATGCTCATCGTTACTAGAGGCTAAGTAGTCTAACCATGCTTTTTTCTTCTTTTTTACAGCTTCTTTCACTTCGTCATTCCACCATGCATCTCTTCTTTTACTACTACCTCTTTTTGTCGTACCACATACTTCTTCCGCTGCACTTACCATTCCATCCCTAAGGTTCTGCCATGTTCTCTCCACACATTCTTTCCTGCCATCGATGGTGTCAAGCTTTTCGGCTACCCTCGTGTGATATTTGTCCCTAGTATCCGCTTCCTGAAGCTTCCAGCTTCGGATGCGACAGCATTAATCTGTACCGCAATTAAAACTCGCAAACTATAACCGTAATCGTTCCGTCGTAAGATTTAAATTGCATTCAATACCTCTGTCTGGATCCGATTTAAATTTGCCACAAGATTAAATCGGTAGTGATTGTTCAATTAGGTAAAAAATTTACAACGTCCCAGCAATAAGAATCAACTGGTCGCAGTGTAAATTCTTATCAAACTACTAGTCCAATTTGAACAATTATTTTTGTATATTATAGCCAGATTCATGAGAAAAAGTATAAGTTACACCTCTCAGTTTGTTTTAAATATCGATTTTTGTTAAGCAAGTCAGAAGAAAAAGCGTCCACTTGAAAAGTTTTACCCGCGTGCTCTGTCGTAATGGTTAATGATACGTACATATAATGTTGTACAGAAATATACATCGTTACTCCATCTAAAAAAAAGTGCGCGATACCATATAACTATTTCTTATACATAAGTCATCAATACAACTTTGCTCGTTATAGCATGTTATACGGACGCATAGTTTAAGAGATAATAAAAAATTAAAATAATTCAACATTCGGCTAGGTACGCGAACGACACTATACTCCCCAGCCTCCCGATTAGAAGAATCGAGAGAAACCAGCTGTGAACGCTTCTATGAGCGAAGGTTAGTTCATTAATTTTAACTAAAAAATTCCCAACATACTTTTATCTAATGGCATATGCACGTTATAGAGCGTAGTTAAATTTTATCCACTTTCCCTCCCTCTTCCGGGTGAGCGTCACCCAGTACCCCAGAAAGTGTCCCGAAAAACGGGTTTTCAATTTTAAAGCAAACTCTACACGATCATCGAGTGCGCTACTCTGTCTTACACTTTACACGATTACATTTTAATGATATCTTTGGAATATTTTAAAAGGTAACTAGGTAAAATATAAAAACATAAATTTATTATTACATTTATTTATAACATTTTATTTATTTATTTATTTTATCTTCAAGGGAAACATACATAATTTTAGTCTATTACATAACACATATTAATCTTACATTTAACAATAAAGTTTCCACTGTTAAGTAACGCATCGACAACAAGCGAACACCATGACAAACTTAGGTGTGCAAAAAATAAAGCGAAGTTAAGTCAAAGTAATGTGTGATATTTAAGTGAAATGATAATTTAGCTATTAATTTAAGAAAAGCTTTTATTATACGAATTACCTGCACAAGTTATAAAATTGTTCTTGCCATATTTTGTGCGCATAGTGGAAGTAAAAAAATAAAAGTTTCTTTCTAGCACTTATCCATTGGCATCTGAAACTTATTTCATTTAGAAGTGGTATGGAGTCGACCCTATTACGAATGATTTTATATAAAAACATCTGATCCCTGACAGTACGGCGAGATTTTAGGTCAAAAGCTAGTTTACAACAAATAGAGGCATCGCCGGCTAATCTAAATTGGATATGCTTCAGAAAATTATTGTGGATCTTTTCAATTGACTCTATATAAATATTATATTGAGGATTCCAAACTGTTGAGCAATATTCTAATATAGAGCGGACCAACGAGTTATACAAAATAATTAGGGTTGAGGGCTTTTTAAAGTCTTTAGTAATTCGTAAGACAAATCCAAGCATCTTATATGTCTTGTTAACTATTTTATCAATATGAGATTTAAATGTTAATTTTTGATCCAAATACACGCCCAGGTCCCGCAATTCGGTTACCCGATATATCGACACATCATTTATTTTATAATCAAATTCTAAAGGTCTGTTTTTTCTGCTGAATGTTATAACATTAAATTTTTTAATATTTAAGAACAATTGATTATTTAAACAATATGAGTATAATCTATTAATATCTTTTTGTAGTAGCTCACAGTCATGTTCATTTTTAACAATTTTAAAAATCTTTTTATCATCAGCAAATAGGAGTATGTTAGAATGTTGGAATTGCAAAAGAACATTTATATAAATATTGAACAAAAGGGGACCGAGATGCGAGCCCTGTGGGACACACCCGAAGATATTGGTAAAAACGAAGAACAGAACCCCTTAACTGCTACTGCTTGAGTACGATTACGCAAGTAAGATGCTAGCCAGCGCAGGAGGTCACCGTGCACACCGATTTGGTCTAGTTTTTTGATAAGTATTTCGTGAGATATTTTATCAAAAGTTTTGGAATAATCGGTGTACACAGCATCCACCTGTAGCCCTGCATCCATTGCTATGTAAACAATATCAAGATATTCGCATAATTTACTTTCTGTAGATTTTCTAGTCATGAAACCGTGTTGCTGGCGCAACAAGACGGGTCTAATGGTGGGGTATATAGCGTCATACACAAAAACTTTGGAATAATCAGTGTACACAGCATCCACCTGTAGCCCTGCATCCATTGCTATGTAAACAATATCAAGATATTCGCATAAATTAGATTTTCTAGTCATGAAACCGTGTTGCTGGCGCAACAAGACGGGTCTAATGGTGGGGTATATAGCGTCATACACAAAAACTTTGGAATAATCAGTGTACACAGCATCCACCTGTAGCCCTGCATCCATTGCTATGTAAAAAATATCAAGATATTCGCATAAATTACTTTCTGTAGATTTTCTAGTCATGAAACCGTGTTGCTGGCGCAACAAGACGGGTCTAATGGTGGGGTATATAGCGTCATACACAAAAACTTTGGAATAATCAGTGTACACAGCATCCACCTGTAGCACTGCATCCATTGCTATGTAAACAATATCAAGATATTCGCATAAATTACTTTCTGTAGATTTTCTAGTCATGAAACCGTGTTGCTGGCGCAACAAGACGGGTCTAATGGTGGGGTATATAGCGTCATACACAAAAACTTTGGAATAATCAGTGTACACAGCATCCACCCGTAGCCCTGCATCCATTGCTATGTAAACAATATCAAGATATTCGCATAAATTACTTTCTGTAGATTTTCTAGTCATGAAACCGTGTTGCTGGCGCAACAAGACGGGTCTAATGGTGGGGTATATAGCGTCATACACAAAAACTTTGGAATAATCAGTGTACACAGCATCCACCTGTAGCCCTGCATCCATTGCTATGTAAACAATATCAAGATATTCGCATAAATTACTTTCTGTAGATTTTCTAGTCATGAAACCGTGTTGCTGGCGCAACAAGACGGGTCTACTGGTGGAGTATATAGCGTCATACGCATCATACACAATAATTTTCTATATCCCGTTTATTACCGGACTTAAATACAGGTGTCACAAAAGAGTCTGTTTCCAGGCATATGGCATCTCTCCCGTTTTCAATGAAAGATTAAACAATATAAAAAGCGGTTCAGATAATTGCTTGCAGCAGTGCTTCAATAAAATTGGGGGAATCCCGTCAGGACCTCCGCCTTTATTAATATTAATATGTTTGAGGTACGATACAATTTTGGCTTTGTCTATAAAAATTCAAATCAAAGTTTGAACTTAGACGTTCAACATTATTATTACATTCAATTTACAAATATTTTTGTTTATAATATTTTATACTCAAAAGATTTAGTCTGTGTTTTAGTCTATGATTGTAGATGGCACGGCATTTAAATGAAAAAATATTTTTCTATTGTGGTATTACGATATTATTACCTTTTTTTTTACTTGAACAACAAATAATTTCAGTTAATTTACTACTGAATTGTTATTTACGTCTAAGTTTAAACTTTGATTTGAATTTACGTATTATTAGCACCGCTTCGCGCTGCATTAATATCGAAGACATACTAAATAACACTAAAGTAAGGGGTACGGATTGCAGTACAGGTCAGTTGAACACAGTGAGTGTTCGAGATGCAAAATCTGGTATATATCCATGTACACGATACATGAAAAATGTGTATGCAAAATAAGCCTTGATAAATTTGCTATCAACCTCTTATACATACAAAAGCGATATCACTTATAGTTTCCGCGCAATCTGCCACGAAATATGAACATTCTTTATCATTTACCGATTTTTTTAAATCAGTCTTTTCAAATTTTTCCAACTTTACCGCCAAGATTTGTACGCCTAAGGTAAAGAACAGATTGTTTAAAAAAAAAAGGTGCAATTTAGACAACAATAAAGTTTGTGAGCACTAGCAAAAGCTGGTGATTTTTAAAATGTAGCTTTATCAAGATAAGTGTTTACGTTAAAGGTATCTTTTTTAAATAGAAATACACAATTTGAAGTTAAAAAATAAAACTTTATTTTTATTATTAATATCAAAACTTGCGTAATTCAATCCCAATGTAATTGTAACAGAAATTTGATGGAAAGAAAAAGAGTGAATAACAAAACCTATATCGAATAATAATCAAAATCTAAATTAATAAGCTTAATTGTCACAACTATCTATGATATTGTGTTTTATACACACTTTTTTATTGCGTTCCTCAAAATTTGTTTGAGAGTATAAGATTTCAAAACATAAATGTTTATAAAAGCCAAAGTGGCGAGTAAATAATATGCCTTTTATACCCTAAACGTTAGCCTTTTAAAAAAACGAACGCCTGTTAAGTTAGAAATCCAAATATTCAGCAAATATAATTTATAACATAGATAGGATCTTGAGAAAGTCGGAGCTTTAATTCTTTTGTATACTATATCTTAGCAAACGTGTTTATTTTTTTTTTAATTATCTAAAAAGTTTTATATTTTGAATAACTGACTGGCAGAGAGAAGTTCTCGATAGTCTCGTACATTTTGATTGGTTCTTTAAAAACGTTACTTCCAAACTCCTGTATTGTGGGGGCATGAAGGTTTTTTTGTAAGTAAGTTTATGATGCCTACGTCAACATTGGACTTGTAATGGGCTTCAATGATAATGATAAAAATGTATTTCAATTCGCTTACCTAGGTCGGAGAGGCTGACTTTTTCCAAAAACGGATCAGCAACCGGCAACTGTAACAAATTTAAATGTTTTATTTAAATTAATTTTTATTTAACTTCTTAAATGAAATAATATTCTTACAACTAGCTTGCTAGCTTTTACAATTTGATTGTTAATTTTTTGTATTATATATTTGTGTTAATTGCAAATATTTTCACAATACTATTAAAACAGTTTGCTTAAAACAATTATTTAAAATTGCAACACTTTATGATAGGACTATAGAAAAGATATACGACTTAAGAGGTACATAAAAGAAAAGAGCCTACTCTTTTTTTAAGGCCTGCAACGCAACTGCAAATCCACTGTTGTTACAGTTCATGAAGTGTACCTCTACATTCCATATTGCAGTTGTACATGGGCGGCGGTAGTCACTTACCATCTGATAAACAGTGAGCCGCATGTTCGTTTGCATGGGTGCCCTCTACTCTCACATTAAAAAAAAATTTATGACTCTATAAAAATTCAAAATCTTTGAAAAACACATAAAATCATTAATAAACTTCTTAGAATGTAAATTATTTAACAAAAAATAATTAAATATCATAGATCTATTATATTTATGTTATTTTATAATATCTCTGTAATTATGTCTGGCTTAAACAAACGAGAGCCGTGCTAGCTCAGAATGGTTAGCGCTCGCTGTAAATTTCACAGTACGCGAGCAAACCGGGTTCGATCTCCGCCGGTACCAGTGAAATTATTAATGGCAATTTCAAGTGCTGGTCAACGTGCTCGGCGGTAAAGGAAAACATCGTGAAGAAACCTACACGTCTGAGAAATTATAATAGAGAAAATATTTCGAAGACATTTGAAGTTCGACAACACGCATTGGGGCAGCGCAGCGGACACTTTCGTGCCCTAAACCCTCTTAGAAATGAGGGGAGGCCTGTGCCCATCAGTAGGACGTAAATATATTTTACCTTAAAATTTACTGTAAACGAACTAAAAGAAAGCCTTCGATTTAGTCAAAACTTGGGGAATCTCTTCACCGATGCGAATTCATTCTGTAAGCTGTGGGTAGGGCATGGTTCGTTACTTATATTGCACAAAATATTCGTAAATATCTTGAAGACACACCTTAAAATTACGACAAAACACCATGTATAAATGCATATGGTATGTCTTTGCAAAATTAAGATTTAACAATACGTTGTTTGTATGAAGTACATTTCGAAAAGACCACTAAAGTTGTTGAATATTCATTTCAACGTAGCATCCATTAAGCATATGATAGGATGGAGACAATATTTTGCAAAAAAAAAAGTGCCTTGGCTGCAACAGCTGCGTATTCTTATAAAACTATGACTGAAATCCTATAAATCCCTGTTGTAACCACAGATATTATTGATTATGTTAATGTTTCAATGAATGGTATCTGAAGTTGCCAACTTTTAATGCGCAGTTTATAGTATCAACTAGGTCGATATAATTGTCGACGTTGTTCGAATTTCAAAACACATTACATTTACAGATCAATGACTCGTTTTTCCTACCAGCGAGTTATTTTTAGTAATTTGAAATTAATGATTAAGATAAAAAAAACTTTATACATGTACATTGATAGTCGACAAATTAAGCCATTAAATTTATCAACATTTACGTTAATACGGTAGTGAATTATTCAATAATAACTCATATGAATATTTCGTATGCACAGTTTTGTTTTATCACACCCGCAAGCGGCGCCGTATTAGACAAGGTAAGATAATATCTAAAAATAAACAAGTCTAGACTTTTCTATCCCAGCTTTTTGAGATAACATAACAGAAGAGTGTAAGTTGAAATTTACTCTTTCCTTTTTTAAAATGAGCACAGGACCCTAACCAAACAGTCCATACTCACCGAACGTAGTAAATGCAAAGCTAGCTAATATTTGGATTGGACTATATCTAGCAGTGGCTTCAAATAACTGATTAAGATTAAGAAGGTCCAAAAATAATTCATTTAAGCCTCTCTATTATTAAATCGCAGTATTCTCCAGTTATTGTAGTTACCTTTTTCATTGTCTATGAATAAAATTCCAATCGAAATGAAAACTTCCATCACCTCTCGATATCGTTTGCTGGCGATAATATTATAAATATATCAGACTAATGAATATCAACCCTTACTAAGGGTTGATATTCAGTTATAATTAAGTTTTTATATATTAAGTTTCATTATTCCGATATAGTAAGTTTAATCTTTTTAAAGGTGACATTTATAGGGAGTTTATTATAATTATTTTATAGCATGATAGCAACGTAGTAAAGGTTCTAACGATTCTTCGTTTTTTCGACCTTTAATACGTTTGTTTGTTTAGTATTTCAGTTCTTTTCGATCTCTTGGTAGAATGTATATTCACTAGAGCAAGCTGAAGCTATATAATTATTTTGATTGAAGACCATTTTACGAGGAAAGGGCTCAATACACGCAATATAACTTTTTCACTTGTATCAGCGTCTGATGTAAACCTGATGTCAATTCCTTATCAGTTAATGCCTCCCCGCTAGAAAAGCGCTCTTACATTTATATATACGTACCCGATACAAGGCCTCCCCTCTCCTACTTTAAAAAAAATGTTTTGAAAGCATACGGCTCAACACGGGCCAAGCCCGTGTACGGTGAACGCCAACCTAAACAAAGCACTCCCCGCAATACGGGTAGTTAGGGACTGGACCGTAATCCACGACAAAATAACTTGAGAACCAGTAAAAGAAGCCTTAGCTTCTTGGTAGAGCGTAAGCAACATAGATGTAGTATAAATTGGATTGGCAATGGAGTGATTAGGACGAAACCAAAATCAAAATACAACAGTGTGCATGAAATGTGTACGTATGGGAGACAAATAGTGCTGCACCATGCATTGCCTGCCTCAACTTCAATTATCGATACTGATTGCAGTATATTCGTACCTATATTCTGATTTGACGCAGATGATGTAACTAAATATTTTTACATGACTACGGCCCTTTTAGGCTGGTTTTAGGCTGCATGAAGTGAAAGATAGCAGGTTTTGCGGACAAATAAGTACGCCTAAAAATAAAATAAATGTTTGTATCCAATAAAAGTTGTTATTCAGAATGTACTTAACATTCCAAATACTTGTTATATTATTTTTATTATATAAATATTTATCAGATAACGTATTTTATAAAACTGAAGTAACCAACTAACTTACTTTCCACATGATGATAGTAAATGCCTATTGCAGCTCAAGGACACGTGCAGCTAACTTCAAACAAAGACGGGTACGCAGTTGTCACCTCTACGGACAGAGACATAATGCCTCATAGCCAATATTTATACCGGTACAAGGTAAGAGGGTGATACCTACTTGGGGCGGACTCGCACACGAACGGTTCTTTACGAAGAATATTTACCTAATTAAAGAAGAATATAACCATACAAATTAAAGAATATTACGAAGCCGAATAAGGCTGCATGCAAAGCACACCTTTGCCAGTGAGAAACATTTTGATAAAATGTATCGGTAAAGTCAATCTCTAAAAAGTGAGGCGTTAGATTAGCAGGATTTCACGTATTTGCGATTATTTTAAATTTAATTTCAACACGTTCAATTTAGTCAATGATGTGGACACAGTTAATGGTATTGGTGTTTGTCGATTGAATACTTATTGAGCTAAGATAATAACAAGGTTTTATGTACTAATTGTAACCGGTTTAATTTTTATGAACGATTAAATACCATTTGGGATATTTTCCAAAAACGTAATTTTCACGATAAATAGAAATTCTAAGGCATTAGGTTAGCGAGGCTTCCTTAAGGCTTAGCATCGACCTTCTGAATAACCTGTATTTAGATGCTTGATTGATTTTTCAAATACAAGCGAAATTTGTTTTGTTCACGTATGACGCCACTCCGATACAGGCGTGTACGTGAACGGTCTCGCCTAACTTTATCGCTCCAACGTACGCTTTTGCAGTGCCACTCTATTCTAACGTCAGTTTATACTAAATCTATGGTAACCACAAACATTGACCGAAATCGTGCATGTCGATGCGAGTAAATGCCATACAGAATACAATCAAATCCAGCTCCTACAATAAATGTACGCCATAACCGTTCGAGCACTACTCGAATAATAGGTACACAGGCCATAAAATCTCTCCATGAGCACCACCACTTGCCAGACCACCGATTCTACAGACTTAAGAATAAGGCATCACCAACAAGTGCATAGTCAGCACTTTTACCTGAAAGCGCGTCTAAGTCCACTATTTGCTACATATGCCAAGAATAATATTCGGCTTCTATTCGGTATTCAGCAGAACAAATACATTGTATTCATTTTTGAGTCCTACCTATTGCTCGAAAATTAATATATTTTATTAGTCATGCGATATTTTTTTATCAGTATATATACTTAAACACACTTTTAGTAACATATTTTTACGTAACAATAAACAAATAATGCGAGTCGTGACTCGAGACTCCTGAAACGATTAACTCGTAAATGAAACAAATACGCCCCCCGACTTGCGCTGCCACTGCATGGCACACTACAATGAGACGGGTCGCGGCGAGGTCAAATATTGAGTCGTCTCCCGCTACCACCCTGCATTAAGCTTACTCAAAAACAATCAAAACCGTCAAATCTACAAAAGGACAACGTGACTTTTCATCCCTGAATACTTTTAACATAATACTATCGTTAAAACTCTTATTTTCTGAATATTTTCGTAAAATACCAAGTGTTGTCAGCATAGTTCATGAAGAGAAAACTAATCGATTTTAAAATAAATATAATTTACTACACAAAATAAATAAATTAACGAAAATTTATTTCATATCAACTAAATATCACTTTGTGATTAATAATAATCATTACATTAACATGTGTCAATCCCAACACGATTCTGAATATAATTTAATATATTCGATAACCAGTCTTTATCCAAATATTATACAAAATAAAGGCCAAATAAGTCGAATCAAAACTTGCCACTTCGTAGCAAATGAATGCAATTTTTGTAAAATTAACTGGTATCACTGCAATCTCAAGTACTGCAATGTAGTGATGTACGCCACAACTTTAGCTATCGATGAACCATTTAACCCATTTCGGTTAGTCTGCCGATTAGGTTTTTATTTTTTGTTTAGATTTTATAATAAAGTATTGCAAAAAGTAGTAAATTTTTCTATTATTGGTTTAATAATAATAAACAAATAAAAATAGTTTATTAAGTAAATGATCATACATAAATTATAACCAAAGTCATCCCCTTCAAGTTTTTATACTTAAAAGGAGACCTCAATTTCTCCTTTTAAGCATAAAATCTTGTGTTTGGAGACTCCACTCCTCCATAGTACTTACTATTTGCACGATATTTACATAATAATTAACTATAAAAATTAAAATTAAAAACTAACAATAATCATGCGAAGTTTAATTTGGAAATTAATATTAGGCTAAGTTCGAATATAATTTGTAAAACGATTTTTATTTATTTCCGAAAATAAAAGAAAAACTTGGAGGAAAACGTTTTATGGACGCCGAGGAAGCAATGGCTGCGTTTCAAAATGTCGTCGAAGAGACCCCTAAGGACGAATGGGCAAAGTACTTTTCTCAGTGGTTTCATCATGTATTGATGTCAATGGACACTATTTTGAAAAGATATAATAAAACTAATAACTTGCTAGTTTGTTCAGTTCTTGATTTTCTAAGAACATTCCGTGTCACCCTCGTATTCTGTGAGAGCATGTGGTCCCGGTACGAGGGTACAGCAGTATCGACTAACCTTCTTTTATTGATAACTTGGGGTATGAAATATGATTTAACAAAATGATGAATGAATGACGGAGCAAATGATGCTAGGCCGTTTTGGTATTCAAGATTCATGATTTCTACAAGCTGTAATCCAAGTTTGCCGCTTAAGAGGATCTCTTGGAAATATGTGAAATTAAACGTTGTGCACAGTCTTGAGGATATAGGTATAAGAGGTACTCACTTAGATTTATTTAAAGACTATATTAAGGATCCCAAGCAGAAAGTAAAGATAGGTAAATACTTAAGCGATGAATCAGATATAACATTCGGAGTTTCACAGTGCAGTGTCCTGGGTCCTACTTTGTTTTTAATCTACATAAATGATCTAACCAACACGGACATTAACGAGGGCAACATAATCTCCTATGCAGATGATACTGCAATAATATTTACTGGTGACTCCTGGGATTCTGTTCGTAGATCTGCTGAAGAAGGCCTTGCTAAGATCGCTAATTGGCGAAACACTAAACTACTTACTTTAAATACTTTGAAAACTAGTTATATATGTTTTACAAATTATATTAGAATTCAGCCTAATATTAATTTCCAAATTATGACTATGATATGATAAAGGAAAAATCCGAAATATATGGATTTGTAATTATATCTATCACAAATAAAATATAATTTTTTGCGATTACGAACTTATATTTGGAGCATCGACCGTGATACCTATAGATCATTGTATGTGAAAATATTTTTGTCCACTGTAAAGTTAAGTTTGTGCTTCATCCCGGCTTACGTTAGTTAGAACAATGTTCGCTTACCCCTATTACCGAGACGGATGAACTATCTATATACATATTAAGTCTATACGAATTTCTACGGGCGAAAGTACTATTCGCACTTGTCCTGTTTTTATTCATCAATTGCATATCCTTAATCTCAATTCTATTTTATATTATTACATTGCAATACATTATAATTATACTAATAAAAATATTTGTCCCATGATAGGTAAGAAAACACCTAAACACATTTTTACAATTTTATTTATTTACAGTTTATATAAACAAGATAAATCGTTTTAGCTTGGTGTTATGCCCTCTGAATATATTTTTCTTTACCCTTTAAAATGGGAGATAATAAACCAAAACCATTATAATAATAATGTATACCCAATATAGATACGTCCTATAGCCAACTATCAGGTAAATTAACAAACGAAACGAACATACAGAACGTTTATCAGCTTTTTTATATGAGAATTTTTAACAATAAGATTAAGAAATTATTTTATGAGTAACCAAATAAGTGTTGAAATGAGCCTATTGTCAAACAAATTAAGGTGCATAATGTTGTAAAATCAAATCAAAACTAACTTACTCCTCTAGAGTCCCGAAACAATATCGCAGCATGATGTGGATCGAGAAAAGCATCCGAAGCGCGATGACGTGCCGTGGACACATTACCAAGCGAAGAACGCCGCTTTTCTGCTTCTTGAGATGCGGCCCGACGTAAATGTGCTCCTGCCGACAAAACAACTCTCAGTAAAATTTCAATAGTCACGAGTCTCTACCACCGCGTAATCGCGGTTTAAGAATATCCAATACCCCCATGTCGAGCCGTTTTTGTCGTAAGAAGTAATGGAGGGAAACTGAGACAGGAGATGGGAAGCAGCGTCTTCCTGATAACAACTCCAAATAACAACACGGTAAGATTCCTATGAGGCAATGTATGGGGGGAGGGGGTGGGGGGGGGTGCCTACGTTCAGCGCAGTGGGCATTAATAGGTTGATGGGTAGGTGGATGGATGAAGTAAGCCGAATAAATATTTCACGTGTCTACATTTTCCATCATTAAAGTAAAGTAAAGTTACAGCCTATATACGTCCCACTGCTGGGCTCAGGCCTCCTCTCATTTCTGAGAGGGTTTAGGGCAAGGAAGTGTCCGCCGCGCTGCCCAAATGCGTGTTGACGAACTTCACAACATGTCTTCGAAATATTTTTTTCTCTTATTCCTCAGACATGCAGGTTTCCTCACGATGTTTTCCTTTACCGCCGAGCACGTCGTAAATCAGCACTTAAAATTGCAATTAACAATTTCATTGGTGCCGGCGGGGATCGAACCCGAGTTATTCGCGTTCGTATTTCGCGTTTATATTTACAGCGTGCATTAACCACTGAGCTACCACGGCTCCTTTTCCATCATTGTTTATAAATAATTATATTGGCGCCGCAGTAAACAAAAATTAAAAGTGTCTTAATTTTTGGTAATCCTTTTCTCTTATTCACCAGACTGCATCTTATTGCATTTAAAGTAAAACTCTTTCAATTATCTAAAAATACTATGAGTATGACATTTTTTGTTATTTTGGTTTATAAGTACGTACTTACTAAATGAAATAAATATAATGCGGTTGTCGCAGATAACTAGCTTAATTAGGCCTTCAATTAACAGCCTCGCATTTTTACTAAACGACGCCGCTCAACAAGCGGCCTAAATGATATTCGGCGATGCGTCTAACGCTCGTACAACTTTGCATCCATCTAGTTATATAAGCGGGGTGCAGCTGGGGTGGCCTTTGGGCCCCCTCAAAGCCGCGTGCATTTATATAATATAGTACATAGGACATAATTAGGCACAGACGAGTGAATTGACACTTATACAGTAATAAGTTCTGACGTCATTTTTTTATTATATGCAATAAATTAATTTTTATAATTAGAAATGTTTTCCTGCATTTGGAGAAATTAAAATTTGAAATTAACATGTAGTATTTATGTTATACAATCCGCACAAATGATTAACAACAAATTTTTTCCGATACAGATTAATCATTTCGTTAATTTCCTCATTGATTTAAATTATATATGAACCTATGTTAGAATCGTCTACTATCGCTTACTTAAATACAGTATTAATAAATTCTATACCTGTTTCCGGAAACGGAACTATAATAGGATCACCTTGGTGTCCGTAAGTGTTTCCGTCTTTCCATCAATCATACTCGTGAGCAAAATATAAAAATCCGAAAATTATTAATTTGTAGTTGTAACACACAGCTTTTTTTGCACTGCTAAAAGTACATATGCAATTGGAGCATCGACCATATTGTTAAACTCTGTACAAAAGTTTCAACAACAAAACTGTGTAAACATTTAATTTACTGCAATTTTATGTTTGTTCTCCAAATCGATTTACTTTTTCGTAAGAGCAACGTTCAGTGCTTATTTCACCTATCATTCGTAAGATGGATATAGATACACTAAGCAAATAGATACATAACTAAGTTAAAATGGTCACGTATGCAAACAACATAATCTCGGCATACTGATAAGTTTTTAATTCAAGATATGGCAGCTACTCGCATGGGCTACTGCTTACAAGCTGCACATGAAGCACATGAAACTGGACTTGGCGAACATATAATAACAAAACTAACATGCAAAGAACTGTAAGGAGCGTATACCCAGACAGTTCGTTCTCAGTTTATTGTGATAATTTTTCACATGACCTTTACTGCTAAGTAACTTACAAAAAAGAAATTTGAAAATCAGCAACTGAAACAGCAACAAACTGTTCGAGATAAAAGAGTAGACAAATATCCATTGCTTGATGTGAAATCGTGCAAAAAAGAAGCCAGAGGATTTTATGACTACAGATTTGATCGAAATGACGGAATTCGTGCCATGCGTTGGGTGACAATAACGTGGTGACTTTGTTGTCAAATGATTCGAAAAGATACTTGGCAGAACTCAAAAGAAGAAACGAAATCGATCAACTCAAAGTGGTCGCGCAATACACGCAACACACAAGATGCATCACCAAAGATCATCAGTAAAGGTGATATCAGACAGTTCATTTTTCGTTCATTTTTATCTTCCATTCATTACCTTTCACTCAAAGTGAATCGTTTGAACACAAAATGAAACAAAAGTGCCGAATGAATTCATTAATGAACCGATCCAACAATGTTGGATATTGGCACTCGGCATCTTTCACCCCGTCTGGACACAGAGTGAACGTTCACTCGTATACGGCCATGGTGTTTAAATAGAATGACCAAAATACGCTGCTGTTTTAGGACAATTTTTAAAATTATCAATGCCTTTGGAACCACAAAATTGATTAATATAAAAACAAAACAATACGGGCAAACGCTATACAATCTTTAGAAGACATTAAACAAAATAAAGATGGTGAGGACCCGCTATACACGCCGTTTTCTTTGTTTCTTTTATGTCAGTTCCTTAATTAAGATATCGCAAATTAAATTAATTTCAATACGCACAACTGTATTTGACCACATCTTGAGAGAAAAGAGCGGGTGAATGTTCATTTTTAGTCACTCTATCTAGGCTGTGTGAACATGGAATGAAAGAAAAATGAAGCAGTCACTCCAGTGAATATTCATTCGAGTGAACTGTCTGATATCACCTTTACGAGGCTGTACTTGCCGCGGAAACATGGTGGGGCATGGCTTTTTAAGCGCTCTCACCATGCATAAACGCGAAATGTGAAGCCAGGGACGTCATTTCGTGTGATAAAGGGCTAACCCCTCTACTCTATCCTTAGCCAACGAGCAATGGCAGGACCCAGCAGTACATAGCATTTCCGACCGGGAGACCGTACGGAAGGATGTGGAGCTCCACGGGAGGTACTACAGGGCTCTACATGAAACTTCGTAGATACAGTCGCCTCCCTCCACTGGTTACGCTTTGGTGACGCTTTCGGGGAAACCGAGAGTTTTGTCTGTGCAATACAGGATCAGGTTATTAAGACCAACAACTATCGGAGATACATCCTAAAGGATGGCACCGTCGACATCTGTCGAGCTTGTCGTCATCCCGGTGAGTCACTTAGACATGTCATCTCTGGTAGTTCGGCGCTTTGTAACTCTAAGTACTTGCACAGGCACAACCTAATAGCCAGGATTCCACACATGGAGCTCGCTCAGAAATACAGTCCTGTGGGACTGGGCCATCATCACGGTCAGGACTATTCTTACTAATAAATCTGATATTGTGCTGATGGACCTGGCACAGTCAAGGATATTTTTGGCCACATTGCCATTCCGTATGACGAGAACGTCGTGAAAGCCGAATCAGATAAGAAAACAAAATATCTAGACCTGGCCCACGAGGTGATCGACATGTGGAGTCTGCCGACCGAAACTATCTCTCTCGTCTCTGCGAATTGGCTGATTCTGGTCAGCCGCTCGGATCATCTGAGGCGACTAGGACTCCGGACCGCTCCGGGCTCAAATGCAGAAGGCGGTGCTCCTCGATACCGCCCGCATCGGCCGCCGGTTTCTTTCCTTTTCCTCCCAACCCTCGGCCGTTTGGTTTCCCCTGCCGAGGGCTTCCATATGGTTGGATTTTTATTTATTTATTTTTTATTTATTTATTTATGTTAGTACATTTAATACATACTTATGTGTATTTATTACTTCCTTTTATATTTATTCAGCCCAAGCAGATGAGAATACTTTATAAATACCCCAAATAATAATAATAATATTTATTTCAGATATACATATCCATACACATTTCCTTTGGATGTAAGCGAGCTGTTTTTCCTTTTTGTAACTTTTTGATTAGAAGCAAATTGTAAACGAATGTAATAAATACGTTTTATTACTTGATTAACACTTTTTTACTTATCTTATTTTATGCTCAAGATTCAAGTAGTGTCCAAACTAATGAAAAAGTAAATTGGATTGGGAATCGTAATTCAACGTTATTTTACCTAAGATAGGTTACAGTCATTAATTATGTAGTTACGTATATAAGCATTTATTTGTCGTTTGTGCTGAGCAACATATTGGCTAATATTATTGATAATATTTGTAAGGGTGTATGTTTAATTATAAATTGCTATTTTAAAATAGTAAATTTCCGAGGTTTATTACGTAGTAATATCGATTCTCGCCTAATGAACCTCATTAATATGCCATCAAAAATATTATCAAGACACTGGGACCTACTTCGCCATTCGAATTAGGCCTAAAACTTGACATCGTCTTAACAACGCTTGGTCTCTGACTTGACATTACGAACAATAAAAATACTTGTAATGCACAAGCGCTAATCTTTGTTTTTACCGGCCACATGAAGGGCGCGGTCAACGGCATAAAATTCCTAGCAGTAATATTATCGTATGATGGTGGTAAATATAGCGCATAGCGCCATATTATAAATGATAGACACAGAGAACAAGGCGAAGGCTTTTTCCGCTTCCCTGCATCTGCTTCACCCTCGAAACATACATATCACATAATCACGATAACACTGCACCTTACTGAATTAAATAGGTAATATACTATATTCACTTTTAAATAAAAACAAAATTGAAGAAAAAACTGGAACAAAAATGAAGGCCGTTCGGTAGGTTGAAATAATTAATTACGTGAAATTAAAATTATTCTCTTAATTCTTTGACTTTGTAAATTAAAATCACGATTTTCAAACTTTATTTGTAGTGTAGTTACAAAATAAGGTTCACGGACCGGAAAATAATCGCGCGAAAGAATGTTCGCTTTTCTTTTTTAGTCATATTTTTAATAATTAAGGCGCTGCTACTAGCGAACGACCTAGAGCGTTCGGTTCCATACATTCCACCGGCTCTCGCTAAAATAAATCACGTAAGAAATACGCCCAAATTTTAAAATATTTCCTTTATGAAATCTAATAAGTCCTTTGAAAAAATTAAAGTGATCAAAATGTTTATTAATAAATTGCTTATTGATTAGTGTCAATCGCAAAATAAAATAATGCTTACTTTATGAGGAGCTGCAGGTTATCAATAATTATTTCTCATTTCTGTAGTTTAGTTGTAGGAAGATTCATCAAGTATTTACCCCTTTTGAAAAAATTGGAATTGGCTACGAGGGGTGATCCAAAAGTAATGATAATTAAAATAAAACACGGTAATTAAAGTTAAAATAATAATTTATGTTTCTACATAGTCTCCTAACAAATCAATACATTTAGTCCATCTTTTTTCTAAACCCAGGATTCCCTTTGAAAAAATTCTTTGTCTTGACCCTCCCAAAAAGCTTCAACAGCGGCCATTACTATCGTCTTCGAATTTCTTGCCTAGGAGGAGTTCCTTGAACCGAGGAAAGAGGTAGAAGTCACTAGGAGCTAGATCTGGCGAATAGGGAGGGTGTTCGAGCAGTTCGAATCCCGTTTCTTGAATGGCAGCCATCGCAACTGCGGCTTTGTGAGCCGGTGCGTTGTCTTGGTGAAACAGCACTCCAGCTCGCAGTTTGCCGCGTCTTTTTTTCTTAATGGCCTCCCGTAATCTTCTTATTTGGTCTGCGTAGTAATAGCCCGTAATAGTGGCTCCATTTTCCAAATATTCCACCATAATTATGCCTTGAGCGTCCCAAAAAACAGATGCCATAACCTTTCGCGTCGAACTTAGCGTCGGTGAGGAGGCTCGCTTCCAAGTTATCGACTGTTTCAGGATCAAAATGGTGGATCCAGGTCTCGTCCATAGTCACAAAACGGAACAAAAAATTTTCTTGATCTGCTTGGAACTTTTCGAGATTGACCCTCGAAATGTCAACTCGATTTTTCTTTTGCTCGTCGGTTAACATTATGGGTACCCAACGCGCCGAGACCTTTTTCATATGCAACTCGTTCGCAAGGATTCTTTGAACGCTGCCATATGAGATCCCTGTGACCTCCGCTACATGCCTGATGGTCACTCTTCGATCTGCCAACACAACATCTTCGACTTTTTTCACATTGTCTTCAGTGAGGGACGTGGATGGGCGTCCTTCGCGATGTTCATCTTCAGCATATTCCCAACATTTAGGTATAAGTTATAAGGGCATAACAATTTAGAATTTCATAAAACACAATAATTCAAAAATATCATAATAAATATATGTAGTGTTTGATTCGTATACCGATGAAGTTCATCGTCATACTTATGGAGAAACTTTTCCATCATAATAACTTTCAGATGCCTTGAAAATATAATTTCTTTTGTCCAGAAAGTAAGTAGCCGACAAAGCATAATATCTAAGTTCTTTCAAAAATGATATATTGTTTCACAAAAGGCATCACAACAGTTCTGTTGCTGTATGCTTTTTTTTCTGAATTACTTTAATGTTTTATTCGCTTTCGATTTGGTGGTCGCTTTTAAATGTAGTTTTAAATTTCGTTCGTTCAAATCCAAGTAAATAATTCAGAAATAGCCCCTCATTTTTACTTTTGTCCTCATTTTCTATCAGTTGATAAGTAAATTTTTTCTATGATGCGTCATGATAGCTCAAAAAAAAATACAAATGAAAAAAAATGAAATAAATTTGCTTACAAAGTTACGCTCGTATACCTGGTGAAAAATTTGATGCATCCATATACACATAAATCCGTTACGAGCTCTCGGGAAGCACAGATACATGTAGTCTCGACCGCAACACGCTTAAAAGAATAAAAAGATACCCAAAAATGTGCATGGGAGCCTAGCCCCCGCTAGTGGGGTTAAAGGTTAACCTGTCAATTGAGTGGCTGTTAGCATAGTCTCAAAAGTGTGCGTGATTAGGCGATTGCGACACCGAGATATATATTCGTACACCGAAATATGCAGCTGGTTAAGCTATGGACTTTCTTTGGCTGATGAAGAATGATAAAAGGTAAAAAAAACAACAAATAATTGACTATATAACATTATATATAGTATATTCACTTGACATTATTTTATATTTCGACTTATTTTTTTGTATATCCTTAAAAATTTGGCGTACGCTAAAACACAAAAGCATGTTCAACACTGCGATGTAACGCAAATGCTATTAACCTTTCGAGCGCCAAAGTCGCCTACACTTGACCAGCACCTGCGGGCCTTGAGCGCCAACGACGTCTATAGATGACAAAAATATGAAATGTGGATATTGGAAATCTATTACTGGTATTTTAATTCCACACTCCTCAAAAAAGAATAACCCAGCAATGTGTGAGTATAAAAAACAAGTCTCCTAGAGCCACAATGACTAAGAAACATTGAACTAAAAAAGAATGGATTTTTATCTAAGCAAATACTATGGTCCAGCACGCCAAAGCGCGGGTGGCGTAGATTTCTTGAAAACTATCCAAAATTCAGCTCAAAGTGTTACTTTTATTCTATTATTATTGATATTTGAATAAAATAAAAGTTTAGAAACATAAAACTATAATTAGATACATGAATAAAAATATATTATCAAAAATCATCTTCGCATAATAAATCTAATATCTCAACTCTGGCGCATCCTTAGCGCGTCATCGAAAATCAGTTCTCTGGGCGCCGTGGTCAAGGATAGACGACACCCTGACGACGTCTTAAGTCATTAGCGGGAAACGTAGTGCAATGCAATATGAACGATTCCTCAAAACTCATTCGCATTTTGGAAAGCGTCGATATTAATGAATTTCGATCCATGAATTGAATTTTTGATTGATTGGTGAACAATTATGTGCCATTTGTTGATTTCTATAATAAGTACTGGTTTTTTATTTCATGACCAAGATTTTAATATGATAAGCCTGATTTACATAGTGCGAATAATTGTATACAATTGTTAATTAGTGAATAATTATGTATATTTTTCTTATTTTAATAATATAAAATTACAAATGTGTTTTTTTTACTTAAGGCATGAAGAGCAATTTTTCATTTTGTGTTGTGCCATTTCCTTTTTCAGTCTCAAAATCATCTGGCAGCATCAGCATTATATCAAACCCCCATTGTTATAAGAGCGTAAGACTTTTCTTCCGTGCTTCACTTGGCATACGCCTCCCCCGACATATAAAATATTTTGAATCGATAACTGTATATTATGGTTAGATCGATTTCGAAATCGATACACAACAAGCGACACGGCTACATCTTTAAAAAAGTTTCAAAAAGGAAGGTCAGCTACGCCGTTGTCGTCCAGGCGTGACAGTGATCATCACGATGGAGAGTAGTGCTGTGGTTTACTAATATTTTATTGTTTGTTTTTATTTATGTGCAAAGTACATATATAAAAAGAGTGGAAGACATCACAAGATTAAATAAAACATGCCAGAGTCATTTATTGCATAAAAAACCAACAAAAACAAGTTATGTTGTGTAATCGATATATCAACTCTTGGCAGCACTATTTTTTCGTAGGTATTTTTGTTTACTTTTCGCTTTGGCGTACAGGACACGGTAATGCGTTTTTGACGTGGCGCTCAAAATGTTAAAACTGTGTTATGTCTGGTCCTAATGAGCAGTGGCATAAGAAGCAGGAATAGTCGTCCGAATAACAGACCAATCAATTGAAATTTATTATTGCCGCGACAAAGCGTGGGAACCCATCTTCCTAAGTATAGGGTAAGCTCAAATCAGGACGCGATACCAAGCAATTTGTTCAACCCTATTCTGATCGGATCATCGCGACACTGCAGACTAAGCGTAGGTAATAATACGAGTATACTCTCGCAGTGTGTTGTTCACCAACGCAACGTCCAAAAATTAAGCAAGACGTGTACCCTTGTTCATTTGGCCTACGTTGCGCGTAAATCAGTCTGCGACGAGACATGAGTATTATCTACAAACAATTTATCAATTAGAATACAGGGTTTGAGACACAGCAAGCAATATAAAACATAACTAAAGCCGAAAACAAAAACAATTTATATTTTTGTACAAATATAGGCTCAGGCTAGGATCCAAGACCAGGATCCACAGCGTTCAAACCACCAGGTTACGTGTACGTTGTTACAAACCGACAAAAACCTAATGAAACATACCTCGGTATTCTAAAATAAAATAAAGAAAACAAAATCTGTACCCTTATATTTATAATGCTATACAATTTAATTTATTACCTTCTTTCACAATCGTGTCGAAAATACGGTACGTAGCGCCACAGTCATCCAATACCGATTTTCTCAAAACTTTGTGCATGTGATCACAGTCAAGTGATTTAGAACGGGATCGAAAATCGTCGCTGTCGCTAGCACGCTCATTACTGGCAGAGGGCACCGCGCAGGAACCACGCCGACCTTCATTGGGATCGTGACGCCAGTGTCCTACTTTCTTACTGAACGTCCGAATCAATTCTTGTATAGAATGATGTTTATGTTTATGATGACTACTCCCGCTTGATCCCGACCCTCGCCTCTCGCGCAGATGATTCTCCTTTGAAGCATTAGAGCCCTCGACTAACTTCTGTGCGAAACTCTTATTATCAAATCGGTTTTTAGACGGCATTTGAGTCAATTTAATGTTGCTAATCTCTCCATAACGTTCACATTTGTTGTATTCATTTTCCTGTATATCATCCATAACGTCGTTGTACAGAGGCGAGACAAAGTGACGATAATCATGTTTGGGTGCCTGATACGTATTGACACCAGTCTGGTACCTGTCTCCATCACTTAGTTTTGATCTGTAGGAGCTTGAATGAAAATGATGATGATGTTGAGACGGCGACCCCCGACTTTCCACTACTTCTCGGAAATAACTGGCGAAATTCGGGTATCGATCACGAGGACTTGAAGCAAATTCGAGTGGTGACCGTCCACTCCGGTAAGCACAATTGCCTGTGCGTTGATTAATTGGAATGCCTTTATTGTGTTGCCCATTTTGTATGGAACTATGAGAATCCGTCGAGATAAGTGTTGAGCACCAGGTATCAGCGCTGTCATCCTTTCCTAATGGGGAAATAGCCTCTCGAGAACTGTGTTTGTGCAAGAAATGCGTAAGACTGTGCATTTTACGTTTGGTACTTTGACTTATTTATCTATATCTAACCATCGCACTATAGTTCACAAAATAAAATTTATCACTGTTTATCGAATCTCGGTCTTTCTGTTAGGTATTGCTCTTAATGAAAAATATGAATAATTAAATACTAACGCAAATACATAAAAATAGAACTACAATGAAACCAATATTATGACCGTTCTTTTTTTATAAAAAGGAGACCATAAGCATGATGATGGAAAATTATGAATGGTGTAGCTCATAAACATGTACGTGTATCGTAGATTAAAAACCAATATACAGATGCGTTCTACTACCAAGAAGTAAGATGAAATGTCTTGTTATCAGTAAAAAGGGTCTCCGGTTCTCTACGTTCGTTATACAGAACACAGCCGCATTATGCTGCTATTTAACGATGGTATTCTGTCAGAGTGGTTTCTCCATCGAGCTGATCAGTCTGTATAATAGAAATACCAATGTTAAAGCTAAATACAAATTGGATATTCACATCCCGATATCTTTAAGTAGGTAACCATATATACGCTAATAGTCTGCCCGACCGCCAATGGCCATTCAAGGTGAAATATTATAAGGGGAACGTTTTGTTATTTTAGTCTCAAGCGCTATTGATATTTTTTGCAGCTGAAGGTCAACAAGGCTTATTTAAGGAGTGCATTAACGTGGCAAACGGGAAGTACCAGACGGCCTTGAGCGAAATGCGGATCTCAACACTGCGATTTTTGCGCATGGGCAAACTAGGTCACCTTCAACGTTTATAGCAGAGTAACGCAAGTTCAATAACTTAAGTGAAACAGATACTTTCTCGCGGGACGAAATTATATAATAAGTTGATATTTTTATTTTATCCTTTCCGATTTAACATACCTATATTACTGTAAAACTAGAGCACTTTTCCGCAAAAAAACGCAAACCTTTAAAGTCTTCGATTCCGATCGTAACTAGATAGCTCAAACTAATAAAAAGATAGGATTCTACTATGTGTATGACATTCAAAAGTTAAGCAGTCTGCTATTCAAGACAAGGGCATTTGACAAAATTAATTACATGTTACATATTTACGAGTGACACACCTAAAGCATGTCAGTAGCGTTTTACAGTTTACGTTACAATAAACAAATATCGAAATTTAAAAAAATACTTATTAATTAATTTTATATTATAATATAATTAAATAATAAGTATTTATAGTAATGATAAGCATTTTTTATAATATAGGTACTGTGTTGTAGTAAAAATTGTTGTTGAGGGATCATAGAATTCATTATTTGTATACATATCGTAAATAACCCTGCCATCTTTCTGCAATCACAATAAAACCAGAATGGTTATAGTCTTAACGCAAAAACAATGTTTATTTAGACGAAGTTGCCCCCCTTTTTAGATACTAAAATATTGTACTTTTGAGAAATTCAAAAGAAAAAAGTACACATTTACTTTTAATCTTTATGTATTTTTGTTTTGCTTTGGTCATCAATGATCTAACCACCTTACCTTCTACCTTACCTTTAAAATAATTATAGGTCTGAGCAATTTTGATTTATATTATATTATTTTAAATTTTAGTTTTGCGTACTATATTATTTTTCTATAGTATATATGTAATACAACATGACTGAAATATAGTACGATACTATAGATTTTTTTTAAAGAAGGAGAAAATACATTTAAAACCATGGCAAACATTTATGAACTACGCCGTAGCGTTTCAGAAGCTGTGAAAAAAAACGAATTCGCGGCGATATGTGGATGAGTAGTGAAAATATAGTTTTGAAGACAATGCTAATATACATTACCGCCGATGGCAAATAGTTTGACCACTTAATTTAAAGTATTAAAATTATAATTTTTGAAGTTCTATACGACAGAAACGTCATTTCGATTTCGAAAATGATTTCGAAAATGGAACTCTGTGCCAATATTATTATGTACGTATTTTATTAATTTGTCATTTGTTTACAATTTGGCGGAAAATTGAAAATTGTCTGTGTCACGTCAGCATGAATTTAACGCGAGAAAATTTTCGTACAATGATCTTTTATGACTTGAGATGTCATTTAAGTAAACAAGAAAGTTATGATAGACTTGAATGGCCTTTGACGATGAAGCCCCATCTCGTGCTGCTGTTTACAACCCGTTTAATAAGTTTGTGTGGTCGCTCTAATCTCACCGATGATCTGTGTGATGGACGGCCTTCTACGGCGACGACTGAAAAAAACATCAGTGTTGTGCGGCGTATGATAGAGACTGACAAAAGAGTGACTTAGCAGCAGATTCGGACAAGCTTAGGCATCGGTGTGAGTCAAGTGCACAAAATCCTCCATGAACATTTAGCGTTCAGGAAGCTTTGTGCCCGGTGGATACCTCATAATTTGACAGAGGCCCAAAAACTCCGTCGTGTTGATTGGTGTCGTGAAATTGTTCAAAGATTTAACGGAGTTCAGTAGCAAGCGTAAGTTGACATACTTACGGGTGCTGGATTTATTGTGATCATCCTGATACTAAGGGACAGTCTGCTGTCTGGGTGTTTCCTTCCGAGGAGTTGCCAACTAAATTGAAGAGAGGTCGTAGCGTGGGAAAAAAGATAGTGGCCTCGTTCTTCGTCAAAGATGTGGACCCTTCCCGATTGAACCGACCTATTCGTGCTACAGCAGATAGTATAGCTGCAGCGTTCGGTTTAATTCCATATCAAATAATTTTTATCGTGAAACGTACTATTTTATTGCGATAGTACAGTTATTTTTTTTTTCTCCATACAAATTTAAAAATCCTCTGCGCGTGATGGTTGTTTTAATAAAATTATTAAAATAATAAAATTATTATTTTATTAACATCAAATAAAAAGTTTCGAACTGTATTCCCGATATATCCTATTTCATCCTCTTAGGGGTTAAATATTCCAAAATCCTTTCTTAGTCGCTGCCTACATCGTACGAGACAGCTACGTTATAAGAAACAGAAGAGAGAACAATGGCCACTCTCCTAACATCCTTGAACTAGTAAAATCTAATATTACGTAACTTGAAGTATGCCGTTTGATTTGTCTTTTCAGTGTTTTGTTTTTTAAGTATACTTTTTTTTAAAGTACGGAGAATCTAGTAATTATGCAACATGTTCTTGAGGTGAAGTGGCGTATTATTAATCCGTAGCAGTTAAAAATAAAAAGTTTTTTTAGTTCAATAATTAATATAAAATTTATATGGTTGCCATTGCCTAGAGTTTAATTTCGATCTAGAAACAAAATACCTATGGATAAAAAGTATATATAATACTTTTTATAAGATAATATAGTGTTTGGTACTACTACTCTGCTACTATTGACTCCTCTAGTAAAACGTATGTACTTACGAGTATATAATTAGTTACGGATGCGATACTGCGTTTTGTTAAGCAAAGTAATATTTTCTAGAGACTATAAAGATTATTTTTATTTCCCAGCAATTAAAAATAAACTCATGAAATCCATTAAATGAATTGAAAATGAAAAATTCTCGTTTACCTAGTCATAAATGAAATATGTTGTCCAAATGGCCATAGTTCTTACAGATTTTAGGACTAGTGGTTGGGGCTGTTCGTTGATAGATGAGTCAGTCACTCATGACATCTTTTATATAAATAGATTTACAAATGTATTTAACTTATATTATCAGGTGCCCCAGAAGTCAACGTTAAGCCGGAAACGGGCAATAGGCCAAGTCGTGTCAAGTCGTTATTAGAAAAATATAAAAAACAATCTTGGTCATATACTTTTAAATTGTAAGGATTCAAAAATAAATCTCAAAAACAGACACCCTCCGATTATCTTTCAAGTTATGTGACTACAAAATAAATATACACAATACTTTTCGTCAGGATTTTTTCTGTAATGTAAAAATTAGACTTTGACTTAAAGGAAAATGCCTTATGGCATTAAATCCGCCGTATATACTACTCTGTACATTAAATTATAAATAAATAAAAAAAAGTTATCAAGCATATAAAAATATAATTATTGTCTACTTTAAACACACACAAAACATAGTTTTTTGCATATTGTGTTATGATTTAACAGTGAATTCGATCTAATAATAGAAATCGTACCGTAGCGTAAATAACTGTTATTTACTTTGTACACATGGACGGAGTACTTAACCTAGCACAAACCTGTTAATAATTAAAAAAAATTCAAACATTACAAAGGCAGCCCTTCATAGCCAAGCAATAAATCAAAAAACATCTTTTAGTTTATTGAATTCTAAACTATAATAGTAACAAAATAGGGTTTTGGATTCAAATCGGTTTCTACATCAGCATGGTATGATGGTATAACTTACTTGACAAACTGAGTTATGCCAGGATCTGATTAACATTTTTAAATCTTTTTATATTGGCTAATTACTTTTAAAGTTAAAGTAAAAAATGACTTATGTCACCAAACATATTATTATTCAGTCGTATTTTCCGGCATGTAAAGCATGCAAAATACATTTTTAAATTTCCTTATCAAGTGGAGTATCAAAGTATTCTACAAAATAACATGCGATGTAGGAGCAATCACTTTAAAACTTTAAATGGTACCGAACTCTATAGCGTTTAAATTTTAGTAAATATTTAAGATATAATATATATATATATATATATATATATATATATATATATATATATATATATATATATATATATATTTATATATTTACGCGGGCACTACACATTAAAAACATGTGTCAAACCACCGAAGTTGTATGGGCTACCAAAACTACACAAGCGCAATGCTCCACTACGTCCCATAGTCAGCCAAATCGATTCACCAACTTACACATTAGCTCAACACTTAGCGAAAATACCCGCACCGCTCAGTTGATAAACAAGAGCACACATAAAGGAATCCTATCATTTTGTCAGCGAGATTAAAAACTTACACCTGGCAGACAATGAAAGAATGATCAGTTTTGATGTGCAGTCATTGTTCACATGCTTACATGTTGAAGACTGCATCTCAATTGTAACTAGAAGGCTGGCAGAAAACATGTTTTGCCCGTAGAATTTGCAGTATTACTCAGACCACTGGCTTATATCTAGCTACTGGCTATTGTGGAAAGAATTCTAAAAGCAAGTAGAAGGTATGGCGATGGGCTAACCTGTATGTCCCATTGTCGCCGACATATTCATGCAAGGTTTTGGGGAGAAAACCCAAGAACCTTCAAGCAGTATGTAGAACGAAATTTTCACAATTTTAACTTGAAGATTAATTATCTGCAATTTTAGATCACATTAACTTCATAAATTCTAAAATTCAGTTCACAATTGAGTTAGTGTAAACAATTCTTTAGCTTTTCTAGATGCATTAGTAATTCGGAATCCTGATAACACAAGGTGTTATCAGGATTCACAAGTCACACTGTATATAAAGAAAAGACCCATACAGATAGATATTTGAACGGTGATTTTCACCACCATCCTTTACAGTTAGCTACCATGGGTAAATCTTTGTTTCAGAGAGCACTAAGGATCTGTGACAGCAAACACTTAGCCGCCGAGCTCCAATACGTCAAGCAAGTTTTGCATGACAAGAACCTTTGGGTCCTTCGCCTACATTACAGTGAAGGAGTGAAGCCGGCCACAGCCGAACGTGTGCCTGCTGTGTCAGAGGTATCGATGACTAGATTGGCTACACCTTAAAGTGTGCTTCCATTAAAACGTACTTTAAGCCGCCGAAGAATATTAGTCAATTTTTACTATCAGTCAAGTGTAATGTCCCTCTGCAAGACGCAGGAGAGTACAAGCTCGATTGTGAATGTGGTCACTCTTACATAGGACAAACAAAAAGATAAAAAAACCAGCATTAAAGAATACATAGCAGATGTGAAGAATCGACGCTCCGGCTGGGTGGCTACCATCTACTGAGAATCATATCATTATAAAATGAAATCCCAATCCAAGCATACAACTGCAAGATTTCAAGATACTATAAGTACATAGTACATACTGCGTAGATCGGAACAAAAATTAATTATTTTAATCTGCAGGTAGCTGAATATAAAACAAATTATTATATTTAAGATAATGTTAATTGTAAATATTTAAGATGATTGGTAATGAGCCGTGGTAGCTCAGGGACTCAGCGCTCGCTTTAAACACACTACGCGAGCATTCCACCCGGATTCGATCCCCGCCGTCACCAATGAAATTGTCAATTGCATTTTTTTAGAATACGAGCGACAAACAAGCGCACAGTCCACCTAATGGTAAGTGGATGCTGTGGCCTGTGGACATCTACCATTTTGTCCATCTATCCTCTGTCCATCTCTCTTGTTGTGTACATCTTTCCTCGATTAAGAATCAAAATGCAGATGCATTGCCACCCCTAAGGACTAAGATGGAATGCCTCGTTTCCAATAAAACGGATCTCCGGTTCTCTACACTCACCATACGTAACACAGCAGTATGTATTAAGTTGCTATTTTACTCTGGTATCTTGAGAGAGCGTGGTCCTTCTTAATTTTTTTGAAATTGAATTGAAATTAATTAATTTGAAAACTAAAAATTGTTCATATTTAGAGTATAAGGCTATTGTTGACAAAGACAGAGGTGCGTTGGTTAATTATGTGATTTTTTAATACTTGATGTGATAATCCTAGTGAGAATAGAAGGTACTAGTCATGTAATAAAATCGCAGCAATTATGAAATTAATACTAATTATCGCAGTACAATAGGAATAAAATAGAGAAAACCGTTATCTTGGACATGACAGGGATTATGCGTAGTCATCTCTTTATTAAGGCCAGCCAAATACATACGGACTTCCGTTTCGAGATTCCGTTTCGGAATTCCGAAACGGAACGAACGCGTCGGCCACGCACATACGGAATCCTGTTTCGTCCTCAAAATTTGAAACGGAAAAATACCGTAGGTGTGTGACGGGGCATTGATTTTATATAGACTTGCTGCGTTCGTAATTCCGATATGAAGGAGCGCTAATGAGGTAATTGAAATAACAACCTAAATATAATGGCGCCATCACCACAAACGCCACCTGATGGTAACAAACAGAGGCAAAATATAATCTTTTAAAGAACATAAATAGAACAATATGCGAATAATAAATAGTTTTCCAATAGGTACTTCCGTCTTTCTGATCTAGGAATCGAAGCCCAATACGCACTGAATGACAATACTGAAGATTGCTTTATAAACGGTAGTAGTAGTTTAGACTTTTTTTTAAATTAGCGATAACATTAATTTGACTGTGTCACTTTTACTTCTGTACTACTATGTCTTGCACTGACAATTAATCAATCATGTGGAAATGTGGAATTAATTTTTTCTTTAATCGACTTTTATTTTTTATTGAATCTTATTTCCAGAACTTGCAATGCTACAGTGTTCGTAATACTTTAATAAAAAATATTTAGTAACAGCCTTTAAAGTTTTTGTAATTTTTTGTAGCACGGCAAGATCTGACTTTCATTCCCAAAATTTCATCCCCTAAAATCTGCCGCCGTTGGCCACCGCCCTACCCTCTTGCTTGACTATAAATTTAAAATATTAAATGGCAACAGCTCTGCGCCCTCTTTTCCGCAAGGGACGCTTCCGATACGGCAGAAAGGCCCTCCAGGCCAAAACCAGTCCCAGGTGGTGTTAAGTGGGTAGGCATTTAGGTTTCATAGTAAGTCCCACATAACCACGCAGCCGGCTGCGTGATACGCTAAGAGCATTCACCACCTCCCTCCCAGGCTTCCCGGAGGGTAGCCTTTTACTTTGTTTCTGGGCGCAAAAAAGGCTACAGCTGTAGTGCATAACATAAGCCTAATTTACTCTTCAAGTTAGATTTACATTATCATTTCATTTAGTTTTGTGTTTAGATAAGGTAATGACAAGCATTTCAGTCATAAATTGATAAAGGAAGAAATGTTGTCGCTCACACTGGTTTCATCGATATTAAGAAAAAAAGACATTATAAAAACACAGCTATTTTAAATGATTTACAATTGAAAGAACAATTAAATATGTCCTTTTTAGGTATGAAGAAATAAATATGAAATAGTATCGTCTTATTTAACCACTACATAGGAATACGTGTACTTGAATCTTGGTAGCGAGCTAAAAGTGACACACGTTCTCCTGTTAGCATTGCAATACTTACTAAATAACAATATTAAGAGATCGTTAAGGACAATTGGACTATTCGGCCTGAAGTTAACAAAATCTTGTGTACTTTAAAAAACCGGTTATATTTTTCTAGCATACAAGAGACTAGCTCATTTTACAATCTAGAATTTGAAAAAAAATTTTAAATAAAAAATTATTAGAATATCGATTATATTAATACAATCGATTTGGAATTTAATAAATAATGATATCATAAGAAAATAATGATGAGATATTAAAACTAACTCTAACTAAATTGTATTTATTAATCACATAAAATGCATGTAGCTTTTCGTATTGGTATTGCAGTAAAAACTAACATCTTTTATTTGATAATTAACATACCTTTGTGGATATTACTAAGTATAAATACGTTTAGTTCATTCTAGAATTAAAACACGTCGTGAATAAAAATGATGTGTTCAAAAATAACATAATATATCATCGTATCGTCACAGAATAAACGGTATCGTGTAAAGTGGCATCTATGTGAATCGATCCAAAACGACAGGTTCTTGTTTTTTCAGGTCGATCTAAAAATTTATTCCCTAACTCCAAATATATTTTTCAATTAATCAATATCTTATCGATATGCCTACTATTCACTATCTTGTCTATCACTTGTTTTTTCGACTTTCGTTTATCGTTACATCACTGCATTTTCTTGATACTACTTCTTTTCTTTCGCGATTTTATTTACTGATCTGCTTTTTTATTAACCCATGCTTCGTTATTGGACACCGAGAATTTTACCTACACGTCTGACCCGGACTTGTTACTTAGGAATACGGCAGAAACCTACAGATTGGATATTGTCATCATGAACCGTTGTGTTAAATACGGAATTACGACTGATCGCTGTAATACAATAGGCAAACGAGTATTGCATGACCAAGCAATTAAGTATGTGATCCGTGAATGTTGTGCACCTGAACCCGTAAGCACTATTCTTTGATTATAATTAATTAATAAGCAGTCAATTCTAAGTGCTGTCCTGTGCATATTATGTCACGTCGGCCGTCGTGGTATAGGTTTTACAAAATCTTTTACCTTTCAGGTTAACATAAAAAAACAGCAATGACCATGTAGTCCTGCCGGGACTTAGCACCAATACCAGTAGGTCAATCCAGTATTTGTCTCCGCTGTGGACGTTCGTTGCCATCAATTCACCGACTTCAAACTGATTCACCTCGTGAACTAAGAATTTTTTGAGAATAATTATGCTACAAAGAGTTTAATCAGCCTATTTTTTAATGTTTTTATTTCAAGATTTCCATTAATCACGTCAATATATTGTAGGTGTTGGAATCTTCCAACTATAATCTGCAAACACCCAACATGAGTAATATATGCGACTATCAAGTCGCATATATTATTGTACTATATTACTCATGTTGTTTAACCAACATGAGTAATATATGCGACTATCTAGACGCATATACAATTCATGTTAGGTGTTCGCAGGCAAAGCTGCAGTTCACATGATTTCAGGGCCATCAACGATTACAACAAAATATATCTCCACAAATATAACCCCAGTCAACAGATTTTCCCATTATACTACTGGATAAATGAACTAAATCTTCACCTACGCCTTACACTATGTACATAATTACCAGCATACTTTTAATGCAAGTCATGTTGAAGACATGCTGGCTATAAAAGATTCTTCAGCCTCATTATTTCTCAATTTTGAAAGTATTGATGATTTGAAAGACCATACGTTATTTTATTTATTTATTTATAAGTTACACCAACAGCAAAACACATGAAACATTAATAACAACACAATAACAAATGTATATGGTTAAATATGTTTGCCAATTACAGGTACACAACATTTATCGTAATGTTTAGCTTATTATATTATAATGGTACTGAATACAAAATAACTTATATTAAGAAAAACTAACTAAGGAATGAGTGTGTGCTGAGAGGGTGAAAAGAAATTGGTCAATTTTTTTTGAAGCATCGGACATCGTCATTGAAAATGTCGATGTCCGGTATCTTGGTCATAATTTCATTGCATGTGTTACATATTCTGGCTAGGGGATAATGCATGTAAAAAATAAGTAATAAGATAAATAAATAATAAGACCATACGATACATAATTGGATCGAATTGATCAAAGCACAAAGTAGTTCAATCATATATTTAATGAGGTTTTTCAGTTAAAGAAAGTACCTCGACAACTCGTTGTTTTAGCTGCATATTCATTTAAACTTACAACTGGTAACCCTAAGGAGAGAATATCAACATCATTAGGTGTCCGGACGAACTGTGGAAAATGTTTGCAACAATTTCGCCATCTGCTTTCCAAGTATTTTGTGTCTAATCACTTAGCTGTAAACCATATAAATACCCAAGAAATTACAGACAGAAATCTTTCAATACCTAATGCCTTGTTTTGTGATTTTAAAGGTTATTGTGAAATTAATTCGACGTGACATATTCTTATATTGAAAAAAGTTCAAAACTATCTGTACCAAAAAAGGACGTATGGCGTCGTTTAAACATATAAAAATCTAGTAAACCCATTTTTAATTGTATGTACCGATGGATATATCTCAATGTGAGATTTAAAAGTGATTTTAAATTATTAAAACACTGGCTTAAAAATTATTACAAAATTATCCGTCCGTCTTTGGTAAAAATCATTGAGTGTATGCCAAGCACAATTTGTCCAAGCATCATTTTGGAAGTAGTTTTCGGACAAATAAAAATAAACATAAAATAATTGGTTATCTATATATTTTCAAAATCATTCTTCAATAACTTTAAATTGATATTACCACATAAAAGTTCGCATCATAAACCTCACGTCTGCATATGAACTTGTTTTATAAGTTTATAACAAGGTATGCCAGAATAGGTGTAAGTAGTTCATTTGTAAAAGAAAAAGGCAGAAATACAACAAGCATGGAGGGTATTACGTGTTGTTGCACGAAACACTAAAATAAGTAATGGTAGGGTACATAAAATTAATGTTTAACGTTTATATTTGCTGGATTAAAACATGTAATTCCTTTGATTGTATTACTTAGTAAATTTACGTAGCTCAGACTCTGGGCGCTAGTCTTGAATTCATATTAGGCCACCCGAACTAAATCTCTACTATATCCTATTAATCTAATCTAATCTATAGATCTATTATTAATTCCAGATTATTTGGTAATTTATGACGTGCTCGGCGGTAGATAAAACGTTTGGATAAATTAGGAAAGTATGCAGACACCGTTTTGCTCAAAAACCTTAAAATATAATAGAAGGCCTGTTTCTAGCGGGGGAATTTATACCGTCCGTAGATACATTTTCATTTAGCATAAGGTATGCTATAAAATTAAAGATTCTTTTAAAAAGGAAAGACTGAGTTACCATAATCATGTTTAGATATCTTTTTTTATAGAGTAGTAAGCAAACTAACATGCGGCTCACCTGATCACCATTATAATTATCATTATACATGCTAAATGTAAACCATTTTCCAATATTCGTTGGTCAATCGGTTCATTTCGAATGATTAGCATAAGGTCAGGTACAACAAGAGTTGATAAAACAAACAAAACATTAAATAAGGCCTACGTCTTTTCCGAAATTTTACATGATGCTGCTTGTATTGAAAGAAACAATATATTATACATGTAGTTTACGACTGGCTATTTTCCGCAACTCCACGTCTAAGCGCGTATTTTGCGTGTCCTCGTTATATATGTATTTTTTTATGTATTATTACATATGTATATAATATATTATAGTTACACGCATGTTTCTTATCTATATAAAGTTACATTCAATGAACTCTACAGAGCTTTACGGGGAAAAATCGACCTAGATAAGTCTAATTTCTGAGAAGATTCGTTTTCTCAGTGTTTTAAGAACAAAGTAAAAACTTAACTTGCCCGCTCTATATGGATTTTCGAACAAAATTTTTCTTTCAATAGCTCAATGACCAAGGCGTAACTCTACTAGTCTACTACGCCAGAGTTCGCAAGTTTAATCCTGCTACGCGGTGCTTTGTTCCCAGATCCTTGAATTTTATTTTTTGTTCTTTAGTATACTAGCTCACGCGGAATAAAAACGCCCCAAGGACAAAATGTGTTATTAGAACAGTAGTAGATTAGAATAGTGATAGTTGACGTTAGTAAGGCGCTATGCATACTTTTCAAACATGAGGTTAAGGTTTTGTTGGAAGAATGTTTAATTACAGTACTTTTATTTTTTAAGAAACTGTTTGCTTCATCTATATACAATCAAACCTATTGAATACTTTTTTGAATAATTAAAATAAATAATAAAATAAATCGTCTACTTAGGTAACATCTTCATAACAAATACGCAAAAAATTAAAAGAAATCACTTGAGTAAATATGATGTTTACTATTATTTCCCACAAATCATTTTAAAATTAGTATATCAAGAATTTATGCTAAGATAATTTTATGATAGAAAGTAGGTTAAGAAACTTCCTAAATAAAAAATAATAATTTTAAAGGCGTGTTAAAATATGTAGTAACATCAAGATTTACCAATTTAAAAAAAGCCTTATTTGAAAAAAAAATCTAGATAAAACAGTTTTGTAATACGTAATAACTGAAACAATTATTCTATGCCGTTTGTTCAGGGTCGTTTAGGCAATTGTTTGGAGTATTCAGAAAAGGAGTTTGTTTACGATGAGTAACGCAATGCGCTAGGTCCATACCATATCATAGCCGGTACGTGCACATGTGCAGCGAAGTAAACAGAAAACAAACTAGACCGAGATTCGATCGACCAACGTGAATAACACTAAACCTGCTCGCTAATGTACACAGCGAATTCAACGCGACATGTCACTAGAATACATCGCTACGAAGTTTTTATTTTAGTTCATTGTATTTATTATAATCGTTACTGGGCGCGACACGGCACACTTTCGCGGCAGTCGTAGGAACACTAACATAGTGAAATAAATATGCAGAGAGAACGAGAAGGCACTACAAGCGTGAGTTGACGCCGACCGCGTGGCGAGCACGCAACGCAACCATCGCATCGAGCCAATTCAATTCAAATCGTATCTCGTCATTCATCGTGGCCCTTCGGGCGCTTTGTCGCAAAACCTTGTAAAAGCGTATCGGTCGTTTTGATTATTTATTTTTAATCTAGCTTTAATGAAACGACATAATATTTTTAACGTGGTAGAGCCATGCTGGAGTTATATTAGTAGTATAGTTGTAGCACGAATGGGTCGGCTCGACCGGGGAAGGACCACGCTCTCACAGAATACCAGCGTGAAATAGTAGCTTAATGCTGCTGTATTTCGTATGGTGAGTGTAGAGAACCGGAGACCCTTTTACTGGAAATGAGGCATTCCATCTCAGTCCTCACGGGTGACAACGCATCTGCATTTTGATTTGTAATGGAAGATAGATGTAGATGTCTATGGGCCACAGCAACCACTTACCATCAGGTGGACTGTGTGCTCGTTTGTCACCCTATTCTATAAAAAAAACAAAAAAATATTATGAGTTAAGGCCAGGTATAACCGTCGCTGTTTCTCACTTGCATTTGCAAAGAATCTATTCGATATTTAATACAGAACGCATTTCATTATTATCGTGTACCTTTCAAAAGCGTGTCTCAAATACATTGATTTATATTTTTTTTATAGGATTGGGTGACAAACGAGCACACAGTCCACCTGATGGTAAGTGGTTGCTGTGGCCCATAGGCATCTACATCTATCCTCGATTGCGAATCAAAATGCAGATGCGTTGTCACCCGTGAGGACTAAGATGGAATGCCTCGTTTCCAGTAAAAAGGGTCTCCGGTTCCCTACACTCACCATACGAAATACAGCAGCATTAAGCTACTATTTCACGCTGGTATTCTGTGAGAGCGTGGTCCTTCCCCGGTCGAGCCGACCCATTCGTGCTACAACTATACTACTAATATAACTGCAGCATGGCTCTACCACGTATAAATAACACTAGATCAGTAATAACCGCGCCAAAGCGTTGCCACTGCACATATGGCCACAGCCATATGCCTAGCTAACGTGAATTCATTGTTCAATGTGACGCCGACAGAGTTGAGCCGCGACAAAAATGGGTAAATGCGTAGTGAAAGAATGCTATTCAAAGTCACAAAAACTTAATAAATCACGCGGAATCACTTTCAACACATAATTTTTAGTTCTTGTTTTCATATAAACGTAAAAAACCTCAAATAATTAAATAAAATTATCGAATATTACCATTTAGGTTAAATGTTGCCACTTTCCCGCATTTGTGATTATCCTACATTAATGGGAATATAGTCTCCAATTAATGGAGTAAGTTAATTTGTTACCTCTGATTATAAATTTTAAATATTTTGGAAATTATAATAAAAACTACGTTTTAACTTTTATACAAAATACATAATTAATTATTCTTATTTTAGTTTATTCATTAATTATCTATTAAATATATTTTATTATCTATTTTATATTAATAATTTTATATTATTTATAATTTCATATAAATTTTATATTAATTATATTTTATTACCTATTTTATATTGTTTGATTTATTAGTACCATAAAAATACGTTTTATTTCATCATTATGTTTACTTCTATTCATCTGATAAGCTTTGTATCCTTTTTTTTCTAAGGGGACGTAATAAAGATTTTAAAATAAAATATACTTTTTTAGTATGAAAACAATTAACTGCAGCTTAAACTCATTTGTATTGCGTATTTTAGGTAAAATTTCATATAGTAAGCCACACCAACCCGTCATTGCATGTTTGTGTGTCTATCTTTATCTAATGTTAGCGACGATACTGTTTTCGCAACTTGTGTAAGTGAGATAGATATATGTTTACTTAAAATTGTTATTAGTTTCAAAGCTACGTCGTCGCGTTTGGAGTGGTTACACTTTTTTCGACGCGCGGTAATGTGGTTTGCACCTCTAGTGTTGTATAATAACTCAATGCTCAAATACGACACTATCCAGATTGTTCGTATTGCACTTAAATACATAAAAAGTAATACATATGATTAATAATATTACAGTATAGTTACAACCTATATACAAACATGTGTCTCACAGCCTCACATCTGTGATCTTATTTCTGAAAGAGCGATCTAGGCTTACCAGATGACAAGAATTTCAGCCCTCTGTCAGAGAAATAGACAAAATTTAAAATTGTCACGAATGTTTAAATAGAAAGAGAAAAATATAAGAAATACAAATTAACTTAACAAATTAAACAGTTTAATCACAAAAAGTAATAATATATTCAATCGAATCTCGAAAGTTAAATTGTTTCATTCGTCAGATCTGGCTCGTATTTTTTATTGCTGGATATTGCTTTCAGCTAGCAGTGGCAGTCATACATAACAATTGTTTGCGACTGTTCAATGGGTGTGTTCTTCACATATAATTGTATCAACAGTAGTGCCTAAACAGTAGCTATGGACAGTCAATTTCTCTCCTACGTCCACTGCGCACCCTTTAACCAGAACACTCGCAATAAATCATTTCTAAAACTGTAGGACAGGCAACATTTCAAAAAAGTCTGTTTTGTTGCCTTGTAAACAATTTAATATAAAAATTTCATCATTACATGCACGAGTTTATTTACATTACATACATAAACACTCACGCCTGTCACCCAGAGGGGTAGGCAGAGACTACAGACTTCCATTTGGCACGATCCTCCTACGCATACATGCTCTTCGGTTAGGAGTACTCCTAATTTGGCCCGTTTTCAATAAATCGCCAATTTGGTCGATAAATTTTCGCCTAGGACGTCCCTTTCCGACTCTGCCATTCACTTCTGCAACATAAATTTTCTTTGTCACTCTTTCCTCATTCATTCTTTCCACATGACCAAACCACCGAAGCATTCCTTTCTTAATCCTGGTCACAACATCATCTTGTTTACAATTAGATATTTTTGCTCCCTCCGCGTTAATGTCAGGAAATTTATTGAAAAGTCAGGAATTTTGATAGGAAAACTCATTTTCCGATTTGGTAACCCCAAGTCCACCGCGCTACTTCAGGGCGTATTGACGGATTTCGTACCTTTGAAATACTTTATTTCCCAGGCTTTCAGGTTGTGTATTCATTACTTCATAATTCATCACAGCTTATTGAAATTCCACCGCCGAACGCCACCCCCATAGATTTCCTTATAAAAGGAGTTGTCGATAAAATAATAATGGTCTCATATCAACTAAAGTGGAAAATTAAATTTATTAAATAAAACTTATTTTTTTACGGCCGGATTTAGAATAACATTAATTTCATTCAAATAATCAATTATAGTAATAATAATAATCAGCATCAAGGGATGTGTGGTTGTTCTACATTAAATCTTGGCTTATAATATCTCCATCGCGTGGCGCAGGTGTTATACTTTATCATATAATGCGGCTTTGTATTACCGTATCTGATCATATCATCATGATATCATCTCATATCGGATAGACGTCGTGATCGATTGCGATTGCTACCGTGGACGTATTTTGATATTGAGATAGCTCACATGATTAATGCTCGCTTTAAATAAAACAGAACGCGCGTAACCCGGGTTCGGTCCCCACCGGTACTAATTAAATTGTTAATTGCAATTTTAAGTGCTGATTTACCACGTGCTCGGCGGTGAAGGAAATATCGTGAGGAAACCTGCATGTCTGAGGAATAAGAAAAAAATATTTCGAAGACATGTGAAGTTCGCCAACACGCATTGGGGCAGCGCGGCGGACACTTCCTTGCCCAAAAAACCCTCTCACAAATGAGGAGAGGCCTGTGCCCAGCAGTGGAACGTATATAGGTTGTAACTTTACTTTACTTTTTTTACGTATTTCGATACTGTATCACAATACCACGGTGGTTTTTTTTGATCGTCGAAAGAGATACCACACGCCGCTACAAAGTCATAACATAACCAGTATAGACGTGTAAAATATACAAGGATCGAAGGAAAATTAGTAGCTTCCCTATATAAAGAACGTTATACCGTAACGTGGTCATAATATAATTAATTGGGACTCATTTTTCATTTTTGACACGATATGGCGAATGAGTTGTGATACGATATCGTCGAAAGAGGCATCCAGACTCAAGATACAAGTACATGCTATAAATGTTATAATGTGTCTGATTAATATACGTCAAGATGATGAAAATGTGGATCTGGCCTTATTGATTCCCTTCGCTTTATTCGGTAATTAATGTATTACCCATTTTAAAAGTTTATTTTATTTTTTATTTATTTAATTTATTTTTATTATTTATTTCAGAATACTTCATTTTATTTTAGAGATCTTCCTTCAACTTTTACTGGCCAATGAAAATTAATATCTATCCGTATCATTAAGCATTTGCTTTCTTTAAATACACTTTTACGAATTCGCGTTCTGCGTTCTAGTTACCAGTACCACCACCTCTACCCTCCACACCTCTCAAAAGTACTCTTTTCTCCTCAAACTCACCCCTAAAAGCAAATGACGCAGTAACCATCGACCTACGGCGCACTAAAACGAAACGTTAAATATCTGCGCACATCATTCAAAGTAACTTCAAAATAAAAACGACATACTTTTACACCCTTCAATCAATTACAGTTAAGTAATATGGATGTTTCATTGCAATATACTTAAAGTAAAAAAAATTTAATAACAAAAAAAGCGAATCTCTACATAGTATAAAACAAAGTCTGTACTGTGATTTTGATGCTGTTTGTATCAATAGACAGGGAAGCTTTATATGTATAATTAATATATAATCATTAATAATATCAATATATAAAAATAATATATAAAAATAAATATCATCAATATATAAAAATAAATTGCTGGTTTCCAACCATCAAAACAAAATAAATGGATGAATGGATAACATAAAGAGTACAAGTTTATAGTACTATAGTGACTAATTTGGCTGTAACGGGCAATACTTGGCATCTCCGATTAGGTCATGTTAAAAGTAAATATCTAAAAATATGAAGTTTAAAAAAAGTACCTCGAAGAAAAATTTGATCTAGACAAGAAATCATGTACAGTTTAACAGTAAACTATAATAAGGATAAACAGTGTCGATTGCCATTCTTTCACACACACACAAATGAAGGATTCAAGAAGCAAATAATTATTTCCTTTAGAACACATTGATTTTTGTGGACCTATGGAGACTTTATTCGAATGACGTTTATTTCATCAAACATAAAGTGTAGCACAGTGTAGCAATGCTTTACAGGATTTAAAGCAAAAGTTGAGAAACAAACTAAAATGAAAATAGATAAAGATATTGAGAAACAATGACGGGTGTGCGTATTGTAATAAAAAATTTAAATTAATTAATATGTAATTTAACATTAATTAATATTGTAATTTGAACAAACGAAATGTCTTATCAGAGTGTAATAATCGTACCACAGTAGAGAAAAAGAAATCCAGATGCTCGTTATTTGATGCGAATATGGACAAATTATAATTCTGCGCAGAGGTCACCAACACCGCCTTTTATTTACAAAATCGTACTGTTCTTTCTGCTCTCAATGAAAATACTTCTTATGAAGTCTAGACCAAAAGCAAACCACATATAAGTTTACTTACATATTTTCGGTAGTGAAGTCATGTTTCATGTGGTTAAAGGAAAGCAACATAAATGGGAAAGAAAGTACTAGGCTGCACTAAAAGTATCAGGAATGTAATATTTTCACTCTTCCTGTCATATTAAAATATTTTTAATTGAAAACTACTTGGTTTTAAAAATCGAATTCCATTTATTTATTTAAAAAAAGACACAAGGTTGTCACAAGGTTTGTAAAACGTGTTTAGTCGTTGAGAAAATGTAATTGACTCGAGAAAATTCAAGAGCGATGATTTATTGTGACTTTCGAAGTGGTTTAACACAAGACCGGATGATTTCTGCATTTGGTGATGAAGCCCCATTCAAAACTACAATTTATCGCTGGTTTGCTGAATTTCAACGTGGACGTGTCAAGCTCAATGATGATCCCCGTCAAGGTCGTCCAAAAACTGCAGTCACCCAAAAAATACGTTGATACTGTGCGTAAGCTGATTGAGGAAGATTGACATGTGACATACCGCGAAATTCAGGCAACTTTAGACATTGGCATGAGACAAATACAAATAATCTTTCATGAACAATTAGGCGTAAAAAGTTATTTTCCCGGTGGATACCGCTTTCGCTCTGTGAAGAGCAAAAAGCGGCTCGCGTTACTTGGTGCGTCAGAACTCTCGAAAGATTCCACGCAGAATCCTCAGGTGACAAATCCTGGATATACGCGTACGAACCCGAAACAAAAAAAGCAGTCACGAGTTTGGGTGTTCAAAAATGAGTTAAAGCCAACAAAAATTGTTCGTTCACGGAGTGTTACAAAAAAAATGGTGGCCCCGTTTGTCTCCAAAACCGGCCATGTTACGACTATTCCTCTTGAAGGACAAAGAACGGTTAATGCAGAATGGTATGCTAGCATTTGTTTGCCACAGGTCGTTTCTGAACTCCGTAAAGAGAACTGCAACCGCCGCATCATCCTCCATCACGACAATGCGAGTTCTCACACCGCACACAGAACAAAAGAGTTTTTAGAGCAAGAAAACATAGAATTATTAGACCATCCGCCGTACAGCCCCGACCTAAGCCCTAATGATTTCTATACTTTCCCTAAAATAAGGAATAAATTGCGTGGAGAGAGATTTTCATCTCCTCCTTCATCCTGAGAAGAAGCTGTGGACGCCTACAAAACGGCCATTTTGGAGACCCCAACTTCCGAATGGAATCGTTGCTTCAATAATTGGTTCCATCGTATGGAAAAATGTGTCAAATTTCGCGGAGAATACTTCGAAAAGCAATAAATACATTTTTAAATAGTAATGTTGTGTCACTTCCTTGATTCCCGAAATTTTCAGTGCCGCCCTCGTATGAGAAGCACATATTATCATTGTTATGGAAGAGGAAAAGAACCTTGAAGTTGTTATACCAATAATTGAATCAGGTCAAAACTCGTGCTTAGTGGAGGTTACAACTGTCAAGAATACAAGTTCTAATGAAATAATCACAGACGGGGACACACAACTCGAAACATCGAATAGCTCAGATAGTCCTTATGTACCTAGTGAATATGAAAAAGCTACGGCACTCCTGAACTGCCTCTGAGAACCAGCAGAATAGGAAAGAGACCAGAAAGATATGGGACGTCTAATATGTGTATTCCTGAGGAAGTGTATGACGATACTAACGGACTAAAATAAACATTGCAAGGAGCAGAAAAGTAAGAGAGCTTACGGGCAGTGAAAGAAGAACTACAGTGCTACGACGACATTATGTAAAAGTAAAAGTTCATCACTGTTCATCTTTTGTGTTTGTTACCGAGCTCGCTTAGTGATCAAGGGATACATAAAGCAAAATGTGATCTATTCAAAGATTTTCGCCTGTAGTCATTCAACTTTAAGATTACTGTTTACATTATCTGTTAAACTTGGTTTAGACGTTACACATCTCGATGTCACTACAACATTTTCAAATTGGGAACTTGAAGAAACTATTTACATGCAAATACCCGAAGGTTTGCCAAGTTTTCAAAATAATTATAGTAATAAAGTACTTAAATTGAATAGAGCAACTTATGGTCTGGAGCAATACTCAACGGCCACGTACAAGAAAATTGATGAATGTCTTATTGGCTATGGTTATAAGGGATTCAAACTAGAATTATTTTTTTATAGGAGATTGGGCAAACGACCATGCTGCTCACCTGATGGTAAGTGACTACCGCAACCCACGAACGACTGCAACACCAGGGGTGTTGCAGATGCGTTGCCGGCCTTTTAAAAAGGAGTAGGCTCATTTCTTGATGGTCCCTAAGTCGTATCGGTCCGGAAAAATCTCAGGTGCTAGTCGATTCCACAAGAAAGTTGTGCAAGGAAGAAAACTTCTTATAAATCGCACAGTAGTGGCCCGACAGTCAGCCAGATGTCGCGAGTTTTGTCGCGATGTGCGATGGTTAAATTGTGTGGTTGGAATTAGTCCGAACAATTTCTTAGAGCACTTCCCGTGGTGGTGCGATAAAATACGCAGAGATGCAACATCTCACATCATATGCTATTATAGGGTACTTCCCGGCGACCTAGAATCACTGAACTTGGTCAAGAACCACAAACTGAAAACAAGATCTCACAGCACGAATAAATTGAAATAAAAATAACATGTTGAAAATATTTTTTTTCAAGACTGGTGTTATTACATCAATCAAAGAATTATAGTCTTTAATATTATATAATTGCCTTAACATTGACTTCAGAACGTATTATGTGTAATTTAATTTATTACATTCTTTTTAGTTCTTGAAGTCGGTATTAATATTAGAAGACGTTTTTTTTATTAAACTAACGTTTTTGTACTAACAACTAAACCTGCCTTTGATCGCAATCTCGCCAGATAATAACCGATTAGTTGACGCCAGAGAGCACACCGGACTTGTAAATATCGACTAGCTCTTCCTTTTCTCCTTTCTTTTTTAACGTTACCTCCCACTAGAATTTTCTTCTCTATCGTGAAGGCAGTTTATATACATAAATTAAACAAGGACAAACATCCAGACCCGGTAACTGCTGCTAGTTGCAGCAGCAGGAGCTTTTCAAAAGAGACAACAATATTGTAGTATGTATGTACGCTGCATGCTCTGATTTCTTAGGAAATATTTATAATTAAAATACCTACATCCAGTCTCAACGTTAATTTGAGTCCCGGGAATAAATGTCGAAATTTCCTGTAGTTTGAAGCGAATCAGACATCAGGATCTATAGTTCAATTTTCATCATAAAAGTTAAAGTACTCTTAGGCTATAAAATGTCATAACGAAACCGAGCTAAACTATACAAATAATATATTTATTAATGCAACATGAAGGGAAAACATTGTACCCCTTTTTAAGTAGGTAACATTGTTTACGCGTGGTTTACATTAATCCTGCCAATGTCAAACACCTAACTGTCGCTTGGACAAATTATGTCGTTTGTTGACGTTAACACTGCCAACGTCTCATAATATCTAGGGCAAGGCCAATGTCAAACATTTAATAGTCTCTGGTCCAAACAGTTGTACAGACTAGAGATGTTTCTTCTTCAATAAAGTGTGGAAGTATATGGCAAGGCAAAAAAGCGTGTACTTTATATTTTGTGTATCCGTGTTTTATATATTAATGTGCAGTTGATTGTGTAATACAGCTTGTTTCAAAGTCAAACCAAAAATTCAACGAATTATGGTAATTTCGACTACTAGGCGATCACTAGTTAAAATTAATTGACATAAGGAACTGGCAACGTTAATATTAATTAGTGAATAAATTTTAAAACATGTATCGTAAAAATAAAATTTTAAACTCACCGCCACTTAAATGCTGTTGATGAGCATTCGCCCTCTGGAAAGACACAGAAAAAGCAAATAAATTAACAGAAAAAAATTAAAAGTTTGAAGTGTGGATGATCATAAAATAAGACATTAATGTGACATTAAGAACAAGCAATTAAACTGATTAGTAAAAAAACTATATCAAATACTTCTTATTATGTCTATAACACTCAAAATTAATAATGAAACCAACTAATACTGTATAATTGATATCTATCATGTCAACTTTGCAAATATTATTATTGACATACTTCGAGTTAATTTTATTACCCAGCTACCTTTCAAAAACTTATGACCGCAATTTGCTCTTGTTACCCTCATAGAGGTACTGTCCTAGTTATGTAATGTAGACAGGTAATGTACTTGTAAGTGACATAATAATATACATGTTTAGGATGATATAAATATTAAAAAATTATCAGTCAGTAATGCAAAACGCGAATAAGAGCGAAGAGGACTGCGAAGAGGAATAGCTGAGTGTTTCAAATAAACCTGATTATTCTGTAAGTAGATTACTTCCTCGTCCCAGTAATTGAGTGTCTCGGCAATTTTTCTGTTTTCGATACCAAAACATCAATACCGTAAGTTAACAAAAATAATATTCATTTATATGGCAAGAGCTACGTATAACAGTGAAAACAGTTAGATTAGATACTTTCACCAAAGTAATTAACTTCACTTAAGTTCATAATATGGTTAGCACCGAGCATTGTGATAAACATATAACGAAAAGGTAAGACGGATTGAAGAATAAACAAATTTTCAGAGAGAAAAAACGTTCTTCCATAAATCGTATAATATCGCGATCGATGCTCCAACTGTAAATGTTCCCTAAAAACTATTTTTATTCGATATGGTGACAATATATCACTAACTAACGGTCTTCGGATTATTTCTTTACTTGTCTTTTGTTGTTGTTTTGTTTTGTTCTTTTGTTGTGTATTCCGAAAAATTGGAAAGAACCTATATATAGGTTTCTATGAGTGAGTTGCAAGAATATTATGTGATATAAATTATTTGCGACCAAAGCGTCGGGCTTCTACTTCGGTCACCTTCGGCCACAAAAAGAATATCTTCGTAGATCGTAGTGGCCATAGTGGGCCGAAGTTTTGGCCAAAGGCGAAGGTTTTTAGCATGCACCGAATTTGAACGAACTTTAACGAATGCAATAAAGAAGAAAAGCAAATGAACTACAGCCACTTGTTATTAAATATTTATCCGCTCCTCCCTCTAGTGTAACTTGTAAACACATTCAGCAATATGAGACAAATATATGTGGACAGGCGATCTAACTTGACTGGATCTACTACTATCACTATCCTATACCTTTAAACGAGCAATTATATTATAACAATTATAGGAAATATAATATAGCGTAAATTTTGACATTGTGTTAATGATCGTAATAGCTCAAGTGGATATTGAGCGGTCGCGAAATCGAAATGCCTTGGTTCGCGTCTTTTCTTCGGTCCGACTTTTTTCCTTTTTTCTTTCAAGTTCCCTTCTTTTGTGAGAAAATCTATTATTTCGAGCTCTTTTTTTAGTATTTTTTAAAAATACTAAAATTTTCATAAAACTAATTGCACTCATGATTTTCTATTAAAATAACCAGTTCAGTTTTTTCCATTATGTCAATAAGATCAAAAAATATTATTCATCAGTATGTAATTTGTATATAAATGTAATTTAAAAAAAAACCAAGCAAAGCTCAGTCATCCGGGTACTGTAGATAAATTATTATATTTGACTTACAACATATTACATATTAACTATTTAACTTTGATTACTAACCTTTTTAATTGATAGATATCAAAATGCCTATCGAGAAGACTTGCATACGTATTGCATATTACTTGTAGGTTTAATTTATTTTTAACGAACTTCACTTATTGTGATCTAATGATAGAATATTATTATAATAACTTGTTATTGCTAATAAAGTCATCTCACATCGTCACATGAATTTACGTCCAATAGTGAGTCAGATTGATTCGCCAACTTACAGATTGGCTCAATACTTAGCTAAAATATTATCACCACTCAGAGGACACACAAGAGCACACACTAAGGATTCATACCATTTTGTCAGTGAGATAAAAGACCTAGATCTTACTGACAATGAAACCATGGTCAGTTTTGATGTTCAGTCTCTATTTACATGCCTACCTGTTGAAGACTGCATCTCAATTATAACTAGGAAACTAGAGGAAAATAACATGCCAGCAGAATATGCAGTATTACTAAGACATTGCCTTACATCTGGCTATCTATTGTGGAAGGAAGAGTTTTACAAGCAAGTAGATGGTGTTGCGATGAGCTCACCTGTATCTCCCATTGTCGCCGATATATTCATGGAAGACTTTGAGGAGAAAGCCCTCCTTACTGCACCTGTTACACCAAGGATCTACAAGCGGTACGTAGACGATACTTTCACAATTTTACCATCAGACAAAGTAACTGCATTTTTAGAACATCTTAATTCGATAAACTCTAAAATTCAATTTACTATGGAGTTAGAGGCCAATAATTCCTTACCTTTCCTAGATGTGTTAGTCATCCGAAATCCTAATAACACCATTGGTCACACTGTGTATAGGAAAAAGACCCATACAAACCGATATTTAAACGGTGAATCTCACCACCATCCTTCACAGTTAGCTACCGTGGGCAAATCTTTGTTACAGAGAGCACGAGGGATCTATGACAGCAAACACCTGGCCGCCGAGCTTCAGCACGTCAAGCAAGTTCTGCACGACAACAAGCTTCGGGTCCCGCGCCTACGTCCCAGTGACCGAGTGAAGCCGGCCACAGTCGAGCGTGTGCCTCCTGTACTACCATATGTCAGAGGTGTCACAGGCAAGATTGGCTATATCTTGAAGCGAGCTTCTATTAGAACATTCTACAAGCCGCCGAAGAAGATTAGTCAGTTCCTACCATCCGTCAAGTGTCATATTCCTCTACAAGATGCAGGAGTGTACAAGCTTGATTGTGAATGTGGTCTCTCTTATATAGGACAAACAAAAAGATCAATTAGGACCCGCGTAAAAGAACATATAGCTGATGTGAAGCATCAACGTTCAGGGAAGTCTGCAGTTTGTGATGATATCCTAGACGGCCCCAACCATTACATTAGATTTGAGAGACCACAAATCCTCGCGAAAGAACACCGATTCCTACCAAGGATGATACGTGAGGCTATTGAAATTAAAAAACATCCTAATTTCAATAGAGAAGGAGGCTGGGTACTACCACCTGCTTGGGATCCTATAATCAATAAAATTAAAACTAAACCCAAGCATACCACTGCAAGACCTCAGGACATAGTCAGTCCATTTTGCATAGATCGGATCATAAACAATAATTAAAAAAGCTGAAGGTACTCCGGGTTTAACAATGACATCGGGACGTCAGTCATCTCAGTCCCCCGTGACCATGGGTGCTGGAAAGCGCCCGAAACGTCGGGAATTAAAAATAAAAGTAATTAAAAGTAAAAATAAACGCTATAAAATCCGTAAAAGTAGTTTTAATCATGTGTAGTGTTCGCGTAAATATAAGAAATCATTATATCTAACAACGAAGTTACAGTCCATTTAACGATACTACTGAAGCCCATGGAAACTGGCAGTTAATTCCAAACAAAGAAGGCCGCAATCACCTCTACGGACGGAGATGGAGTGCCTTGCAACCTGGATATATAACGGTACTAGGTAAGACCTACACCTACGACCTCACAGACGGAAATTGGGTCCTACCACTTAGTTCATAAATAAACTTCAAAAATTGTTAATATTAATTCGCTGAAAGAAACGCTGTTCTTAAAAAAATATATGAGTGTCTTGTTGCTTATTTAAATTGTAATTACTAAAACCGCACGGCGATTGGAAACAGGTACTAAAAGGTATTAAACAAGAATACGATGTCAAATTTGCTAGAATTCTTCAAATAGAAATATTTTATTGTTAAAATGTTGTGAGTTATCCTTCAATATATTTTGCAATTTTGCTACATACTTTATTCTAATAAAAAAAATAAGTTTAATATTATTTTATTTCAAGTGTTTATGTTTGGATGTGTATTTTTCTTATGCACCTTACACAATGGTATTGAGATGAAGCCTATTAAAGTCCACTGCTTAACATAGCTTTCCCCCATAGATTCCCTTATTTGCCATATTTATGGGAATATTTGCCATAGTTGCTGTGCTTGTAAGCGGGTTGACAACAGCAGTTTTTAGTTTTCATTTTAAATCGTTATTAAGAAAACGTTGCCCATCTTTGACATGTTTTTCTCTGACGAATCTTACGACACTCATGGAATGATATATGGGCAACTCTATGAGAAAAACATTTTTATTTAAAGTACGTGCTGCATAATTATAGTCGGATATAATCTTTTCGGAACTCATTCTTCTCTGTTTATTATTTTTTGTCGAACATCTGCTACGGCATCCATTTACCATCAGGAAGACTGTGTGCTCATTTGTCAACAACAACAACAAGAGTATTTAGCGACAGAACCCTACAATTTAAAAAAAATAATTCTAAGTTTAACAAGGCTACATGCAAAGCGTGTCTTTGCCTGTTAAGGATATTTCCATAGTGTAGTCTAGCGGTAAATTAAAAAAAGTGACTTTCAATAAGTATTATTTATAATCTATATTGAATAAAAAAGTTTTGTTTGTGATAAGATATTATCGATAATGTCTGCCTCTACAAAAGAGAAGTTAATTTCACGTATTTCTAATTATTTTAAATTCAATTGCTTTGCATACAGATGAGTATTATTATAAAATCTGATAATTTTTCCTAACCATTTAAGTACTAATATACCTGCTTTTTAATACACAACATTTAGACTCCCAAATATTCCAATCGTACCTACGATTTAAATGTATTTTATTGTGGAATATCTTTTGAGGTAAGTTATATTTGGGTACCACGCACCTAATTACAATTAATTACGTCTATTAAACACTAATTTTTAATTTAAGACCTGAGATTTTGCAAATACAACCGGGATTTGTTTTGTTCACTAATGACGCCAGGGTCCGATACAGGGCGATAGCGGGAACGTGAATGGTCTAGTCTTTTTTACGTGGTAGAGCCATGCTGCAGCTATATTAGTAGTATAGTTGTAGCACGAATGGGTCGGCTCAACCGGGGAAGGACCACGCTCTCACAGAATACCAGCGTGAAATAGCAGCTTAATGCTGATGTGTTTCGTATGGTGAGTGTAGAGAACCGGAGACACTTTTTACTGGAAACGAGGCATTCCATCTTAATCCTCATGGCTGACAACTCATCTACATTTTGGTTCGCAAACGAGGATAGATGTCTATGGGCCACAGCATCCACTTACCATCAGGTGGACTGTGTGCTCGTTTGTCACCCTTATTCTATTCAAAAAAAAAATCTTTCTTTTCATTTCATATCACAGTATTATACTTAAATAGCAACAGACGTCTAGTAGTATAAATTATAATATCTTTTAACGTAAATAATCTGGCCTTAGCCTTGGAAAGCTTACAAAATATACCCAAAACATCCTTTAAATTCTCCCATGCACAAAAAATATGTTTTATAAGCTCAACTTCGCCATCGGTTATTGAGCGACCCCTTGTAAAATCATATTAATTTGTATCAATCAATTTATTTAAATAAAAAAACCTAACATCTGATCTACAATATTTTATTTATTTTTACTTAATATTGGTAGTACAGAAATTGATCTAAAATTGGCGGGGTCCAATGTACTTACTACCAGACTTCAATAAAGGTATAACTTTACTATTTCATTACACCAGGATAATTAATGTTAATATTCAGTTGAAAATCCTAGTCGCGTGGTTTTTCCTTGCCCATTTCACTGTTAATTACACTCCCCACGTCATTTTAACATTGTGATTTTATTTTTTATTATAAAGCTCGTATAACTTTCGCCTACTTTAAGAAATGCCTTCTTTTGCCCATTCATTAAATGATTTACAACCGAAATAATACTCGTTTTTACGGAATTTATTGCGTATATTCCGTAAAAACGAGTATTATTTCAATGTGTAGTGTTCGCGTAAATATAAGAAATCATTATGATTTACAACCGTTTAAAGAGAAAATTTTAGAAGTTCTTCTATTAAACACACAAGTTATATGTATTTCAATTAAATTAAGTTTTCAGGGAGAGAAAATGTTTGACCCCCATTAAAGCATGTAGCATAACATTATTTATTTCTGTTCCCTCCCTTTTTTACTTTTCAGTTAAATACCAGCGTCTACAATAGAATAATTTTTAATCAATCAATATAATATAGTTATATTATAACTACAAGGAGAATTATTCGATAATTAATATAGTTATAACGAACTAATTGTTCAATATAAAATATATAGCTATAATATAACGAACTAGTGAAGATGGGTGTCTTCAATGCCCATACCGTCTAGATGTTTATCATCAACCGCTACCACGGAGTTTGGAAAATTACATTTTTAATGATTTTTTTGAGTTGTTGATGTTTTGGGCATGGTATAGCTGAATGGAACGTCAATTTAATTAGTGGTGGAACTTTCTACGCGTGTTCACCGTAAAGAAGGCCACTTTTTTGGGGCCAAAGTATTACGGACCCTATATGATAGCGCCGTACCAGTAAGAAACCAGAGCTCAACGTTTTTTTTTTTGATAGCCGTGACTAAATACAATAAACAAAATGAATTCTAATGGTTAGAATCAGGCGTTACTTTGCGGAAATCCATTATAATAAAGATAATTTCGCAACCATATGCTTAATTAAATACAATGAAACTTCAACAAGTGTTGCTTCAGTTGAAGGACGAAGAAATTTTAATTGATTTTGTGTGTAACCATGACGCCATATCTTAATATATATAAATTACGTGTCACGTTGTTTGTCCGCGATGGACTCCTAAACTGCTTAACCGATTTTAATCAAATCTGCACACCGTGTGCAGTTTGGTCCAACTTGAGAGTTTTTTTGCCTATGAGTGACCAACAAGTTTTTTTTTTTATTGCGAATTTAAGGGTTTTTAATAGGAAGGGTCGTCGAAAAAGGCAGAACAACGTCTGCCTGGCAAGCTAGTATAATATAAAAAGTAAAGAATACTATAGGTTTTTGACGTTTAATTTAAAAAAAAAAACAGGACCGTAGCAATGATGTAACTTTCCACGTGTCATCGCCGTAAAGATGGTCATCGTTTTATTACGCTATGTTACGACCGCTATATGACAGCACCGTAATCTTAGTTAACCAGAGCTTTACTAGGCTACACAGCATTATAAATACATATATATATGCTCATGTACATGCCTTTTATAATAATATCCCAGAAAATATTCAGTTTATTAATCAACGTTTAAAAATTTTATTAAAAAAACTGTACAAAAAAGGTGTACTTATAACATCAAAGAATACAGAATGGAAATAACTTCTGATAATAAGGTGATCAATACAATGCTGATACTATTATAATTCATAAAGTGTACAAAATTATTGTAAAGTTATACATATGTAAAAAATATACCCCCCGCGGTGTTTTTGCTAGTTCTTCCCGGACGGAGGTATTTTACGGATCCGTGCAGTGGTACATAAATAAATGACTGTCAATAAGGTATGTAGTAATCTATATAGATTAAAAAAACGAATATGAAATATTCTCTGGTCTCTGTGTTGAACCGTGATATGTTCTTCATCTGTTTTTGAATAGATACTCTTTTAAATATACTCACAGTATATTTAAAAGAGTATCTATTCAAAAACAGATGAAACCTTATTCAAAGGATTCCCTATTTCATTGACCTCGCGGTCACGGACGGTATTTATAACATGCGGTAGACAAATTCGAGTAGAATAATTATGAATAATCTCACTTCTATGTTTTGGTACCGTGCATCCATCTTGCTCCGGAATGTTAATTTCACTACCGCCAGTTGTAACTCTGTACTCTACATTCGTATGATCCGTAGTTATACACTGTTACTTTACGAGTATTTACTTAATATCAAAACCCAAAAACTTTCAGCTTAATTTACCAAATAGTTTTCAGAGTCTATAAGACTGTAATACAGTGCACGATTCGAATGAAAAGCTCGTGGAAACTTTCCGTTTTGTCTGTGCTAAGTTCTGCAAGACCCGTCGCAGAAGAACTCAAAAATTCTCCGATAACACTCTTAATCTCATGGCTGTTAAATTGAAATGAAGCTTCAGTCTTCAGCAAATTTGATAGCTTACAGAAAAATGACGAAATCTCCAAATACACGCGGCGGGACTTACGCAACTTCAATGCAGCTCGTATTGAAGAAACAATCCAGGGAAACCAGGACTTGGTATGGTCCGAGCAAAACTTATCCGAAGTCTTAGTCCGACAATATCCCGGAAGTCAGTATATGCGAGATTGAAATGGCTTTCCTGCACCTACATGACGGCAAGTCCCCAGTCGATGATGGAATTACAGCGGAGCTTCTGAAAACGGGTGGAAAACGAGTACTGGAAGTCCTTCAGAAGCTTTTTCATTCCATCCTCGATGGTGGCACTTCTCCGCAGGTGTGGAGCAAAAATGCGGTGGTGTTGTTCTACAGGGTAGGCGATAACCCTCTCTTGAAGAATTTCCCTTCTAAACCGCGTATATGTTGATTTCGAGAGTCATTACGAATCGTTTCGCAGGCAGACACAACTACTTTTAACCTAATGATTTCTTGAATTTACACGAACACTACATACATCAACTTTTTTACACCTAAATGTTCATGCAAGATTATTTGTATTTGACTCATGCCAATGTCTAAAGTTGCCTGAATTTCGCAATATGTCACATGTCGATCTTCTTCAATCAACTTACGCACAGCATAAACGTTTTCTTGGGTGACTGCAGTTTTTGGACGACCTTAACGGGGATCACCACTGAGCTTGACACGTCCACGTTGAAATTCAGCAAACCAGCGATAAATTGTGGTTTTGGATGGGGCTTCATCACCAAATGCAGAAATCATCCGGTCAACACACTCTTTTTGTGTTAAACCACTTCGAAAGTCATAATAAATCATCGCTCTTGAATTTTCTCGAGTCAATTCCATTTTCTCAACGACTAAACAAGTTTGACAAAACCTTGTGACAGTGTGAGAATCTTTTTTTAAATAAATAAATGGTATTCGATTTTTAAAACCGAGTAGTTTTCAATTAATAAGATTTTAATATGACAGGAACAGTGGAAATATTCTATGCCCGATACTTTTAGTGCAGCCTAGTAATGAATAAAACTCTATTTACGGATTTTATCGCGTTTGACGATGGGTGCTGTAAATCACCTGAAATTCGGGACTTTTAACCTCCCGAACTAGCCAGTTTTCGAAAATCAGCCACTTTGTCTTGCGAATGTGGAATTTTGATTAGGAGGCCTATATCAGCAGTGGACTTTTGAAGGGCTGTAATGATAATGCATTTGACCGCGCCATAATGACGCAAGGTTACTGGCAGAAAACCGCCTTCTGATTCTGTACTGTTTGTAACATTCCACAATAATTATTGAATAGATAAATAAATAAATGACGTGAAAACTATACGAAGTGTACATCCGAAGGCTAAAGCGCTCTCGAATTACTCAAACAATACTATGCATAGGGATAACGGCGGATCTACACGTTGGCCAACATAGTGGCGAATGTAGTGGCGAAGATATTGGCCAAGAGTTTGTAATGGCATCCACACGTTGAAAGGTCGTTCAGTTTGCTACGGTTCAAGCCAATGTGCGGACGAATTTATTTTATTTTAGACGACGGTTTCGTGGCGCAATGGCCTAACAACAAGTGGCTGCGCCGGGGGCCGCGGGTATTGTATCCCGCACGGAACAAGTATCTGTATGTCCTACAAGTAATTGTTCCGGATCTGGACGAGTGTCCATGTGCAATTTATGTTTGTAAACTGCCTCCGCGATACAGGAGAAAATCCTAGTGTGGGATTAATGTTTTTATTAATGGGGCTGTAAATGGATAATATACGAAATGTATGAAGTGCATATTGTCAGACTTCAGGCAGATATTTAGTATTACGTACATAATAGGAAGTACTTCATTACAGCCATGTAATATAAATCAGGGCTCAGGCAATTTATTTATTTAGCTTTATTTTTTATTTATTTATTTTATAGGAAAAGGGTGACAAGAGAGCACACAGTCCACCTGATGGTAAGTGGCTGCTGTAGCCCATAGATATCTACATCTACCCTCGTTTGCGAATCAAAATGAAGATGCGTTGTCAGCCTTGAGGACTAAGATGGAAGCCTCGTTTCCAGTAAAAAGGGTCTCCGGTTCTCTACATTCACCATACAAAACACAGCAGCATTAAGCTGCTATAGCTGCGTCATGGCTCTACCACGTATAGACGACGTGCTCCCTTTTTTTTTCATTTTAAAGTTGGTCTCGTTATAATCTGATTGTAAATAAATGTTTTTTTTTTATTAATAGCTTATCAATTAAAACAAATATTTAAAAAAAAACTAAATCGCCTTAATTAAATTAGGTATGTTTAAAGTTGAAATCGGCACTAAAAGGCTGGCAATAGGGGCATCCGCCCTACAAAGCGTGAATATAAAATTTAAATCAGGTGCGTGTAATCACTCTGGGAGCTTGTAGCAAACTAAACGCGCGCCCAACGTGTGGACGCGGCGGCCAAACTCTGCCAACAACCCTTTGATCTTTTGTAAAAAAACCGACACCCGTTCTACACAATGGCCAATGCTATTTGGCCACTACATTCGCCACTGTGTTGGCCAACGTGTAGAGCCGCCGTAAGAGGATTGACTAAATTTGGTATATCTATAGGGATCAATCTAACAAAATTATCTTTCTTCGAAATCGCGAAGTCGATTTCCTCCTCCTACAGGAAACTAATCTTAAAGCTAAGGACACTAGAGGCCTTTCTATTAGAAACTTCTCTCTTCTTCGTAATGACAGACCCGACCGCCGAGGCGGCGGAACGGCCATCTATTACAAGAAGACACTTCATTGCTCGCCCATTTCTACTCCGCAGCTTACCAATATGGAAGCCACGGTATGCAAGCTAGCTATGACTGGACATCAGTCCATCCTCATAGCCTCCTGTTACATCCCTTCAGGAACCTATCCCCTCAAAAAAGATTTTGAAGCCATTTTATCCTTGGGCAATTCAGTCATGATGTTTGGAGATTTTAACTCCAAGCATACTGAATGGACATGCCGCACTACGTCCCCTAGTGGCAAGATACTGCTCGATATCACGCAGTCTCTTGATATCACTGTCCATAGTCCTCTCGGTGTTACTCACTTTCCCGATAACATCGATCACTCTCCCGATGTGTTAGATTTTGCGTTACTCCAAGGAGTTTCTCTCAACCTCAGAGCAATCGAGACACTAGACGATCTAGGATCAGATCACAGACCGGTCTCCCTCATTCTTGGCCATCAGCCACCTCCCCCAATACACACAAAAACCTTCACTAATTGGAAGGGATTCAAGGAGTCCCTAGCTAAAGCTCTGGACTCACAGGATTCTACCATCTCCATTCCGTCGGACTTAGACAGTCCCGAAAAAATCGACACCGCGGTCGACTCACTCTCCACCCTTATTAAATCCTCTTAAGGAGAACGAAAGGGTCGTCCCGGTTGCTAACAATAGTGGGCTTCCCCTACATATTAGCAACCTATTAAAAGCCAAAAAAGCTGCTTTCCGGAGAGCAGCAAAATATCCCACCCCCGAATATAGGCGCGCGGCCAATCGTCTTCAACGAAAACTCCGCTTCCGCCTCTCTGAATTTCAAGATCTCGAAAAGAGTAAGCTCATGGAGAATATCACTCCATCTCACACAGCGTACTATCAGATGGCTAGAGCCCTCCGCATAGACGCTATCACCCACACTCCCCCTCTCTCCCGTCCCGACGGCACGGTTGCCTTCGAGGACGAGGAGAAGGCTGAGTGCTTTGCGGATAGCATTGCCGATCAATGCTCCCCTAGTTCTCAACCTGTCGACCCCTCACACGTCCAGGCAGTAGAGGATGAGGTCCGCCGCCGGAACTCACCCCCTACCGCCTCCGAACCTATCTCTGTGTCCAATGATGAGATTTCATCCCTCATCAAAGGACTTAAGCCTAAAAAGGCTCCGGGCGCGGATGGCATCTCCAACCAAGCCCTTAAACACTTTCCCGAGCAGGTTTTAACCTTTCTATCTATTATCTTCAACGCCTGCTTCAACCTTAGTTATTTTCCCACTACGTGGAAAGAGGCAACTGTGATTGGAATTCCCAAGCCAGGCAAGCCTCTCAACCTCCCCTCCAGCCATCGCCCCATTAGCCTCCTCAAGGCAATGGGCAAGCTCTTCGAAAGAGTCATCCAAACACGGATGAGGCGCTATCTGTTTCCCACAGACGGTGACCCTCTCATCATTCCCCACCAATTCGGCTTCCGAGCCAAACACTCATGTCCCCAACAAGTTCACCGCATTGTGGAATATATCCTCAGCGGTTTCTATATATATATATATATCGCGATATATCATCGCGGTCTTCTTCGATATAGCCAAAGCTTTTGATAGAGTCTGGCACACAGGCCTCATCTACAAGCTCTACAAAATAGGTCTCCCCGATCGTCTAGTTCGTCTCGTGGCCTCCTATTTGAAGCATCGTACCTTTCGTTTTAGACACGAAGGCACGCTATCCTCACAGCGAACTATCAAGGCTGGTGTCCCTCAGGGCTCAGTACTTGCTCCTTTGCTGTACATCCTGTTCACCAACGACATTCCCATCCCGTCGAAAGGTGTTCAACTCTCCCTCTTCGCAGACGACACTGCCATCTACTGCAAAGGTGTCTCACTACCCTTCATACGGAACAAGATCCAAAAGTCAGTTGATGACCTAGGAGATTGGTTCAAAAAATGGCGCATCGATGTGAACCCGGAGAAGAGCTCCGCCGTTCACTTCGATTATAAACGACGCCGTCTTAAAAACACTCCTCCAATACGTATGCTAGGGACCCCTGTCCCCTGGCATACGACAGCCAAATATTTAGGTGTCACTCTAGACACAGGGCTCACTTTTAGGCCCCACGTCAAACGAGTCACCCGTCACGCACGGTTTTACCTGAGTAGGCTCAACAGTATGTTGGGCAGACACAGTAAAATGTCCCTTCGGAACAAGCGAACCCTTTATAAGGTCTGTATACGACCCGTCATGACCTACGCGGGCCCCGTCTTTGCCCACGCAAACCCTAACATATTAAATGAACTCCAAATAGTTCAGAACCTCTTCTGTCGTCGAGCTGCGAACGCACCTTGGTACGTCCGTAATGCCGACCTTCATCGGGACTTAGAGCTCCCAACAATTCAACAGTTCCTTAAAAAACTCTCTGAGAACTTCTTCAAAGCCTCAGAGTCGCACCCAAACAATTTAATTCGTGAGGCGGCTTCTTATGCAGCCCCACCCCCCTCTCGCTATCGTGTCCGCAGGCCGAGAAACTCTCTCTCGGACCCGCCAAATAAACTGTCAAACGACCTGAACTGCCTCCTGGCGGCTCAGGCCAGTTCTAATTAAATTAATAATTACTATATCAACTAATATTATTTTGCCTTCGTAGGCACTCCCTCAGCGGCTCTTAGCCGCCTGCGCCCTCTTTTCCCAAAAGAGGGTCGCTCATGATAAGGCACAATAGAGCTTAATCAGCCAGCTGCCTGTCCCCAAAGGCGGTTTTTAGGGGGTATCACTTAGGGTCCCCGGTAGGACAGTGAGTCCCCCATAACCACGATAGACCGGCTATCGTGGTATGCGTAATGCATTTTCCGCCTCCCTACGTACAGGGTAGCCCTTTAATTGCTTCGGGCGCAAAAAAAAAAAAAAAAAAAATTATTACATAAATTGTCGGCAGATCTTTAGCATATAAAATTGACTGTTGGTCGTTCGTAATAAATTTAACACAATATTAATTATGTGTTAAAATGGCACCTATTTTAACCTTGTTTAGCTGCGAACAAATCGCTCATTCACAGCTTTCGTAATACGTATAATATTAAGTGTCAACTAAGCGACACCAAAGACATTTAAGTAATAGACCGGACATAAGCAACAAAATTGTTGTTTTGAACTATTGTCCTATAGCATATGTCTCCGATTTTTGTCATTTGGTCTTAGTGACATTATCAAAAGGTCAAGACGCATTCGTTTCATAAATGTATAAAACATTTTTAAAGAACATATCACCGGTTGGGCATTAAGGTATTATAAGTCACGATATAGAGCAAACACGAACATGATTTCGGTTTATTATCGTAAGAATAATGTATATTTACCAAATAATCTTTAAATTTTATTGTTTCTAGTATATTGTTCCAGAATAAAGAAAAATTATTGCAATGTGCCCTCTGATATGATATCCAGTAAAATCACTATTTATTTACCAAATTGTTAGTAATTGACGACGTGCCTAAAACGGATTTTTACCTTATAATTAGTAACGGCACCTAATGGGGAATAGCTGAAATGTTATCCAAATAAGAATTCAGCGTTGCTATATTTCGCTAGAGGGTGAAACACACGCGGGAGCTCACAGGTTTTATATGTAAATGTTTCAAATGCCCACTCTATATATATACCTATATTTAAATCGCTGCGCGAGACATGTCGTACCCTCGCGTCGCAAACTCTGATGTGATTTGCGATCCGAGAAAGTTAGCGTGGAGGCGTATCAGAAAGAAAAAGTAATTTAATAACTTCAAAACAAAAGTTCTATAAATATTATTATCCAGGAAAAACTTAAATTGTCTGTAACTAAATAACTCACTTTTATTTAACATAACATAAAGACGGCAATAACCATTTAAAAAAAATTATGTGCCTCCCGTCGTCTGTCCGGAATAATCTTGAGAAAACTGATTTTTGATGATTATCTTATAAATTATAAAAGATATAAAGTAAGTTTCGAACAAAACTTTTCGGTTGCGTAATTTTATACAATGAATCTCTTACATTTTTTCCCCCATCTAAAAGTATTTATGCAAAATCGATGTTTACCGTTTTACTTGGCTTTAATAAAACTTATGATAAAGGATAAATTGGAAATAACTAGACAAACATTTGTAGGGGTTTTTTTTGTGTACGTTACCCCGACAAAATTGTGAGTATAGCTAGTATTAAATAATATTACCAATAAGTACCCACATTTCAGTAGCGTAGCTCTAAATTCAAGATAACTGTCATACACGACCTTCATAACAAAGTATATGGGAGAATTAACTTTTCTTTGTGTCATATCAATAAATTGATGAAAAAAATTAAGTCATTTTACGCGTAGACCTTGGATAACCAATGTTATTTTGTAATTAGCGGAAATAAAAATTTATGAAATATTAATCCAAGTATAATTAGTATGTTAATTTGTTCAAAACTGTCATATTCTAACTACAATTAAATCTTCCATAATCATAATTATTTTATCAAAACAAACAATTATTGTGTCACCTTGGGTGACTAATGGAAGACCAATAGAGCAAGAAAGTAATCAATTGTAATTTCATTTTTCGGTGACTAATTGTAATGAAATCTAAAGTAACGTATTCTGTTTAAAATGAGTGAATGTAAATAAAGCTATTAAATCATTAACGAGTACAATGACCAAAAAATAACGACTGTGATATAATATATCACAGTCGTTATTAGTATTATTGTATATGCAATAACGACTGTGTGAAAACTAAAATTCAGGGACAACATAAGTTAGTCCCTGGATGGTTTATATTTACAATTGAACACAGTAATTGCTGCTGTTGCCGAGATCCATAAATAATTAGTTAAAAATAAATATTCCTAAATCTTTCATAGTTGTAACTTTAGTAAGTGACCTACGATAATTTATAGGGTTGAGTTTCCGACAAAAAGTCGTTGCGAAACATTTAGAAATATTTAAGTCAAGCTCGTTTAGAATGCAATATTATACAAAATTATTCCTATCGCGTTGTAAACGTTCACAATCAGCGAAGCCATTAATGCCCATAAAAATTTAAGTGCCACCTGCGTATAATAAGACTCCGGTATGTTCAAAACAAAAAGTAATATCATTAACTTAAAAAGAACAAATAGCAAACAGCAAAAAAATATCCCTTTGCCCTAAAATCCTCTGAGAAATGAGAAGAAGCCTCTGTCCAGCTGTTGGACATGTATAGGCTGTACTACTTACTACTTAACCTTTTTAGTGGTAAGCTGGTAACGAGGTATAATCAGGTAGACTGTGTGCTTTGTGTTCACCCTTATTCTAACTATAGAAAAACTTTCAAATGGGAAGTACTCCATCAGCCTTAAAAACCTCGTAGTTCTCTCTCCTCTCCAGAGACTTGATTGAGGACGTGGTAGTTTTATTATTAGAATAAATTATGTAGTAAAGTTGTATGAGAGCTTACAAAACCTTTACAATAAATTAGTTATCTTTGAAGTATTCTAAAATATTGACATCGCAGTCTTGTTTAATGCCTTTTTTAGTTTTAGTTATTAACATTTAATTTTTATGCCCAACATAAGACGACTATCATTTTTTTAAACAGCCTTTCTTTCAGCGGCTTTATATTAAATATTCCCGAAGTTTATGTAAGCACTAAATGGAAGGACTCCATTTGTGTCTGGGAAGTCGTCTTGTAGGTATCGCCCTCTTATGCCACACTTTATACTCAGCCACTGCCACTGCTGCTGTCGCTGCCAGAAATACTTCCTTAAATACATCTGCGGATATTACGATGCGAGTGGGTGTTTACACACAGCCTTCATACTTCATTATTGATCAACTTGCAACAATGACTGACAATGTTGTCGGTGCGACATGTTATAATGTATGGTTTTTATCATAAATATCCCATGTTACCCGCTCAATTTCATAGGTAGAGTGTGACAACGCCCGCATTTCGATTCGTAATCTAAGATAGATGTAGATGTCTATGGGCCGCAGCAACCACTTACCATGAGGTGGACTGTGTGCTCATTTGTCACCCTATCCTATAAAAATGTGCATTAACCATATCTTGCTGACCTTGTGCCCTCACATTTTCCGGTCTCTTCAGAATTCTTTGGGTAGTTTTAGACTAACGTCAAGAGAGGACTGCCATAACTAATTGTTGCATTTTTTTTATTAAAAATTCTAAGATTTCTACAGCAACGGGATTGTCTTACTACCTACAAGATGGCAACAAATTATCTAAGAAAATGGCACATACACATATATAATGTGCCATTTTGTTCGAGACCAAAATGCAAATACACCAGTGTGCGTGTAATGTGCATGTGTGATTGACAAATATTGCCGCACCATGCATTACCTGATTCATCTTCAACTATCGATACTAATTGCAATACATTCATATCTTCTGATTTGACACAGATGAGGTAAGTGAATATTTTTACCCAACTACGGCGAAGCCAAAAGGATATGAAAGGATGTTTATCTGTTCTAAGAGAACAGATAAACATCTAAACTACTCATCGTATTTTGACAAATTGACGCCAAGGATTCCGATTCTGGCTGAGGCAACAAGGGGAGTGCTTTGAAACTGAGGAGATACGACAAATGGGTTCTTCTTCCTTCTTCTACCTTCTTTTTAGCGGTAAACGCGCAAACTTGTGTCTTCTGAGGGTTAAACTGGACTAGATTTAGTCACCCCTATTGCGAGACATTGTTCAGCAAAGACTCGACTTCAGACACAAGTTGTCCCGGTACTCGGAGACGTTTTTCCCCAGAAAATATTGGCACGGCCGGTGTACAGAGCATCACCAGTGCTGTCATCCGCATAGCAATGAATGTTACCGGTTTGCAACATATCATTGGTGTGCAGAATAAACAGCGTTGGTGATAGCACGAGGCCTTGTGGAACGCCAGCATTAATAGGCTTGTAATTGCACCGTCTACAACGACCTTGATGCTACGATCTGCAAGAAAGCTGGTGATCCAAGTGCACAATTTTTCGGGAAGCCCATAGGAAGGGAGATTCGAAGAAAGCGTTTTGTGCCAAACCCGATTGAAGGCCTTCGCAACGTCCAAACTAATGGCTTCAACCTACCCCTTGGACTCTACTGCCTCCGCCCATCGATGAGCTAGGTAGACCCAGTAGATCATCAGCTGATCAACCCTGACGAAAACCGTGTTGGCGGTCACTAATCAGCTAGTGATCCATAAGGTACCGTATGAGCTAGTAGTTTATCATGGATTCCAATATTTTGTAGAACAAGGCGATAGGCCTGTAGTTTGACGGATTTGAGCGGTTGCCTTTTTAAGGGATCTGATGGACGAAAGTCGTCTTCCATGATTTTGGGATTACGCCTAGAGAGTAGGAGTACCGGAAAAGACGCGTTAGAACCGGTGCCAAATCTAAAGCACACGTCCTCAGCACAATTGAGAGATTTCGTCAGGCCGACTCGACTTGCGGATGTCCAGGGAGGGGAGTGCTTTGCGAACCGGGCGCTGTGTGAACCGCACATCCAGCATGGGGCACTCACACCGCGGGATGGCCGGCGGTATGCTCCCCCCGTTATCGAGAGTCGAGTTAAACGCAAAGAAAGAGCCTACCAGATTGGCTTTCTTCTTTACGCCATGGACCAGTGAGTCGTCCTCCCTGTGCAGAGACGGAAGAGATGGCTGACAGAAATTCCCTTGGACAGCCTTGGCTAGAGATCAGAATGCACGGGTTTCAGAAGGAAGGCGAACTAGTTACTCGCCAACTCTGCCTACGTGCTCTGACTCTTTTGAAGGACCTGGAGGCGGAATTATACTTCCTTTTTAGGGAGCGGGTGTTCACATCGCGGGAAGTTGATGCGTCAGCCCAGGTCCGGTAGCACTCCTGTTTATAGCATGAGACTATTTTACAGGAGCGACTAAACCATGGCTGAGATCTGCCTCCGATGGGCAACACAGAAGAAGGAACAGAAAGTTCAATACCCTGAAGTACCACATCAGCGACAGAATCAGCAACAACATTGGGATCGTCCGGCAAGAAGCGAAATACAGGAGGATGCAAATTAAGACCGCATCCTATCCCAATCAGCTGACCTATAGTGCCAACCACCGCGGCATCCAGCAGAATGCAACCGCGATTACAGTGTGAGTGGCACCACACTCCGGATAAGACAGTGATCCGAGGAGCCAAGAGGGGCATCGACGGAGACCTGATATTAGTCCGGATGAGAGGTCAGCAGAAGGTCCAACAGGGAAGATGCATGATCATGCACATCTGGAATTCGAGTAGGCGAAGTAACCAGTTGTGTCAGACCATATGCTAAGGCAAAATCAGGAACAGATATTCCCGCATGATCGGTTGAACGTGAACCAAGCCATTCGGCTTGGTGGGCGTTAATATCGCCGAGGATCACGATTTCTGCGGAGGGGATCTGCTGTAGAAACGAACCTGTAGCCGTTTAGACGTGATCGAAGAGTCGGTCTGTTTCGGCATTACCGTTATAAGACCTATAGAGGCACCCGTAGACGCGCGGATAGTCGCCGCTATATTTATGATATTTATCGTTAACAACAAGACGAGAAAGGAGTGTAAATATCCCTAAAATAATAATAATTTCACAAAAATTTTGACGTACAATAAAATACATATAAAAACAGTTATTTACAGTAGACAAAACTTTTATGCAATACTAAGACAGTTTAAATGTCAGTAGCATTAAATCAAAAAAATAGCAAAATTCCATTAGACAGTATACCATTGGTATAACTTAAATAAACTATAATAACTGGATTATTACTTCTTCAACATAAATTACAGCGATCAAAACAATCAAAAAATTACAGCGTATATACGTCCCACAGCTGGGCACAGACCTCCCCTCATTTCTGAGACGATTTTAGGGCAAGGAATTGTCCGCCGGGCTGCCCCAATGCGTGTTGGCGAACTTCACATGTCTTCGAAATATTTTTTTCCTTATTCCTCAGACATGCACGATGTTTTCCTTCACCGCCGTGCACGTGGTAAATCAGCACTTAAAATTGCAATTAACAATTTAATTAGTGTCGGCGGGGATCGAACCCGGGTTACTCGCGTTCTTTATGTGTATCTCTTTCTAATCTTTACTTTACTAAAATAAGTTTTAATATATAAATAACCTAACCTCTCTCTAACTATAACCTGATATATAAATAAAATAAATTTGAGGAAATTAGAGAATTCATTACCATCCAGCTCCTTCCTATTTAATAACATACTAGTATTCAAACGTATGAATCTATGTAGAATTCTCCACGATCAGTGATAAACGCGCTGCAATCTACCTGTAATAACGGCGACTATGGCAAATCAGTCCATCCTACAAGGAATATCTTCTTATTCTCCAGGAAGATGTGAGTGACGATGATCATAGAAATTAATAAGATATTATCATATCAATGCACATGACATATTTGTCACTTTTTACGTATTTTTCCACGAGATTTTGTAAAATTTACATGTAGTTAATGTCAAATCAGACATGACCAGATTCGGTGATACATAAATTTACAATAAGCTAATAATAATCTCTTAAATTGTTCAAAATATAATAAAAATAAAATTTTGAAGTTCCCCACCATTCCTGTGTATTGAATTTTTTTATTCAAGGTTAAAGGTCAAAAAAATAAGTCGCAATTTTCAGCAAAACGGTAAGTTTTATCATAAAAACACTCCAGACAAAAGTTGTAGATCATAAAATTATCTACAAAAAATGTTTCAATACTTTTTTTTCTAAGAACCACCGTTTCGGAGATATTATATATTAGTAAAAGTTGTAAACGTCATAATATGCAGACGTTTCTACGCCACCTATGAGGTAGTGTATTTAGCGCGTTTTTTAACGTGGTTTCCCCAGTAGGTCTATTTCACGAGTCAGTTATGACCATGTTATATAATTTAATAAATTCACACACAAACACACACACACACACACACACATATATATATATATATATATATATATATATATATATATATATATATATATATGTATATATATATATATATATATATATATATATATATATATATATATATATATATATGTGTGTATATATATATCGGTATTTCATTTATTATAACAGGTATAATACCCTAGCCACGCACACAATTGAACAGGAGACATAGATGTTGTCTCGAGGTTACAGGTTACACTGGTGTATAAATGAAGGGACTGGGTTTTATTATGTTCTGATATTCTTACAGTTGTACTTATAACTTATTATTTTATATTTTAAGTGTATATGTATGTATATATATTTTAATATATATTAAAACTAGAGATGTACTTGTCTATAATAAGACTCATGCATATTATGACGTTTACAACTTTCACAACTTTTTGTATCGTAATATCTCGAAAAACTCATTTTTTTGCACTTGGACTAAATAATTCCACACAAGGGAATGGTGGGCAACTTCAAAGTTTTATTTATAATTACATTTTGAACAATTTTACCGATTATCAGCTTGTAAATTTATGTATCTTCGCTATTATTTTCTGATCTAATTTAATATAAAGAATATGACTGCTACTCCGATATATATTAAAATAGCTTGTGTATCAAAGAAGAATCATTATCATAAGTACATAAAAAAGTATACGCGTCAAATACAAAATTTGTAATTTAGACCATGCAAGTAAAGGTTCAGGTATTGAGATAACATTATCACAAAAAGATTTGACAATTGAATACTTTACATTAAATTTTAGATGTTTATATTATAAATAAATCATTTTTACTTTCTACTACTTTATTATTTTTAAGGCGTATAATGGTAAAAAAATGGTAAATAAATAGTATTATTTATTAATCTTAATTCATATGAGGATATCGCGTCCTATCATATCTAACAATAACGATATCATAATCACAAGGTTTTTCGTCTGGAAAAATGGTGAAAAATAATTTTAAAATAATTTTATGCAAAATATAATCAATCATTTTTAAAATCGATTATGTTTTCGAAAGCCTGGAAGGAACAATAGCGAAATAGGTGGTTGAACTACGTCTCCGTCTGGGTAGATGAGATCCTTTCACCTGTTTTTGCCGTTAAAGGGTAGTGCTAACTGGTTGCACTGCTATGTTGTGATCCTGGTATAGATGGCCAGTATTATCACAGGCCACGATACATTTCATCTTAGTCATCAAATGGGATCTGTAGCTTATATTTTTTTATATTTGTAACTCATATTTATTTATTATTCTATATTTGAAGGCGACTGAATATGTCGACTCCACTGAGTCAATTATTCATTCTTGTTTTTAGTAATTCGTTTTGTCAAAACAACGGCTTCTTATTTTCTTAAAAATTTCAATTCAAGTCCTGCCTTGAGAAATGCGGACACTCGAATTCCTGAACACTATTACTGTCTTCCGAGAGTCCACTAAAAATGTCCCGCTTGACAAATAAAAGCGTAGCATCATACAACCTGTCACCCGTGCCATCATTACACCGCGCGTACCAGATTTGCCAGCGTGGCCTGACTAGTTACGTAACTATTCTGAAAACCACCACTTTTGAACTTAAAGTTACGAAGTGACAATTTTTAATTAATCTACAATAAATTATCAAATTATTTCTAATTAATATTTACTTGTAGTTCAGAAAAAAAATTAAAAGCCAGCAGCCAGATTTATATGATTCTAAATTCTCATTCTCACTTTTGATCATTAAAAGATTCAAACAACTATGTGTTTATTTTTAAAACTGTAACTGTAACACTGTCAGTGTACTGTCACTGTAACAATAACATTCTCAGCGGAGAATAGCCATCCGCGCAACACAGGATTATATTGCCCAAGTGTATGCGAAAGTACATGTCTACCCTACTCCCTCCCTCATATAGTCCGATGGAACGGTAATCCGAGACGACGAGAGATCGGGCGTAGGACCAACGTCTTTACGTGCTTCGGGAGGCAAGAGAGGAGGCACTGAGAATTTTGTGACAGAAAAACCCAATAAATGATTCCTGGCCCGACTCGGGTTTCGAACCCGGGACCACATGATCCGCAATTGCGTTTACAAGCGTTAGACCAAGAAGACAGTCAAAAGTGTTAAACCTATAATAATTTTAAAGCTGTCCCGCTCTGAGGAATAAAATAAATGATCACTTTAATCACACATAAAAATATTTCAGATGAAAGTATATTTACTACTAGAGACTACGCTAACTTTCCTGCGCACAGGCCAGTCTAGACGGAGCCGTTTTGTCATCGCAACCAAACAACCATTGTCTCCTGGAACTAACTCGTGCAGAAAAACAAGAACGGAACTCACTTATTCACTGATCCGCTCTTAGTGTTAGGATTCATTTTCTAAGTACTTGTCTCAATTCTTTTAAAAAAGCAGTCTTTTTATAACATAAGGTGAAACCATAATGTCAAGCAATTTTTGTCGCTTGTGTGATAAAATAAATCTAACAAATAATACTGACAATAATTACTCGGACAATATTAATATTAAAAAATTACAATATAGACACAATATATAATTGTTACGCGTAATTTTTACCTGTTGCTGTTGCTGATAACTCTGAGCAACCACTCTGACCCCGCTTAACTCCAAAGAGCGGGGGTCTAGAGAACGACTTCGAGGTTTTTCAGAATAGAAAAGGTCTTCATCCCTTTTACCCTTTTTCCATCTAAAATAGTTAGCCATTGCGGCCCATTAAACAGCACAGCACTATCAAAACATATTCAAGAGCAAAGCAGTTAGTTCGATTGTTATCACGTTTTACAAGGTATCGTAGCACCGATGTGGTTATACCGCGAAGGCATCTCTTTAAGTACTGAGCGATAACGTAGTTGTCACGAGACGTTCGTTTGTTATGCAACGCGGGAGAGTTACGCGTCCGATTTTCAATGATGCTGCGGATCACTTGCAGATCTAGTTAATGATTATAGGTTTGTTGAATGACCGCGCGACGTCCTAATCAAATGTTCTGTGCTCCTCCCTTGGACCTATCTATCTATCTCAAATGGTCGACGTCAAATGCACGTCTCGCCAGTATAATTTTTCCGATCTTAGCAAAACTCTATCAAGACATTAAATACGCTAGTACTGCAAAGTGCACGATACCACTGTCACAAACACAATGTCTTCCGTATTCATTTAGCCTCGATTCATAACCCGTGATTACGGCTGTTAACGTAACGTTTATATTACCCTGTGTCGTCCTTTCGCGCATAATTTTATCCTTTGTACTTGTATACCTTCAGAGCAGAGTTAATGTTAGATCTGACGGAAATTAACATTCATAAAGAACACAAGTTCTAAGTACATAACAACGCACATGTTCCTCATACTGAATTAAGTACCTATGAGTGTCGCTCGTAATTCTGGTTAAGGATAATGATAATACTTATTACTTACTATGTTAATGAGAATATGAACAGAAGTCCTAAATATATCCCACATAGCTTTCGTACATCATATATTTTACTTATATATATAGCTTATTGTTTCTACTTTAGAAAAATAATTTTCATAATAAAATACCTAATCATATATAATTTTTATAATCACATATCAAAATACATTTATTAACTACACATTATAATAAAAATAAATAATTTCTCACGCTTAACAACTATTATGTAATAGATAAAAAAATGCAATGTTGCAACACAACAGGGAAATTCAAACAAAACCTACAAAACGGCACACAACTGCCGCAAGCCGCAAGTAATTCTTGATATTGATACCTAACGTTCCTTTATTTATCCTCAAATTACTAAGTATTTTGTAGAAACTTTGTAATGTTCTAGGATTTTTCTTCAAAAATATAATATTATAATAATTTACCTTAAAAAAGCGCTCTAACAATTTGGATGAAATTTGTAATTTAGTAATCACTTAGGTAGATCGATTTATTGCCTCACGGGGTCTAAGTCATCTATCTAAGTTTTATTTCTAAGAAAATTCGATTTCTCCGTATCTACCTTTCCAGAATGCGCGAGTTCGAATCCTGTAACGTAGTCAGCTTTTATGGCGGCTCCACATTATCGCCATAATTTACGCCATGAATTCACGGCACAAGTCGTGCCCTCCACATTCACGGGATGCTCACAATCGTTCGTGAAACCGTGACGTAGAAGCTGCTGCTACAATAACTTTATTTGATGTGGCAACATATCACTATTTAGACATCCAAAACAAGAAATTCATTAAAAAGCGTTGGAAGAAAAGAAGATGGTGTATGAATAAAATGCATCGTTCGTACGCCTTTGTACTCGGAAACGAAATGGCACGGGGCCGTCAATGTGAATGTGTACGCGTGAACGCCGCGCGAAGGGTGCGCAATCCCTTTGTCGGCGGACAAAATACCGACTCTGATCGGGGAACATGCGTGAATCCCGCGAAAACCATCCACATTCACGTTCACGTCTGTTCACGGAGCTTCACGGCGATAATGTGGAGCCGCGGTTACAATTGTTATATTTTGTTCTTTAGTATTCTAGCCCCACAACCACAACAGTGTAAACATACAGAAGGTACATAGACTAATACAATGTTTAAATTACGGATTTACGTTCAATTTTAAAGCACTACTTCAATACACATTTGTACATTTCAACTGTGAGATGTTTTAGTCAAAGAATGTTCGATTACAATATATTTTTTGAAAAAAAAACATTGTTTATCGACGTACGTTATTTTATCAATCAGTAAAAAATCACGACAAATCCTCTATAAGGGCTGATTCAATTCAATTATCAGATAAAAGTTAATCATATGCTATAATACAACCCTATAAATTAAAGAGCAATCGTAGGAGTAAACTATTCAATTGTTTCATTTTTACATTTAGACCAACAGGTACGACTCGTTGCCAATAAAAATGAGAATCCTGTTCCCAACTCTCACTATACAACACACAGCAGAGTTACGATATTCTGAGCGTGATCCTTCCCCGGTCGAGACGACCCATTCGCGCTACTACCATAATGTAGCTGCAGTATGGGTCTCAACTATTAAAAGGATGGGATATTTCAATAAAAATATGTAATAAAAATATAAAAAAAGTAAAGTTACAGCCTATATACGTCCCACTGCTGGGCTCAGGCCTCCCCTCATTTCTGAGAGGGTTTTAGGGCAAGGAAGTGTCCGCCGCGCTGCCCAAATGCGTGTTGACGAACTTCACATGTCTTCGAAATATTTTTTTTCCTATTCCTCAGACATGCAGGTTTCCTCACGATGTTTTCCTTCACCGCCGAGCACGTGGTAAATCAGCACTTAAAATTACAATTAACAATTTCATTGGTGCCGGCGGGGATCGAACCCGGGTTACTCGCGTTGTTATATTTACAGCGAGCATTAACCACTGAGCTACCACGGCTCTCATAAAAATATGTTTACTTAAAATTAAAAAAAATGCTTTTTCACAAACCTGATTTACTCGAATACAGTACCACAGAGTTGAATCCATCAAAATGCAAAGAAAATAAATTTATCTAAGGTTGAACATTACATGAAATATAATTTTCAGAACTTAAATTTTGCCTAAGTATAAATCCATAAACAAACGCTTATTGCAATTGTTATGTTTTTTACACCATGATTTCACACCACAATTAAAAACGAAAATCAATAAGGATCATTAATTCATAACACCACTTCGTCGATCGTCCGTTACATTAAAATTTATTGATCTATTTTTTGTAAAAAGACATACAACCTCGTAATGATAACAAAGTACAAACAAGTAAATACACTCGGCGTCAAAAAAATCGCACATCCGAAAAAAATAATTTAAATACTATTTTAACACAACAGGCCAATGGCAATGTTGTGGTTTGAGGGTATCATTCGAAAGGTAATTTCATTAGCTTTCAGGAATTTTAATTGAATTTTACTTTTATAACGAGACGAAAGAAAATTAAAAAAAACTTAATAAATCTAAAAAAAGTTCATAAAACCTAGTGTTACCCCCCCCCCATGCCTTGATAACGGCTTCCATGCGATCTTTCATGGACTGTCACTCTTCAAGTACCGCATCTTGGAGCTCTTGAAGAGTGGTTGGAGCTGGATCCCGAGCTCGCACGCGCCGTTTTAGGTCATCCCAGAGATGTTCTATTGGGTTAAGGTCTGGACTTCGTGCTGGCCAATGCATAACAGGGATATCGACCTCCTGTAAATAATCCCGTACAATAGCCGCGGTGTGGCAACGAGCGTTATCATGCATTAACATGAATCCATCACCGACGTAACCAGCATACGGGACCACATGTTCCTCCAGGATTTCAGTAATGTACCGACCAGCATTTAATGACCCCTGCCCACGGCCACCCCGAGTCCGGAAAACGCACACAAGTTCCGTTTTCCCGTCGACGGAAATGTCGCCAAAACATACACGAGCCACCCCCGTATTCGACGGATTCTTCGGAGCAGGGTTGTGTGAACCTCTCACCCTGTCTTCTGTAGACCCTTCTGTCGTCGTACGTCTGTCATTGCAGAAGAGACAGACCCTCGTCTCATCAGAGAAGAGTACGGTCCGCCACTGTTCTAGAGTCCACTCGCAATGATTGCGAGCAAACTCTAGGCGATCTCTGCGATGCTGTGCAGTAAGTTTTGGACCTTTAGCAGGTCTATGGGCTGTTAAACTCTTTTCGTGTAACCTTCTTCTTATCGTAGAAACACTCACAGATGTTCTCCGAGTTGATCGAAGCTGTTGTTGCAACTCAACAGCATTTGTAAAACGGTTTCGTAAAGATGTCGTAACGATGAAACGGTCATCTCTCTCTGATGTGCACCGTTTTCTTCCAGATCCCGGTTTTCTAACATAACCACCAGTCTGCTGAAAACGTTGGAACACCCGTCGAACTGAAAAACGGGACAGGTTCAACTGTCGAGCAACGTCACACTGCCGCATCCCCGACTGCAATAGGGCAATCACTTGAGCGGCTTCTTCAGAGCTGGTGTCCATCTTTACTTGTACTTACTTGGGTTACTTGTTCACGTGTGTTCACTGCAAAGTCTAAATTACGACTGACCCATATTTCATCCAGATCGACCCTTTTATACCCTTTTTAGGTGGTGTAACTAGCGTCCTTACTAACGAACATTTGACGGTGTTTATTTTTGACGCTCTATAATGATAAACGTTTTAATGATTTTTTTATTAATAATGTAAAGCTATTCAAATACCCATTTCAAACATACCAATATTTATATAAATATAATTCGCTTCCAGCCATTACAGCCATTTTTCGCGCAAACTCAGAGAGGTGCGATTTTTGTGACGCTGAGTGTAGGTTAGTTACTTGAAGAAGATTATATTAATATATGATATTGAGGAGACAATAGTACTAACAATATCTTTGATGATGGGGCAAAAAAATCGATCTCAATGCAAAAAAGTCATCTTTTCACAACGTTTTATTAGCTTTATTCAATCATCTCAACTCAACTGTTAGTACTTAGTACAGCTAAATGAAACGATTAATGCATAAAAAAAATTATGAAAATAGTTAAACCTAAAACCAGCAGTGGAACTTAAAATATCTAAAATTAGTTGAAAAGGGTCACGCGGCCCGCAACCTGTGATCGTACTAATAGTAATACCTAATAATTTACAACACTTGTCTAAATACTTAACTTATCTACTTAACCTACTATTTTGTCACTGTGCTAGTCTCCACCTAGACACTTTAATTCTAATCACACAATCACAGTTAAAAAAAAACAAATACCTGGTTCGATTCCTCGCTAGTGAAAACTTTTCTTAAATGAAATTTTAACAAGGATAGAGTCATGCTTTCTTATCTATCATGTAGGTATGATTATTATTCTGGCCTAACCCTTTCTTTCACATACCCCCATAGAAATAAGTCTAACGGCGTCAGATCTGGGGAGCCAAGCGTGTGTTCCTAGTCTGTCTATCTGATCCCCGGGATCATCAAATAGCTCCGTGAGGCGCTCAAGGACGAACCTCACGACATGTGGAGGTGCATCATCATGCTGCAATCATGTGCGGCGATATTCAGCCAACGATAGGTCGCCTAAAATGTCAACCAAATGTTCATTTACGAAGTTACGGTACAGCTGCCCATAAGTTAACTGACCATCGGGTTTGGTGCCTGGTTTGTCGCACAGCGTGCGGGTTGACCCTACAATACACGTGTGCATTTTTTTCGGTTCGTTTCTGGTAAATGTCGACTCGTCCTTCAAGATTACCTACGTGCTCAATGAAACCAGGCACACATTGTTGCTTGTCTAAGAACTAACGGCAGAAAACTCTCCGGCGGTCGTGATCGCCGGGAACTAAAGCTTGCACTTTGTATGGGCGCATTCGGTTACGTTTTAACATCTTGTGAACTGACCAGTGTGACACACTTGTTCCATCCCGACGCCTTAAGTTTTAGCGATACAACGCGATCACATTAACTTGACGCATGGCTTTGATGACCTCATTTTGGCGGTCAGGAACGGTGCGAAAAAAAAGCATGTAGCTAAATAAAAACTATATTTTTGATTTTGGAGCATAGGTTTTATTTGTTAATCTTGCAATATGTTGAATCAAGTATTTTTATACAACATAAACATAACATAAACACTTACGCCTGTCACCCAGAGGGGTAGGCAGAGACTACAGACTTCCATTTGGCACGATCCTGACACACCTCTCTCGCCTCCTTCACATCCATACACCTACGCATGCATGCTCGTCGGTTAAGGGTACTCCTAATTTGGCCCGTTTTCAATAAATCGCCAATTTGGTCGATAAATTTTCGCCTAGGACGTCCCTTTCCGACTCTGCCATTCACTTCTGCAACATAAATTTTCTTTGTCACTCTTTCCTCATCCATTCTTTCCACATGACCAAACCACCGAAGCATTCCTTTCTTAATCCTGGTCACAACATCATCTTGCAAACCACACTCTTCTCTTATCACACAATTTTTCACCCTGTCATTCAGATTCAGCCCTAACATACTCCTTAACGACCGCATTTCTACTGCATTTATTCTACTCTCGTGCTTCTTCTGCCATACCCAACTTTCACTACCATACGTTAAAGTAAAATGGCAATTCACAATGCTGTGTTGGTCCCCAACACAGCATTGTGAATTGCCATACGTGCCTTTTTTGACACATTTTGACTCTTCACAATAGAGTGCAGGGCCCCATTTACTCTGTTTCCTGCGTTCACTCGTCGTTCTATATCCTTATCATATCTCCCATCCAAATATACAAACTCATGTACTTGCTCGATCAACTCCCCTTCTATTCTTATTTCACATATCGTTTTACTTTCATCTCTTTCAAAAACCATAATTTTCGTCTTACTTGCGTTCACTTTCATACCCCTTTCTTTTAATGATCTGTTCATTAATGTAACCATCATTTGCAACTCAGTCGCCGACGACGCAAGAATAACTTGATCATCGGCGTACAAAAGGCATTTGATGGTTAACTCACCCATTCTTAATCCGCATTCTTCAACTTTCAAATTTTGCAAACAACTGTCCTTAAATAGGTTGAACAACCACGGGGAAGCCACACAGCCCTGTCTGACACCTTTATGGATGCCAAACCAGTCCGAGTAGACCCCGTTGATCCTAACACAAGCAGTCCCTATAAAGAGATTCCAATGCCTGTATCAAGCCAACGCTCAACCCAAATGAGTTCAGTGTTTGCCATAGCACATTTCTATCCACTCTGTCATAGGCCTTCTCCAAGTCCATGAACGCACAAAAAACCTTTTGGTTTTTGGCCAAAAACTTCTCCGCGATCATGCGCATGGAGAAGACTTGATCTGTACATCCCATTCCCTTTCTAAATCCCGCTTGCACATCCCAAATTTTTCCATCGGTTTCTTTCATGACCCTTTCAATTAGTACCTTGGCATACAGTTTTCCCACGATGCTAAGAAGGCTGATACCGCGGTAGTTTTTACAGTCCTGCTGCGACCCTTTTCCCTTATATACTGGGACTATCACGGCTTTGCACCAGTCTCCCGGTACCCGCTTCAGTTCCCAGCATAAATTAAACAAGGTGTGCAGCAGGCCTGCCACCACTTCCTCTCCAGCCTTTAGCATTTCGAGTGAAACTCTATCATATCCGGCAGCCTTACCTGCTTTCATGCTTTTCATTGCTTTCATTATTTCATCTATACTTATCTCGCTACCTCCTTCCTCTTCTTTCGGAGTTCCTATTTCATTCAGTTCATACGTTGTCTCCTCACTCATAAACATGCTTTCAAAATATTCCTTCCATCTCTTTAAACTCAAAACTTCATCATTCAGAATATAGCCATTCTCATCTCTTATAGCATTCATTATAGGCTGTTTTGAACATCCCCTGGCAGTTCTTACGAGTTTCCAGAACATTTTAATATTTGCCTGCAAGTTATCCGATATTCTTCTATCATTCTTATCCGTTCTTTCTTGCTTTTTCCTTCCAACTACTTATTTTACTCTTTTATTTAGATGTCTAAAGACTGCCTTTTTTCTTTCAAAATCATCATTCGTACCGCTAGAATTACCAGCCTTAGTTGCTAGTAAATCTAGCCATGCTCTCTTCTTTGCTTCAACTTCCGTACGTATCTCATCATCCCACCATAACGTATTATTTTTCCTTTCATTCTTTCTTTTACTAACACCACATACTTCGGTAGCTGCATCTACTAAACCTTTCTTAACATTTTGCCATACATTCTCCAAGTCTAACTCATTCATACATAATTCATCCAAACCACTTACGTTTTCTTTCAGTCTACATTTAAACTTGCTTTTCTCACCTTCATCTTGTAATCTTTCTGTTCTAATACGCTGTAACGCAGTGGTAGACACAGATTACCGATGGCGATACAATATAATTTAAAACTATTTTATAATGAAAAATAAATATTTATTGAAAATTCAACTTCACTATAAATAATTGGTGCAATATCATGGTCTAAACTGTCTTCTTCTTCACTTTCGATCTCGCTGTCGGATGACTCCTCTCCTTCAAGATCGATTACAAGTTACTGCAGTACCTCGTCAACCAGGCCATCTTTTTCCCAGTAATCCTGAAAATAAATAAAATAGTGTTATAAATTTACCACAAAATAATTGTATCAATTTAGTGAATTACTAATATGTACCTCCAAAAAAGTACTTATATTTTATTATTTAACATCACAATACAAACTGAAATACATACATACATACATACTTTAGATTTATAATTAAAGTATAAAAAAATCTGCATCATTTCTCCTCCAGCATGTACCAGAATCCACCGTTGACCCGGGTTAAAATTTTTATTCACGCTGCTATCTGTGCTGTTTTGCCAGCATTTGCTGACGGTATAATGGGAATTGATTCACGTTTCACCCAGGTAGATAACTGGTTTTTTACCTGTGCCGAGGTCATTGTTCTCTTTCATTCGGCGCAGGTAGCGTACTCTCCATGCGGCTATATCGGCTTTTTGAATTAGCACCGAACGCGCACTTTTACATTTTTAAACTTATAACCCAACTGATTTATTAAAATATTTCTAAGGAAAGTTCTTCCGCTTGAAAATTAAGATCTCTCTTAACAGCTGCCAAGATTTTTTAAGCGTGGGTAATTCCTTTTTTACAGTATAAAAGCTGTTGATGATATTGCGTATTGCGCAAATATCAAAATCATCCACGACAATTTTTTTCGCTATTGTTTACGCTTTTTACCCGGTGTGGATAATTTTATTTCCCTCAATGGATTGTCTGTGGTACTTGGACTGGGACAAGTGCTTGGAACGATGCTAGTATTTGGGGCCGTACTAGTACTTGGAGCCGTGCTAGTGCTTGGACTAGCGTCGGGCGAAGAACCCGACGGTGGTACACATGCCTTTTTAGCCTCCCTTTTTATACGAGTAAGAGTACTTCTTGATATTCCAGTTGCTGCACAGGTTCGTTTATCAACCTGATCTACAGGTATGCAAAAGCGTCTATTTTTCTTCTCATTCTCGAAAAACTGCAGCACTTTGAATACAAGATTTCTCCCTTCACTGTGTATAGTTTTCCCCGTGTTAAAAAATGAGTTGTAATAAAAATAGTCCAAAATTAAAAAAAACAGTCCAAACTTAAACAATTACGAAAACGTAACAAAATGTCCAAAAACAGCCAAACTTAAACAATAATGAAAGCGTAACAAAGTATCCAATAACAACAATAGCAACAGAAAACTAGTCAAAATATCGACGCGCGTATCGGTAACAGAGATGCTAACCGAACTACTGACGATTGACGGGCGAGCTAAGGGAGTGCGGGGGGAAGCGGGCGGGGCCTCGCATTCCAGCGATGCATCAAGTTAATGTGACCGCGTTGTACTTTACGTACCTAGGTTCGGGTTCCGGCAAACGACATCTAAAATTCGCTCCTCGTAGGGACTTCCATCTCCTGCCGCTATCGGAGCAATGGGCCGATTTTCCAACACTTTGTGATATGCTGCTGTTATCAGACAACAGTCAGCTGGGTGTCGAACGGTCTTGAATTTCTGTCGGTAAATTCGTAATGCACGCGAAGCATTCCCGCGAGCTTCTCCATAGCAACTTAACGTGTTGCCGTATTCAAGAGCACTATAAAAGTAACCCGTAAGGCATTATTATGAAAATATTATGAAATGAAAATTATGAAAATGCAATGTATCGAAAAAAGACTAATACCTCTACAGTAATGATAGATTGCACTGAAATAAAAATTGAAAAACCACAAAACCTAGTTTCACAACAAGCTACTTATTCTAATTACAAATCAACGAACACACTGAAAATATTGGTAGGAATGTCTGACTCCTAGTGTGTGACCTTTGTTTCAGATGCATATGGTGGATCTGTCAGTGACAGAGAGTTATTTGAAAATTGTGGTATCATCTCTCTAGATCTTCGTCAATATTAAAAAATTTCAGAGTATAAGCTTCACGCGCAAGAAAATTTACGACAACTATAGTGATAGTTGTCGTAAATTTAATCTTCTTACGTTAGCGGAACGCCGTGAGAACTTAGACATGGGTTTTTTGTTCGATATTTTACGCGCAGAACTTGATTGCCCTGCTCTTCTTTCACAAATATCCTTTAAAGTGTCCCGACGTAGGACTCGACATACACCTTTATTCGGTGTTCCCTTACATCATACTAATTATGGCAATAATTGTGTTCTCACCAGAATGGTTAGAATTTTTAATAGTAAAGGGGAATGCCCATTTTCGGCCATGGAGCGCCCAACAATATGCATTTGTTAAAAAAATATATCTTTATTTATGGTTATTAATCGCGGTATTCATTTATCCTAAAAAGATGGGAATATTTTTGCACAAAAAAGGTATTGAAATAATAAAAATAAAATTAGGTAAATGCGTAATTCATTAGTTTGTGGATAAAATAAAAAATGTTGCCAATCACAAATCTCATTAAAAAATCGATTCCCTTTTTTTCAATCGATTATTTATGGTATCATTATTACAATGCTAATATACCTTTTCGATAATTATTATGATGTTATGATATAGGTGTAAAGCAACCGTTGACAACGGATATTTATCCAAAGCAGCCGATACGCAACCGTAGTCAACTAGTTGTTTATCCGACTACAGACGAAAATGGATGGTTACATTTTTACTGTGTGTGATTGCAAAAAGTGATTCAGCTTAGCCACCCGTTAAGCTGAATCACTTTTTGCAATGGTGCTTAAAAACTACTTGATAATTATTAATCGAATAATAATCGAATCGCTATCGATATTACGATGTTATGGTAATTAAACAAGCGAATTACTAGCTGATTTACTATGAATTCTTTAGAGTATAACAAAATGATACTGCACAATTTAACTGTTATTGTTATCTGTTTTAACAATACATTTAAAATGGAATCATGTTATGATAATTAAACAAGTGAATTTTTAGCTGATTTACCATGAACTGTTTAGAGTATAACAATACGCTACTCCACATTTTAACTGTTCTTAAAAATACATTTAAAAAAGAATTTAAATAAAAAAGAAAGTATATTATAAAAAGCGTGTAGAACTTAAAGCGCCTCAAATATTATTATTTTTTATGAAATTACTAATCGAATAAAAATCGATATCGTTTCATTGTATTTGTTAGTTATGTGGCAACATCAAATCTGACAGCTAGGAAATCTGTCATGCGAATTGCTAATGAAATTACAATTCAACAAGTAAATAGGTACTAGATAATTCACAACTAAATAGTCGTAATTGTGTTATTTTGTTTGTTATTTTTCAAATAAATTCTCAAGAACTCATATTGAGTGAGATTGCCGATCACATTGTAGTGTGACAACAGTTAAAAGTAAGTGTTCAACAGTTTTTAATTTATTAAGTCCAGTGCTGATATCTGATAGTGATGAATGAATGAAATGATGAAGTTGTTTTATTTTTTAACATATGCTCAAGCTATATTCGACAAACATAATAGCTTATTTATAACATGGCGATAAGATTAGCTCCATCCATCAAATACCAAGAAATGAGACAGTTGATTTTTAATTGTTTTTGGACTACTGGTAGTCAGTCAGTCCTTAATTATTAAATAATAAAGGGCATTAAGTTTTAAGTAACATTTACCTATATTTGACTTTAAAGTAAACAAATCTATTTTATTTTGTTCACTTTGTCTTATTTTTTTTATTTAATATTTTTTCAGTTGCCATCGTCATAGCGTGAGTATCATGATTGCTGGCGAAGGACTGATAAAGCAGCATCACGTTAAACTTTAGAACGGGAACCATCTGAATCATCTAGTCCATCCTCGTTGCAATCTAAAGTGAGTAATGTATTGAACCTAGAACTACAAAGCTTAGATCATACATCGTACAATATACTGCTGCCTAATTTTGTGAGAGCACCACTCACACAAAATCAATGTCTTTTCCTGGTTGTAACAATTTCAATCAACTCACTGTTCCATCAGCATTGCGGGTATGTCTTTTTGCGAATACAATTACTATGTACCGCCAGAATGTAGAACCACCATTACCATTTAAATAGTAACTCTTGGGATTTACTTTTGAATCAATATATAACCATATTAAAACAGTGTAGCACAAATTATAGATTTTGTTACATTATAGTAAGATAATACCATCATATAGACTGAAAATATTCACAGTATGCCTGAACTACTGTACATTATTATCTAGGCTTATCAAAGCCACAATACCAACAAATTCTGTCTGAAGTTCCCAGAATGTCAAGTAAACATAGTGGTTGTTTTGTACTTGCTGTATATTTGATGAAAGTAAGAACAGGAGATAGTGAGGAATGCATATAGGCATTATTGCAAGTGCCAAGAAACAAATTAGAGCGGCTCATGAATATGGTCCGCGAAATATTAAATCAGGATGTTGTTCCTATGAATTTTACCAATCGTTACCACTCTCTGTGCCAAATTCCATTCAGTAATTATGATATTATATTAGACGCAAATAATTTCTTAGCTTTCCTAGATCAAAATCTTAACAACATCATAGGTCACACTATGAGTATAGAAAAAAGACCCATACAAACTTATATTTAAACGGTGAATCTCACCATCACCCTTCACAGTTAGTTACCGTGTGCAAATCTTTGTGACAGCAAGCACCTGGCCGCGGAGCTTCAGCATGTCAAGCAGGTTCTGCACAACATCAACCATCGGGTCCCGCGTCTATGTCACGGTGATCGAGTGAAGCAGACCGCAGTCTAGCGTGTGCCTGCTGTACTACCGTATGTCAAGGGTGTCACAGACAAGATTGGCTATATCTTGAGCGAGCTTTTATTAGAACATTCTATAAGCCGCCGAAGAATATTAGTCAGTTTTCAAAATCCATCAAATGTCATATTACTCTACAAGATGCAGGAGTGTACAAGCTTTATTGTGAATGATGTCTCTCATATATAGGGTAAACAAAAAGATCAATTATAACAAGCCTAAGCACTGCAAGACTGAGTAAGTTCAATCTGCGTAGATTGGACTATAAAAATAATAATAAAAAGCTGAAGGTACTCCATGTTAATACTGACATTAGGATGGCAGTCACCTCAGTCCCCCGTGACCATGGGTGCTATTAAGCACCTGAAACGACGGGAATAAAAAGTTAAAGAAATTAAAAGCAATAAAATTGGTAAAAGTAATTGTTAAAAAACTGTATTTGTGAAAATAAAAACTTTTAAATCATAAAAATCCCGACTTTTATTAAACCAATTCCTTAAGTATTTTATTCTTTTAATTGCATATTATCATTTCCATATGCTTTTATATGTGGGCACCCATGGCCGAAGTGTCTATGAACAGTGGGCTTTCCCCTTTTCTCATATTGACCCATTCATCCATTGAAAAAATCTATTTAAGCTAAAGGTAGTACAGACTTTGACAGGAGTAGTACAATTAACCCTTATTGTTTATGTTGGTATCTTCTGTAGTTTTGTAAATCCGTAGCAACATCTCAAGTTATGTGTCTTTAATTCGCTAATTCATACAAAAAGAATTTAATATAATGTATGTATGTGAATGTGTACATTAGTATATCGTATGTATGTATATTTATTTAAATGTTAGTATATGTATATACTTGCCTATATGTATAAGTGTTTAATTATAATATGGTTATATGTATATGTGTATATGAGTGTGTGATTACATATGTTAATATTATCCCATTGAAGCATAAATAATTTTCTATGTCAGCCATGACAAACATTTTAAATTAAGTATTGTTTTTGATTAAAGGTATTTGTAATTTTTTTTTCATCTGTCTAAGTATAAAACTTCTGATTTGTGCTAAATTGTGAAAAATTAAAATGTTTTACATTGGGCCAATAATAGTCATCCAGACTATTATTGGCCCAATGTAAAACATATTATATAAGATTTTTTTTCACAGAATGAAGGCTGTTGTTATCCCTGATAAATAAATCATTAATCAACTTCAAAAAGGGACATTATTCTCGGTGATCGCGGTTTTAATATACAGGATCTAGTTTCTCATATGGATGTTACAGTAAACATGCCACAGTTACAGAAAAAAAGTAGTAATCAGTTTGATGCACGTAGAAAACTGTCATCTGAACTTATCAATGTTGAACGTGTTATAGGCTTAGGACAAACATTTAAGATTCTTAGTTATCATCTAATTTGGTAAATCTTGGGGAAGAATCATATTTGTGTGCTTCATGCTTGCCAATTTTAATGTTGTTAGCCCTGGGACACTCATGAGGTGGGTTCTACTAAAAACAAAGAGCCTTTTTCCTCTACAACTTATTCACACAACAGATATTATACGATTTAGCTATTTGGCAAAGGTTTTTTGTAAGGTGAAGGCAACCAATTATTGTATCTCAAGAACCATTCTCCAATTTGGGTTGCTCAAATTTAATCAGGAATCTACCTGTGTCATACCCATTATCTTGTTTGTGTTTCTTTCATGCTTGAAAATGTTGGGCACAATTTATGTCTATCGAACTTAGTGTTTAATTTGTATAACATCAATGCTATACAAATTAAACACAATGCTCGAGATTTGGGCTTACATGTACCAGAAGGACCACAAGAAAGATCCCAGCATATTGTGTTGTCCAATATAAGAATTTCCGCTTTCATGCAATATATACACTAGAGTTATCCCGAGAGAGAATAGATGGTTAAAACTACTTTTACGGATTTTATCGCGTTTATTTTTACTTTTTGTTTTTAATTCCCGACGTTTCGGGCGCTTTCCAGCACCCATGGTCACGGGGGACTGAGATGACTGACGTCCCGATGTCATTGTTAAACCCGGAGTACCTTCAGCTTTTTTAATTATTGTTTATGGTCCGATCTATGCAAAATGAACTAACTCTGTCTTGAGGTCTTGCAGTGGTACAACCTCAAGACAGAGTTAGTTCATTTTGCATAGATCGGACCATAAACAATAATTAAAAAAGCTGAAGGTACTCCGGGTTTAACAATGACATCGGGATGTCAGTCATCTCAGTCCCCCGTGACCATGGGTGCTGGAAAGCGCCCGAAACGTCGGGAATTAAAAATAAAAAGTAAAAATAAACGCGATAAAATCCGTAAAAGTAGTTTTAATCATGTGTAGTGTTCGCGTAAATATAAGAAATCATTATGAGAATAGATGGTTTAAAACAAAAATAAACATGATGGGCGGGATGCAATCAGAAGTTATTGCTGTAACTGCATTGTAGGTTTAAGAACAGTGGGAAGCTACTCACATGTTATTAGTATTATTTGGTACCTACGCCATGCTCGCTATGAGGGATCACCTGGCCTGCCACCTTCTTAGATGAAGTTTTATAAAGAATCCATTAATTATAAGTACAATAAAATACATTAACTTAAAAAACAAAATATTTTTTATTTACCTACACTCAAAAGCCCATCAGAACTTTATCATTATCAAATGTTGCAGTCCGCTGCTGAATATAGGTATCTCCTAATTCACAACGCTGAGTAGATACCGATCCTCATCTTAATCTACCTACATAATGGTAGAACCACGCTGTAGCTATATAGTTGTAGCACGAATGACTGCTCGACCGGGGAAGAACTACGCTCCCCCAGAATACCAGTGTAAAATAGCAGCTTAATACTGCTGTGTTTTGAATGGTGAGTGCAGAGATCCGGAGACCCTTTTTTACTGGAAACGAGGCATTCGATCCTAGTCCTCAGAGGTGACAACGCATCTGAATTTTGATTCTAAATCGAGGATAAATGTAGATGTCTATGGGCCACAGCATCCACTAAAAATCAGGTGGATTGTTTGTTCGATTGTCACCCTTATTCTATAAAAAAAAACGGTTAGTAAAGCACTACAGAATAGCGAAAAGCAATATATTATTATAAATACACAATATATATATATATATATATATATATATATATATATATATATATATATATATATATATATATATATATATATATATATATATATATATATATATCACAAAAACAATGTTTTTGTGATAAAGTATTTTTTTATTCTATTTATTTTTATTTATTTATTTTATTTGCCTAAATGTAACGATCTACATAGTTACACTAGGAGAGGTTTTAGCCATCGACGGATTGTCACTCTGTTTTGTTACTTGAATAATGATTTGAAGTAGATTTTGATTCGTAAAAGTGATACGATTTTGTGAATTGTCTGCGCGTGTGAACTATTAGAGAAAACGACGAAACAAGTGGTTTGATGTTGATATAATCTCCCAAAAACTGCAACGCATCAGCATATTGTGTTGAAAAAAATATATAAAAACGAAAATTACGAAAGAAATGATAGGCTCAGAAGAGCTAGAATCCAAAGCCGTAAAGCCAGTAAAATAAATAAAAATTGAGCACTAGTATATTGCATTAATATTAGTCTATGGTCTATGTAGATAATCTTAGAAATTAAAACTGGTTATAACTTTTATCTCCCAAGTTCTAAAAATCTAAGAATTTAAAAGGGATTTGTCAATCCTACTAACTACTTATTAAAACCAAAAATATCCCAAAACACGAAATTTTACTAGCGGTACGAAACTCCCATATAAGACTGCCATTCCCCCTTAATTTTAAATTAATGAACCTACTTGCGTATACAGTTTTTTCAAACATTTTCTCATTAATAGAAAATTTCCAACTAACTGAGTAATATAAGGTTATAACGATATATCGTTATTAGCGGGTTTTCGCTATTGGTACTGACATGTTGACGGTACGGGCTCTATGAACCGCCATATCTAATACCATTCTTTTTCCGTACGGGTTATACTTGTGACTTTATAAAAACTCGTAATAAAAATTTGACTTTTAATGGTGAAATGTTAACACCTCTTGGCCAGTGTGTATTTGGTTACAACGTAGATTTTTTTATTTGAAAGTTTATAATTCTAAGGTAGACAATTTTAATAAATCATAAAATTTCCTGATATTGCGGGCATAATTCTGAGAAAATCAGATAATTATCATTGATTAAAACAGTTATAAAAAATTATTCCTTTACAAAAAGCGGTTAAAGTCATGATGCCACTTTTTTGCGAGCTAATTGCTATTCTATCCTTACCGCCAAGTACGTGGCATAATATTTTTTTTTATTTGAAAGTAATCGACAGACTAATTTGGAAGAAAACGTTATGTTTTGTACGAAGGGTCTACATAAGATATAAAATCTTAATTCGTCAATAAAAAGAAAAACTTTTTTCTCTATTTTTTTGTCACGCTGTATACTACATAAACACTCGTAACAATAACAGATTTAATGCAAGTTTTGCATATAGATGTCTGTAGTATTTCCCATGACGTTTAAAAACAACACCGTCTACTGTTAGTATATTAAACTATTTGTTTAATATAAAGTACTTACCACTCTTCGTTTCTCAACGCTCTCTATCAGCATAGTTTGACCAGGTATAGAGGCACGGCCTCGAAACATTTCCATTACTTTTGCCATCGCACTAGGTCGTCGAGTCTCTGCTACCGTGAGGGTATGATAATACTGTGAAAAATAGCAAAAATATTACTATCGAGAAAATTATTATTTATTTTTATATCAAAATCTCTAACGAATTGATTAATACTACTTTTACGGATTTTATTGTCTTTATTTATTTTATTTTTAATACCCGACGTTTCGGGTGCTTTCCAGCCTTCCAGGTTCTACACGACAACAAGCTTCAGGTCCCGCGCCTACGTCACAGTGACCGAGTGAAGCCGGCCACAGTCGAGCGCGCGCCTGCTGTACTACCATATGTCAGAGGTGTCACAGACAAGGTTGGCTACATCTTGAAGCGAGCTTCTATTAGAAAATTCTACAAGCCGCCGATGAAGATAAGCCAATTCTTACCATCCGTCAAGTGTCATGTTCCTCTACAAGATGCAGGAGTGTATAAGCTTGATTGTGATTGTGATCTCTCATATATAGGGCATACAAAGAGATCAATTAGAACCCGCGTAAAAGAACACATAGCTGACGTGAAGCACCAACTTTCCGGGAAGTCTGCAGTTTGCGATCATATCCTAGATGGCCCCAACCATTATATCAGTTTTGATAGACCACAAATACTCGCGAGAGAAAATCGATTCCTAACAAGGATGATACGTGAGGCTATTGAAATTAAAAAACATCCTAATTTCAATAGAGAAAGAGGCTGGGTACTACCACCCGCTTGGGATCCTATAATTAACAAAATTAAAACTAAACCCAAGCATACCACTGCAAGACTTCAAAACACAGTTAGTTCATTCTGCGTAGATCAGACCAAAGACAATAATTAAAAAGCTGAAGGTACTCCGGGTTAACTTTGACATCGGGACATCAGTCACCTCAGTGCCCCGTGACCATGGGTGCTGGAAAGCACCCGAAAAACGTCGGGTATTAAAAATAAAATAAATAAAACGCGATAAAATCCGTAAAAGTAGTTTAAATCAATGTATAGTGTTCGCGTAAATATAAGAAAACATTATCTCTAATGAAATTTAATAACCAATATTACGTAATGACAATGATAATATACTTAATATTTACGCAAACAACGCATTGAGTAAATCCAACTATTTAAAAGGATTGTCATATAAAGAGCATAGTTAAATGACTTGAAACGTCGGAAATTAAAAAATAAGTTAAAAATGAAACGCGATAAATTCCGTAAAGTTCATTTTATTCAACTAATATTGCAATTTTTTTGATCCATAATGACATAACTATGAATTTTTAAAAGTATGATTAGGAACTAGCAAAGCCTTGCGGCGCATACATAATAAAATGGTGTACATTCCGCGAGGAAGCTGAGCTTTTCATTTGTGTGAGTGCACATTGGCAATCGGCCTGAGCAGCAGTGCGTCCCTCGCGCGTAGGGGTGTGTAGGGCGAATGTCAGGAGATGAGTCAAACAACCGAATGATGATATAAAACTGTTTTGTAATTGTATTAGTAAATTGGGTTATATACCTAATATTATTATTACAATTGTGTGTGTACTTCTATATATTCTTATAACTACTGCTACAGGTGGTAATATAGCTCATAGCGTCATATTATAACGCGCTATTTTTCCATAGCACACAGCGCGTGCTATGTAAGGCCCGGTTTACATTTTGAGAAGTGACAAGTGCGAGTGGCAAGTGCAACTGACAAATGACAAGTGCTTAGTGCGTGTGAACTGGCAGTGACAAGTGATAAGTGTAAGTAAAATAATATAAAATTATAAACCGGGCCGCAGCCACGCCGCAATGGCGCTATGAATATTGCACGATCGCGCGCGGCGTCGGAAAGCGCGGCAGTTAACTCTGGCAGTCTAGCTCGCGTGCACGCTGTTGTGTGCGTACGCGTTACGCAAATTTGATCTAAAGAGAACTGAATAGTCTAATGTTAGACGTTGGTTAGTTATTGTGTACTATATAAAAAGACAGGGTATAAAACACAGATAAATAAAAATAGTAAATAAGTATAATAATGTGACACTAGTCTTTGACATGATCTTACATACTTGTCGCACTTACACAAAATTCTGTATACTATCCAGCTTTCACAGTAATATTTCATAGGCTTTTTCATGATTTACACATTTTTCGATAAAATTGTTTTTTTTTTTTTGTATTTTCTTGAAAACTGTACATTACCTTTTTAATGCAAGTGGTATTGTAATAATCGGGGACCAAACTTCTACCAAAGAAAACACCTCAATCCCACTAATTCCTGCCAAACGATACTAAATCCAACCATCCGGCGGAGGATTTGTAGAAAATTGTTTATTAGCCTTAAAATCAAAGACTTCAAGAGAACACCATGAAGAAATGGATAGTGGATACAGAAAAATTTAAACAGTGGTATATAACCCTTTAAAAAAATATTCTTGCGAATAGTACCATAATAATGGACAACGCCACGTACCATTCTGTCCAAATCGCCAAAGCGATAACCCAAGGGAATAAGAAACCAAATTTTGTAGCATGGCTGCAACACAAAGGAGTGGGAGCGGATATGAAATTATTAAAAGCGCACCCGATACAATTAGTAAAGCGAAACAAACCACGTAAACTTTTATACGTTATTAATAAATTAGCAAAAGAACACGGGTATAAGATTAGCAACATAACACTACCAAAATAATTCTATTGAACCGATTTGGGCCCAAATCAAAGGCTAGTTCATATATGAAATGTTTTAAAAGCAAACATAATATTAACTCTACTTAAACACACACGAGTTGAAAATATTTTATGCTTTTATAGGCTATGTCAATCCCAAGCCACGTTCCACAGTGAAGAAGAAGAAAGGTTTACTGAAGGGAGCATGTGCCCATGTCACAAAGGATAATTGGGCAAAGGTGGTGGAGAAAACAGGAAAATTATTATGGATGATTTTGAAAGGCACATTCATTTTGAATACATTACTGAAAATCAAAATTAATCTAAACAACGACAGCTCAACATTTGTAGTGAAAGGAATTGAATAAGTTTACTTTAATCTAGTTTCAATCTTAAATTAGCCTCTAGAAATAAGCAATAATAATAAATTCGAATAAAATTATAAATTACGTGTTTTAAATTATCCGGTTCTAATTTTTTTCTGGTATTATTCTAAACAAAACAGTAAACTTTAAATAATCGATATCGATTTTTCTTAAGAATCGAATATTGTACGTACCGATTGTTTGGTTGGCATTGCCTAGTCCAATAAGTCTAACAACTGTCAAAATGTATTTTTTAGATTTGGTTGAGTGTAATTCTTAATATTTTTTTTTTGTTTTTGTGTACGTTTTATTACTCAAATGGCTGCCAACACAAATAAACGAAAAATACCAAAACCTTTAAATAGCCAAGGAAAAGAAATTTGGTGTAATATAAATAGTTATTTTAAAGACACGAACGATAGACATGCCAAGTGTCACTACGTCAACCCAATTGTTAGCGACATCAACAGGAATTCCGCTGTCCACTGTCAAAAGAGTTTTATTGGAAGGTAAACGTCTTTTGGAACACGGAAGCAAATTAAAATCTCAGAAAAAGACAAGATGCAGGAAACATGTCACTATCATTGACGATTTTCGGTAATCATAAAACGGTAATCCGATGAACTATTTACATTACTGATGAAATAATTGCCACTAGCCGGACTAACTATGACATTGGGACGTCAAACATCTCAGTCCCCCCTGTGACCATGGGTACAGTAAAGCAACCGAAACGTCGGGATAATAATAAAAATAAATTAAAATAATTAAACGCGATAAAATCCGTAAATAGTAGTTTTATTCAGTGTGTAGTGTTCGCGTAAATTTAAGAAATCATTAAGTGAAAATGAAGACGAAAATGATAATGAAAATGATGAAGATGCAATGTCCGGTGTAGAAGAATTGTTATAATTTTTTTATATTTGAATTTCATTTATTGATCTCTGACTTCTCAGTTACACTTACATAATTATGTAAAAATACTTTTTTATGTCTAACTCTTCTTTTGGTGTTCTTTCACACAAATGCAAAGCTCAGATTATGCCTCACGGACTGTAATTATTTAATATAAAAATATCCCATACCCTGGAGTCGCTGCCTGGATGAGGATGTGCAGAGCCATCTTTAATTTTAGTAGTGGTCGTAACCGCTGAGTTGGTTGCCGCGTTGGATTTACTTTCTTCAGCAGCCAACGTTTCACCTTTAAGTGGTTCTTTACCCACCGCAGTGCCGGATTTTGTCATACTCTAAAGAAATAAAAAAGAAAAATGAAATATATAATAAACGGTAGGACTTATTATAATTTGAAATTTAACGTAAAACTTGACTAAATGCGGGGTTTAATAAAATGTTCCTTATACCAAATAAAATACAGCAATGCTTTACACCACACATGTAGGCACTAACGGTACGACTACTCTATAAGCTCAAAATCATGATGTCTTTTTTTTTATAGAAGAAGGGGCAAACGAGCATGCGGCTCACCTCACCTCACGCTCACCATGATCAACCGCAAAACCAGGAGAATTACCGGTGCGTTGCCGGCCCTTTAGAAAGGAGTAAGCTCTTTTCTTGAAGGTCCCCAGGTCGTATCGGTCCGGAAAAATCGCCGGTGGTAAACTATTCCACAGAGAGGTTGTACGTGGAAGAAAACTCCTTGTGAAACGTACAGTGGTGGACCGCCGAGCATCCAGATGGTGTGGATGGGACGTTTATCGGGACGTTTGCCGTGTAGTGCGTTCACGAAATTTGGCGGCTGGGATTAATCCGAACAATTCCTCAGAGCACTCCCCGTGATAGATTCGATAAAATACGCAAAGAGATGCAACATCTCTTCGCAGCGCCAGTGAATCGAGCCGATCGGAAAGCACTCGGTCGTCGACGATTCGAGCCGCTCTGCGCTGGATGCGGTCAAGTGGAAGGAGCTGGTACTGGGGAGCCCCAGCCCAGAGATGGGAACAGTATTCCATGTGCGGCCGAACCTGCGCCTTATAAAGTTGCAGGCGGTGTGCCGGCATGAAATACTGTCCCGCTCTGCTGAGCACGCCAAGCTTTTTAGAGGCCAATTTCGCCTTCCCTTCCAAGTGACCACGAAACTGCACGTCACTCGATATGTCGACGCCGAGGATACTGGCTGAGGCAACAAGGGGAATGCCTTGAAACTGAGGGGATACGACACAGGGGTTCTTTTTAGCGGTTAACGCGCAAACTTGTGTCTTCTGGGGGTTAAACTGGACTAGATTTAGTCATCCCCAATCCGAGACTCTGTTCAGCAAAGACTCGACTTCAGACACAAGTTTGTCCCGGCACTCGGAGACGTTTTCCCGAGAAATATTGGCTCGGCTGGTGTAAAGAGCATCACCAGTGCTGTCATCTGCATAGCAATGAATGTTACGGGTCTGCAACATATCATTGATATGCAGAAGAAACAGCGTTGGCGATAGCACGCAGCCCTGTGGAACACTAGCATTAATAGGCTTGCAATCGGAGCTTGCACCGTCTACAACGACCTTGATGCTCCGATCTGCAAGAAAGCTGGTGATCCAATCGCACAATTTCTCGGGAAGCCCATAGGAAGGGAGCTTCGAAAGAAGCGCTTTGTGCCAAACCCGATCGAAGGCCTTCGCAATGTCCAAACTAACGGCCAATGCCTTGCAACTCTACTGCCTCCGCCCATCTGTGAGTTAGGTAGACCAAAAGATCACCAGCTGACCGACCACGGCGAAAACCGTATTGGCGGTCACTAATCAGCTGGTGATCTTCAAAGTACCTCATGAACTGGCAGTTTACAATGGACTCCATTGTTTTGGAGAACAAGGAGGTGATGGCGATTGGCCGGTAGTTGGACGGGTCTGAGCGGTCGCCTTGTCCTGGTATTTTTGTTAAGAAATTTTTAAAGGCAGCCTGGAGTCTGGAAGTTGGCGATGTTTCAAACACTGACTATCCTTCACATCGAAACTTAAATGAATTGTACCTGGAAAATTGATTGAAACCTTGTACTAACGGTATTACACTTACCTAATGGGGGGGTTCGTTAGCAATTCATAAGTGGGTCCATCCGCATTTCAAAAGTTACTTATCAAATAATTTCAATGATTTTGATACTAGTCATTTGATGATATTAGGCCAAATAAACATATATATATATACAAATGAAATATTGTTATTATTAAAATCGAGATAAGTAACTTATCGAGAACATTGTCATAAAAATCGCTAACCTTGATAATTTATGTATGTGGTACTATGTCATGGGCCCTGGAGTCTTGAAACTGGTTCCGTGTCTCGACTGGTTGTGTCTAGAACCCCCTTATTTCTGACTTAACAACTACCTCGAACACGGTTGTGGCAAATGTAAGACAGTGTTTGAAAGCTTTAAATTAACTTAAAGGACATCATAAGTTACATTTGTACAGAGGGATTCCCCCTATGCACTTTCACGATCCAAATATTCAGCATTAAAATTAAGTATATTATGGCGCTTTAATTAATATATAAATGCACCTGTACGGCAGCCTTAACTTGTTGCATAATCGAAGGTGGTTTCTTAGCATCGCCGCGCGGTCGCGACTTGAAAAGGTCGAACAAGGCTGGCCGTCTGCTCACACCACTGGTGCCTAAAAATATTACAAAATATACTATGTGACAGACATTTAACTTCATTAATTCATTAAATGTTAATTATCCATATATATGTATATATATATATATATATATATATATATATATATATATATATATATATATATATATATATATATATATATATATATATATATGATGTTGATGATATAAAGATACGTATAGTTCGTAC